>OU015492.1:51143182-51520682 GCA_907164885.2 Dolomedes plantarius
CTTCCTCATTTCTATTCGTTTTTTCTTTTATTCTCGTAAACATTCAGTGACCATCTTAATATTCTACTCCATGTATGAATCGAGGAAGCATGTGAAACAGGCTCATGCCCGGTCAAAACATAAGATCATACTCTGATTTGATAAG
This sequence comes from Dolomedes plantarius, assembly GCA_907164885.2. NCBI lineage: Eukaryota > Metazoa > Arthropoda > Arachnida > Araneae > Dolomedidae > Dolomedes > Dolomedes plantarius. The sequence goes on from OU015492.1 coordinate 51,143,328, forward strand.
ATGTGTAATACCCATCACATTTTATTCAAAATCAACACAATTCTGTCATTACCAAAATTTAAACGTCATAATCCCTTACTTTACATCAATGAAAAATACTACTCTTAATTTCCATACCTTATTTAAAACAAAATCACAATATCAAAATCTTTACTCAGTACTATGAAACACACTTTTAGAATTGTAAGATCACTATAAACTGAAAATAACACTTTATGAAAATCAAAATATAAAACACAAAAATATTTAAAAGAAACAAAAACGACCATCGTCAAACCAGGAGACCATAATTAGTTGCAAATGATTTATAAACCTTCTCGATTACACAAATTTTTGACGAAAACTTTCAAAATTCTTAATAATAATTACTGAAATCAAATTGTCCATTTCTTACTCAGAGGATCCAAAATTAATATTAGCATCATAGTTTTTTTTTAAAATAGATATAATCGCAGAATGCGAAGTCAAGTGCGTTAGGCGCTTTGAATATATATATATATATATATATATATATATATATATATATATATATATATATGTAACAAGAAAACACGTCTTCCTAAATTACTTTACTTTAATGCATATTCTATTGTTAATAAAGTACGACCCCTTTTCCAAAATTGCGACCTAAAAGTAAAATAAGATAATTTATCGTAGCCCTGCAGATCATTAAGCAGGCATGTGAAGTATCGGAACTCAATAACATCCCCAGATATGAGTGTTAGAAGTTTATGAGATTCCGAATGTCAGTATAGTGTCAAAATTCCTGAAGAGCCCTCGAATCACTCTAGAGTTATGTATTTTATAACGTCAAAAACCCCACTTTGCAAGAACTTTATGACCACTTATCCTACGCCCAGGTCAACAGTTCACAGCTCTAACAAGCGTGGGATCTATCAGTCCCCGGGAAACTTAAGTGGACACGTGAACTCCACGAATCTGAAGTCGCCCAATTAAAAATTAAGTAGTTTAGGCCCTTTGGCGTCAATATCGCAAAACACCCATTTAATATTGCATGAACAGAAGACTTTTCTCTCTCTTCGATTCTAACTTTTGTTGCTGTCGGACCTACTGTCCACAGTCCGGTGGTTGCAACGCTTTTTTTTCTCTTAACTCTCCAATGTAAGCACTGTTGTCTTTACGTCCCGTCCTGGCATGGACGCCGGACAAGTCATGTGGCTACTGCAGTTATGCCTTCTGATAAATAAAGCACGTCTTGGAATTTGTGCATTTCATCAATGGCTCCATGTTTGTTTCTCCTAAATTTCGCAAGTGCTTCCCTGGATCAACACTACGCCCGACTGCATCTCTCCAAGTTGCTCGCGTCAATACCCTTGTGCTAAATTTTTCCAAATGTGATTATTATCACATGTATATATATATATATATATATATATATATATATATATATATATATATATAATAATATCAAAAAGGAGATGGATCTCTCAGCGAGAAAAATTCTATGCTTCAAAATTTCAACAATTACTCCTTAACTTAAGATATTATACTTTGCTTTCCCCCCACCCCAAGGAAAATATGGATAAACATTTTAATTTCATCACCAAATAATTTCAAGCATTTCAATGTCAAAGTAGTGGTTAATTTTTTCTGTAGAACATTATAAAATCTTTCATACTCAAAATTCTTTTCAAATCATAACAAAACCGTACACATAAATATCAAATTCTTAATTCAGCAGTTCAATATTCCACCGAAAATTAAAATGTTTAACAAACCAATGGGAAGTGCGTCAGAAAAGTTAAGTGCCCAATCCTCCAAATTATACTAAAGTGAACCCATTCTTCAGTAAACAGGGATGGGAAACATCAGTATATTTTATGGGTTTAAATTATAACAATATTCAATACTCAGTACCCAAAATATTTCAATAAATGCACAATGTAAAATACTTCAAAGCTCAAAACTCTAAAAATCTTAATTATAATCATCAAAACACATTTTTTAAACCCATATTTTATGTTAATTTATTCTGACACCACATCTCAAACACGTCACTGTTACAGCAAAACATGTCTTTTCAAAGATCAACACCCAGATTTATATTTAAATAATTTTTTTTTGTTTACCTTTAGAAATTTTTACTTTACACATTTTCTAATTTAACACATATTTTTAAAATATTATTTGAATTAGCTAGAGAAAAAGTTTTTTTGTGTCGAAATGTACTTTACTTGTTTGATAATTGGAAAAAAGCTGAACAATCTTCTCTGTTTGTGATGGCCGACGTCCATGGCGATGAAATTTGTATCCTTACAAACTTTTGTTTGAAACACACCCGATGATACACAAATCGATAACACACTATTCACGAAACGTTGAAGTCAGGAAGTTACTCGCGAAATACACTGCACCATTGTAGACACAAATGCCCATGCTCAACGAGCAGAGCACACACCGAAACAAAAAAAAAAGCACGGCATCTGGAACTCTGCAGTGATGTCCGCGATGAAATGATGAAAAGATGCAATGGTTGATGAAATTTTTTAAAGACGGCAGACAGCACCGCTTTGTTTGTTGGACACACTCCGGAACATGAAAACGGGGTGGCACTCGCCGCCTGGGTCAGCATATTCTCATCTTACGAAAAACTCCAACACAATCCACTCGTAATACGAAACTGGAAATTTTACTTTCCGCTAACGGATCAACGCTGTCACAAGGAGAGAAAACGAAACTTGGACAAATTTAACGAATTTAATTCTAACTACTAATTTTAACCGGTTTTGGGGTAATTTTAATCCTTTTCCTCGCGAAGATTTCTGGATCCTGCTCGACTTATGACGAGCCTAATACTTGTACTCCCTCTTAACTTGTTCCCATAATAATTATTCTAAATCTATGCAGTCAATGATCGTAGGTCTGTGGAATTAAATGCAATTAAATTACATCTAAATCCTTTATTTCAAATACTATTAATTAACCCGATTCAATCCGAGCCAATGTTTCGATCTCTCACCCCGTGACACGCGCTCCGCTCAATCCGTAATCCGAAAACGCTCTGCAAATAACCCTTTGTTAAACTTAGGCACAAAACTTTCGCGCATGCTCTGTGATGTTCATGGAATGTTATAGAGGCCTCTATTCTAATGACGCTATACTTTTACTCCGCGTAACGCCTGTACCTGCTCTAAAAATAGATTTGTTCGCCCGACCATTCAAGCGAATCGAGGTCATCTAATGAAAACGGGGAAATTCCCTTTGAATCGTGGCGCACTCGTTCTATGCTCTGCGAAAGTAGTGGCGTTATGCGCCACGAAATTAATCTATCCTGAAGCCCCCTATAAATTTTAACTTAATCATTTTTCTTTTCTTAATTAATTCTTTACATATATATATATATATATATATATATATATATATATATATATATATATATATATATATGTATATATATATGTATATATATATATATATATATATATATATATATATATATATATGTATATATATATATGTATATATATATATATATATATATATATATATATTTATATATATATATATATATATATATATATATATATATGTATATATATATATATATATATATATATATATATATATATATATATATATATATATATATATATGTGTGTGTGTGTGTGTATGTATATATGTAAGAGCCGACGTTGCCCCACCCCCAACCCAAAATCTCTGTACTGGAGCCGCCCTTGGATCCTACCCGACCGTACCATCTATTTCGTCTCAAACCACCGAACCGTTAGAGGGTTAACTCAACTTTTGCGGGTTGATTCCTTGCCGTGTGACACTATCCAATTGTTCATTAAAAAATGAAAGGTAATTTAATGTAGCGTATTATAATGAATACTTTAAGCCCGATTTCTGCTTTTACTAGCATTAAGAAGCAAAATGCGTTGCTCCTCGGGTTAAAAATACAGGATATCAAGAAAGTATTGAACAAAACGCTTACACGAATAGCAAAAAATTCCTCACTTTCGATTTGTGTGGAAACCTCTTAATAATTCAATCGTACTCCAAAAATATTGTAACTCTCATATAGTATTCTGTATCTGACATTTATGCCAAAAAGCTATCCGAAGTCATAAGAATTGTTTTTACAGTTGAAATAAAAATTTATCTCTTATTCGTTGTTCTAGGACAAAATATAATCCCACAGAAAAAGGAAATAAAATATGAATGTCCGCAGTAAATATTTCTGACCAAAAGCATATATTATGTATTATGGAGTATTTTTCCTACATGAAGAATATTTATTGAGGGGAATGATATATGTATTTTTTGTTTATAAAAATAAGGTCTCAAAATTTATTAATACCTACCTTTTTTGACTATTAAAGTTTATTTTATTAATTTAATTATAAATTTTAAACGAAAGGTAAGTTATTTCAATTCATATTTCGTATTCAGTCTGTTATCTTTATATAAACTAAACTCACGGACCGTGGGCTTGGGGTGCCATACAGCATATGTGTCAGTCAGGTGGTCAACCTGACGTGGGACCCCCAGAGTTTAGTTCCCAAGTATGCTTGGTCCTCATTTTATCGACCCACTAAAGGGATGAGTCGACCTTGCCCAGTCGCAGGGTCGAACTCTGGGATGGTAGCTTGACGCTTTTAACCACTACGCCACCGGGCTTCGCTATCTTTATATAGAGAAACAAAAAAAAAAGTGGGGTCACAAAAAATGTAAGACTGATGAGTAGAGGTGAATCCCCTTCTTGTCGGAATCCCCAATCATGGTCACCACATGACTTTGTAATACAGGTACCCTCCTATAACACGGTAGATAGGTTCCTAGAAGATGCCGTGTTGTGTGAAACCGTGTTATATGAGACCCAGAGTTTGTACAAAAAGGAGGGTTACGTTCCGAAAATTTATTAAAAACAAACATTTTTTATTAAATTCCATATAAGCAACTTAATTTTTATTAAAAATATAAATGTATGTATAATACAAAAGGAAAAGAAACAAATAATATTATTTTCATTTAATGCGACCTTAATTTAATAAATTTCTTCCTCATCACTGCTCAGTACAATCATACGAGAACGTTTTATCGGTTGAACGATATCACCTTCACTTTCAGAACCTTTTTCTTCATTTAGATTTTTTGCACCTACTATCCTCTTTAAAAAACATCTGTAATTTTGGTTTGTTTGCTGGTTCTTACAAGGTCATTGTAGATTTCACGGTATAGAGATAGACAATTTTGCAGCTCCCTTTTGAATTTTCGGCTTCTTTCAGCGGAAGGGTCTGCATTCAAGAAAAAAGATTCAAGATTTTCAGCTATGCTTAGGTCTTCTTGTAATTTTTTTAGGGTTAAATTATTAACCTCACAATCTTCATCAGTGCTATTGTCTTCAGATATGATTTACAGCTTCGGACGCCATTTCCATCAAATCCGCTTCGTTAACTTCTTCCATTAATAAATCTTGAACGTCCTCAATAGACATATCCACAAATCCTTCGCCTCCGATTGATTTAGTAAGTTCTAATATGCCACCAATTTCATTTTCTGACGATTCTATTTGAACTGAAGATGGCCATATCTTCTTCCAACATGCATTTAACGTTAATAATTTTAGTTCTTTCAGCGACAAAGATATGATGTCGATGACGTGATTAATTGAAAATTGCTTCCAAGCTTCCATTACATTAATTGATTTCGAATCGGTTACGTCTAAAATTCACTGTAATTTTCTTATGTGATAAGTTTGTGCACGACGTTTTCCTCTATGACATCGGAATAGAGTTATACATGAATAAATTAAAATTTATTTATGCATTTTCATGTAAATCCACTACAGTTCATTATTCCTTCCCGTCATTATTTTAAGGTAATTAAGTTTTTAAATGTGTTAAACAAAAATCGTGTTATCTAGTAGTGTTGTATAAGTACAGTAATGTAGAAAAGTTTTCGCAATTTTGTTATCCTGTTTGAGCAAAACCGTATTACAGGTTGCAGTGTTATACGAGGGTTCCCACAATTTATTCTATCGTGTTAGAGCGAAACCGTGTTGTGGAAGGGCTACCTCTACTTAGATTTTTTTTTGGTAGCTGTACATCACAAATTTAAAATTGCGATGTGTGGTAAAAAAATTTAGAGTACATTCTCAAGCCATGTCCTGCATTTGATTTCATGTTTTTACTACGTTTTAAGAAGAAAACTGCTCGCTCGCAGGATTGCCCAGAGTTGAAATCAATACACCAAGGGATTTTCCCTGTAATTCTGGATAATTATTTCTCACTAATAACCAAAAATTAGGCAGACTGATGGCAAATCTTAACGAAAACATCACAAGACATCTCAGTAAACGTATTTTGCTCAGAAATCATTAACAATTTTATGTCATGCTGTGCTATTAAACAGATTCATAATTAGCTTTTTAAAGATACAAGGTGAAAGACCATCGTGGTCTAGTTGGAAAATTCTCACCGACCCGCTTCGATCCGCAGAGCAGTGTATCAGAACCAGTGCTTGAGAAGGAAGCTGTGAATGTTTCAATCATCTCTCTTCCGTTTTTTTTCTAGTTTATAGATGAGGCGGTGAAAGGCAAAGTGGTGTAAGGCAAAGTGGTGTAAGTCAAGTGGTGCAAGTCCAAAGCGTTTTACAGCAAAAACTACAAAAAATCCCACTATAAATTGAACAAATTATAATTCATAATAATTATTGTAATATTCCACTATAAATTAAACATGGAGATTACGATTTTGCCCTCAAATAAAAAAAAGTTGAAAATGTGACTTACATCATTTTGGCTTTCACCGCCTCATATTTAAAATGAAAAGGAAAATTTTTTACATTAAAATATGTTTTTCTCATGAATTTAATTATATGAATTTTTTTTCCCGAAAGAAATACATTAAAGAGAGTCAACATGGTGTACTTGTGATATGTTTAACAATTAAATTCAATTATATCGTGACCAAATTTCGACCCGAAATAATAATAGATTCCTTATTTCATAAGCTGTAAAGATGATTTTGTTTTCAATACGTGTACCCATGAGTATTTGTGTAGTTATATGCAAATATAACTACTGAACTATATAGGCATATGACAACACTATTATATTGTTCAGAATTTATATACTATACATGGAACGTTTATTTATTTTGTATTCTTCGAAAAATCTCCATTTCGTCCTGATAAATTTAATATTTATTTCTTTATTTTCATTATTTGCGAAAGGTGTTCCAATCGATTTATTTGTGAAATACTCCATAAAAATATCAGAAGAAAGATATTAAATGAAATATACAAACTTAGATTTCACTTTGTTAAATGATCATATTCGAGAGATACCTGCCACGTTCTAGAAAGTAGAAAGCAGTTTTGCTCATAGGGATTTTATCCATTTATTCCCTTTAATTGAGGATAATGTATTTAAAGCTTTTAAAAAATAACTATTCAGAAATGATACAGGAACACTTTCAAGGGTATTTTTTGAAAGACAGGAGTTATTGGAGACTTGTTAATGCATCTGATCAAAGTAAGAGCTTTCGCTTAGAAATTTATTTGATATTTCTTTTGATCTAATGAAATATTTTTTCAAAAAAATTTCTATGACTATGTTATCATTATTATAGGGGGTCCATTACTTCTTCATATGAAAACGTTCTGCTTTTCCTACTTTTTGAATAGATTTCAAAACTCGGAAAAAATCAAGATCAGTTTTCTTACTTTATTTGACTTTTTTTCGGTTAAATAGAAAGCAAATGGCATTTACTTCTATTGTACAACATACATTCACATATATTGACAACTTATGGTTCCTATAATACTGCAGTTAAGAGGGGTGATCAAAAACTTAGGTTACAAGGTTGATATTCCTGGAGTTTCGTCTGTTATACAGAAATTAGTTGTGTGCGGTAAGTCTAATACACGCGGTCGCTAACTGTGGAGAGTTTCATCTACCCGCGACCTACAGCGCTAGTTGAAGGTTAGCAGAAATGGCGACTGGTTTGAAAAACTGGTCTCGTGAAGAAATCCGCTCAGTTTTTCGATTTCTGTTAGCGAAACCTGTAAGCGCGGCTGAAATTCACTGACAGCATCTTCCTTCACGACAACGCGCGACCTCATACAGCCCAGAGGACTACCACGCTGTTGAAGAAGTTTCGCTGGGACATCATCGACCACCCTTCCTACAGACCGGACCTAGCTCCAAACGACTTCCATCTCTTTCCCCACTTTAACCCTCAAACCGGCCCACCTGTCATTATGACCGGCAGCGGTGGAACTAAGGGGTTGGGCAGGAGTGGGGAGAGGTGTGAACGCTTGGCTGGCTTTGACATGTTCAGTCAGTTCTTGGACATCAGGGTTTCACAAATGCTCGCCATTTGCCAGTAAGTTGCAATTTTGTAAAAGTATGGCTGTCAAAATGACCGGTAGGCCTGTTATTGCCACTGAGCAATAATAGGCCTACCGATCCTGATAGGGATTTTAGTGTTCTGTGCGATTTTTAAAGTATCCTGTGAAGCCTTGACATCACTCTTCTCTACCTCAATCACTGGCAGGCTAATTTTTGGAGCAATTATGTCTGAGAAACGTTGTGCAATTCTTTTAAGAGCCCTACGATTTGCTGATGTAGATACCAGATCAAAATAAATTAAATAAATTGAATAAATAAGTGTAGATGATTTTTTCCCTCACTATTCATCACTAATATAAATCAAACAGCCCAATATCAACATGCAGTTCTATCGTAATAACGCAAAAATAACAGCTTTTTAGGCTTGGGGGTCAATTTGATCGATAGTCCTGATAGTGGCAACAAATTCATGGGCCGGTTTGAGGGTTAAGGAGGACCTAGAGGGCCGACGATTCGCTTCAGACGAGGAGGGGAAACACTTCGCCACAACGTGGCTGAACACGCAAGGATAGGATTTTTGACAGGAGGGAATATTCAAACTCATTCCACGAAGCGACAAGTGCCTAAACCGATATGGAGACTATGTTGAAAAATAACCTAATGTATGTACTATCAGTTGGCTGTATTGATTTTATGAAATAAAATGTACATGTTTCCTTGCAGGCTTTGTAACCTTACTTTTTGATCACCCCTTGTACTAATGCCTCAGGTGGTAGAAATAATATAAAAAATATACGTTATTAGAGAAGTAGTTTCCTTTATTCTCTGTTAGGCTACTAGAAGCTTGATGAACAGCATCTGTAGTAATTTGCACAGACGGACAGATCAGCTACGCGAGATTAAAATATTTTAGTCTATTCAACTGTAGATATCATTTTTAATATCGTGAATATTGACGAAATGAGGACACCGAGATCCTGCCTGCTGTTCCAGAAATTCCCATAAAGGCTAGATAATCTTAAGACTGTTGTGTACTAACCCGATTGGATTCGCTCACCTCACTGTTAACTTATGGAGAAAATGTGTCCAAGGATTGCCGACATGGATTGAAAGATTTAAAAAAAATTGTACTCCATAATAGAGAAAAAAATTTAACACCTGGTGTCATTTTTCGTTTTTAAAACAAAATGCAAATAATATTTTAAAATTTTAATTATTCAGGGAAAAATCTGGTCTAGTATGTTTTAAACACTCATCAATTTCTTTGGTGGACGCAATTCATCAAATGAATCCTATTGCAAAGTGCAGAAAAACTCAGGCTATCTGAAAATACCTTTTTTTGTTGGATTACCAGCATTTATGTAGCTGTCAAAAGTAGACATTTTCTCCATAGGTTAACATTTAGGTGAGTGAATCCTATAGGGTTAGTACACAGCAGCCTTAAGGTTTGAGGACTAAAGACAACACATCAATTATTACTCAAGGGATATTAGCAAGACACAAGAAGTATCTGTACTGAGGGATGTATGTAACATAGTAAAATAACATGATACGTTTTGAAACATGCTCTTTAAGAATAGACAAAAATACCAGTAGAATGCTATGAAATAGCGGCCCGCAACATAAAGGATCCATTGTCATATTTTAATGTAGGAATTAAATAGTGAGCGAAGTCGGGTTTTGTTGGATATCTCCATCCATACACCGGATCTGTGTCGGAAAAAAAAACGGTGACTATTCGTACTAAATCACTGGCTAGTAGTCGTTAAGGCTCTAATTTCTATGATCGGTATACCATTGTATGCAGTTTTAGATATGGCTACCTGTGATGAGTGATTTATATTTTGCTACAATACGGAAGAATCAACTGAGGAGAATTTCGACAAGCTGTTCGTGTGAGGTCAAATCGTTTGTATCAGCATTTGCTGCGTGCTACCATTTCCTGCTGGTATCTTTAGGGCCGTGGTTTTTCGGTTTCTCTCAACTCACTTTTCGGTATCTACCGGTTATTATAATATTTTTTCCCTTTTTCTCGTATTTGGAAGTATTCTTTAATGTGATTTTTTATTGACCATGAATTTTGATATCGTGCCTCTTACCGCACTCATGATTCTCGTGGTTGTAGAAGTTACATCTCCCACGAGACATACTTAGATACCAACCAATGTCTTTCAGCAATTCATTGAGGTCCGGCGCAGAAAATGATAAACGCTTCTTTCTCTTCACTGATATTTACAAAGATATTCACTAATATTCCCAGATGAGATAACCTACGTCTTCTCGCTGTATAACCTACTGCTTTATACCATTAATGACGTCTTTCTTTACCAACATGTTTGCGTTACGCCTCATCTGTACTAAGTGTTACTATTATTTTGTTTTCAACACGTTAATGTAAAGGAACCAAGTAAACAAATCCCCTGAATAGATTAAATTGTGGCATAATATATATTGAGCCAAGGATGGAAATATTAATGAAAGATTTATCCAATGTAAAGGTATCCCAATTTACAAATAAAGAATAGTTGACCATAGTAAGTTGCTGATAAATAAATAATATTGTGCACAACGTCATGATAAATATATGTTCAGTTTTCCTAAGGTATCAATCGTTTGGCGAATATGGGAATTTCTTTTTAATATTTTATGTCTTATAGCAGTGACAACGGTCACAACCTATTTTCTTTCAAGAAACGTGTTTAGGGGCAGCGTGGAACATTGGTCACCCCTTAAGTCTCTCTTTAATACTACTTCTTTTACACATCGTATAAGTACGAGGATATTGTTTATAGGATATCTTTTCAGAAACGTGATTTTCTTTAACTTTTTTTTTGTTGTTTAAAATGTCCTGATTAATATTTTATCTACACAGAAATAAAATTCCAAAGAATTTTTAGTATTGTCTAAATCTAAGTATTGTGACCACAAGCAAAAGATAAAAATCACTAGGACCAAGAAAAGTTTCATCTTTTAGTAAGTTTGAGTATAATGAATTAACGTTATTGATTTTGAGACGCTAATTTAAAAATGTAGTCAAAGTCAAAATAATTGGAAATAGAAAACATTAAATTAACAAAACTCATAACGTACTTCTGTTCATTATGCATTCATTACGTATTTTATTTTAAAAGTTAAAACCTGAACCATCACTACACAACTAAATATTTTGTTAAATGCGTATACCAGCTTAAAACTTTAAAGTTTCTTCCCTTACCTAGGAAGATAAAATCTGCTTCCGTGCTTTTATGTACTTCATAAGAAAATATCAGTTGTGTTCTTTAATCGATTCGACTATTCATGGATTCGACTATTTCAAACAAATGTCCTTATTATAAATAAATAAATAAATGAAGGAATAAATGAATGAATATATATATATATATATATATATATATATATATATATATATATATATATATATAGAGAGAGAGAGAGAGAGAGAGAGAGAGAGAAAAGAGATTTTTTAAATGTCATGTTTATGTGTATAAATTTAATAAGTTTTATTTTGTTAGCAATTAGTAGCAATGACTAACAGAAAATTCAGATTTTCGTCTGACTCCAATAACTTTTAATACTCGGATTTCGACATATTTTTTGTCTCTTGCCTAGTATTACGCCTCTAATAACATAGTTTAAATGAAACTTATCTATAATATAACTGTATTCATTTAAATACAATATTTTGTTTGAGAAATCGTCTAATGTCAGCAAACAAATTCCTGTTTGGTAAAAATTTAAATACTTTTATATTTCAACATTAATTTAGTCATTGCAATGATTGTACATGCTTTAATCCGGTATATTCAAGTGATTTGCAAACTGGATATATAAGAGCAACAACAACAAATTTTTATGGTTCTGTCACTTGACTTCGTTATCTCAGTGTATGTCTTGAAATTTTCTCTGAAACTTCGTTTATCCTATAACGTTAGAGCATTGTTGAAGATGAAATGCTTTAGTACCGTTTCCAGTTTTCATCATTTTTAAAAAAAATTATATGCTAATTTGGTGGTATTTTATACAGAGACAACATTTCAATGCAAATTGCCTTTCGTTTTTCAACTTCACCGAAATCAGCATAGAGAAAATTGTATTTAAGTTGGTTTTCAGCAACAAAAATTTTACTTATCTTGGTGTACTTTTGTGTCTACGTGTTTTCCCTTATAAGCAACGTTGGAGATATAAACGGTTGTAAATTCTGTACGAACGGTTGTGAATTCTGTACGATTCAGTAGTAACGATTCTGTTATGTAAAATGCCTGCTGCAATATCAACCTCTCAGTCTATATACATCCAGAGAAAATTAAACTCAAATTTGTTTCAAACAACACAAGTTCTCTTTTATAAATTTGATAAACATATATTTGTAACTTTATTATTTTCCTTATAAATAATCCAGAAAATATTTACGGAAGTAAATAGTAACGATTAAACAGTAACAATTCTTCAATCCTAAATATCTGCAATAGTTTAAATCACTAAATCCATTTTACATCGGAGAGAAAAGTAATGTAATGTTTCTACATAGAAAATTTTCAATTATAAAGATTTCTAAGCGTTTACAATCTAAACCATTTTCCTTATGAACAATACGGAAAATTATAACGGTGGCTCTCATAACAAAGTTATGCGTAACATTCGAAAAATAATTTTCTCGACAAACAACTTCCATTTAATCTTGCAGTTAGCCCATGGATGTTCTATTTAATTTAACAATAAGTAACTCTGCTGAAAAACCTTAGCGAGGGAATCACCTAATTAAGAGCGGCACGCTTTATCGATATCCGTTTTCGACATGGTTAGAGTGTTTACGCCAGCAACGGAAAAGCTATATGCAATACAGAAAGAGAATTTCAGATACTGCACTTTTAATCGTCGCGTGGCATTTACTTGAGGGATAATTTGCTCCAGTTTCGGAAAAACAAATGGCATATAAACGATACGCATGTTTATTAATTCATTTGCGGTTGTAAGTTATGAAACTGAGTTTAGAGTTCGATTATTCAAATTTTGTTCCAGCAGTTGTGAAAATGATTGGAAATATATGTAAATACGTTTGTTAAATGGGGCTAAGGCTTAAAGGTCAGCTGCAAAAGACGTCCTAAATGACGCTATTTGAATCTGCGAAGTTTTCCTCAGGGCAACTGGAATAAAAAATAATTACAAGATAAGAAAGAACTTTTTATATACCAGGTTTTTAAATTCTCTGTTGAATCATATAAACTTGACAATTCTATGTATTAATAAATACTTTTTTTGAATTTTTTTGATGAATTATACCATCAACTTGAAAGAAAATGATCAAATGCGTAATAAAGAGAGCAAATATAAGAAATTTTCAAACAACAAAATTAACTGAAAATGAATTCAATGCTGCTTAAAGATGGCTAAAAGTATTAAAAGAATGCATTGTCATCGTGTTCTGAGCTATTTTAAAAGTTTCAAATGTCTGGCTAGTCGGGAAGTTAGTTAAAAATCGATTGCAAGATTTGTACTGGACAAACACACAAACAAACAAGAAAGCGAGTTAATAAAAACATGGTAATGAAGAGTACCTTTATATAATATGCTAAAGTATTTAGGCATCGACGATTTATATTTATCTATTGAATTTAAAAAAATGTGCCGTGTTGTTCATATTAACTCTTGAAATTTTCAGTCAGTTGGGAAAACTGTCAACTTAATTTTTAATTAACTTTTTGCCACTTTTTACTTTTAACAAGTTTCTGCGGTAAATATCCTCTATTTTTTCAAAAAAGTAACGGTCAGTTCATTAGTTTATATAAAACGTTATGACGTAGCTCGTAGTTTCGTGGATAAAAGGGAAAGAATGGAAAAACGTAAGAAATTTTTACTTAAAAAATTTCATCCATTAATTTTGTATTCGGTAAAGGAGGTAAATTATGGTAATGATTTATCAAATCTTGTGAAAGGTGATTGTACATTAGCTTACTTTTAGCAGTTTATTATGTTAACATATCGTTCCATTAGTTTTTATTCCCAATTAATCATTCTAGATTTCTCATATTTCTTTGATGCGGGTAATTTATGCTGGTGACTATGTACTACGGAGTTTCAGCCTTGAAGACGTGGAATGAACTGCAAAACGCCTGACAAAAGGAAGAACTTAGGTAAATGGACTTAATTCTCTTTAGTAAATTTTTGCTCATTTTCTGAATTCCCGTCATTTTTATCTCCAAAGACATTTAAGCATATTTTTTTACCCTTTAGCTCTCCTTCTCTCAGAAAGACGTGAATGCGAATCAGATATCCTTATCAATTCTCCAAGAAAATCCTCTTTTTAATTAATCTACTGATATTTAATTAAAATATCCAAATTACTAAGATCAGTTTGCATCTCAAGGATTTTATGATAACGTAAAATTACTACTGATCCTTAAAATTATTGTAAAGTTAAATACATGGGCACATATGTAATATCAATGCTGAGTTATTTCCATACTGTTAAATATATCTAAGGTGATATGAATTAAAGTAAGTAGACCTAACCATTTAAATTACCGTCACTTAAAGTGAGAGCAAAAAGGTATTAGCACATTTATTCCTCCCTCTACTTTGCTAATTTATTTATTGGTTATTCCTATGTTTTTCCAACCAGTCACCTCATTCAATACCTTATTTAGAGATTGTGCATTCTCTGTGCTTCAACACTGGGCTACTCCGTTTAAAAACCTCAGAGGGAGGTAAGTAATCAATTAGGACACATTTAATGGAAATTTGTTTCCAGAATGATACAGATTCCACGATCCGTGGAAAACGTTCGAAGTTTAAATGGGGAACAGAATTTCCGAAACCATGAGTTAATCGACTCATCGCTTTAAATGAGAAGTACTTTAGAATGCTTTTAGAAATAAATGATACGGAAACAGTCCACACGTTTGCAAATGCGTTTATTTTTTTTTAAAAAGGTGTTGGTTTCATGCTTTGGGTACAGTTAAGTGCTTTTTTTAGGCGAATGTTTTATCGATCCTTTTCTAATGTAATGCTGTCAGGATCTGAAGTAACACGAGTGAATTTTAACGTCAGCCTATACCGTAGGAATTGATTATTTTCATAATAATATTTATTATTATAACAGAAAGTATTTATTGTTTTGGAATTTTTTGACAGAATAATATTTGTTTTTGCTTATCCCGTGATATGTTGATACTTTCCTTCTTCGAATTTTCTTATTTTATGCAGTTTTTGATGCTATGTTAAAAAAATTAACTATCGGTAAAGATTTTAAGGTTCGAGTTTCAAGTAAGGTTAGAGGTCCTCAAAAAATCACATCACGGTGGAAAACGAGTATTCTTCTGTTTATGAACACTGTGAATGAGTGGAAGTTCACGATAATAATTGACTATCCCACTTCAGCACCTGCTCGTGATTTTCACCGAGCATATGCTACTTATTTTCACTCATACATCCTATACAAACCCTTTCATATACGTCGACTCCAACCATGTCTATTCCGCGATAGGTTTGATTCTGTGATAAGACATTGCAAAGTTTAAGAGAGAACTTAGTTAGCTGCCACAGGCTTATTCCTCTAATGTTATAAATTAGGATACAAAGTCAGGATTGGTTTTTAAATATTTCAGGATACATATTTGTGTGAACCTTTAAGAATACAGGTTCATTTTTTAAAAATAAATTTTAACAATATAAGAGGGCATGCATTTCGGTGGGTAGGGGCTGAGTTTCCTCAAAATTATTCTTGTGGTAAGTTCCTTCCCGGCCTTTGAATGTGCTTTCAAAATTTTCAGTTGAATGTTTTTTAGCTGCCCTAAATAGTGGATTAATTTGTATAGTTTGTGTTGCAAATTGTATTTACCGGGACTGGAAAAATTATGATATCATAACTTGCTCGGTCGGATATAGGACCAAAGAAACTTAGAAAAACCAACCAATTTTGCATATCCTAACCTTTTTCTGGACCTGTTACTCGATAAGCCTGTTACTCGTGAAATTATCATACAAATAATGTGTATATTTCCTTCAGAAAATTTAAATTGTATTTTCTCCATCGTCCTAAGGTGTAGCTTGATTTTTACGTGCAAAGAAGTCCTTTCACGTTTATTAATTACAAAATGTTAACTCTGTTAGTCTTATGAATCTTCAGCACAATTTTATATATGCCTGGCATGTACAAAATAAAAATACATGTCTGATGGATATATTTTATATACCCTGGATATGTCCACAATATTTTTAACTCTAGTATTCACCCCACTGATTCTTATTTCAGAAGAATATAACTTTTGGCATTTGAAACTAAATTTGAACCTTCGATCACTTCTTATTCCAAGTTCCTCGAATCTTGAACGTAGGTTAAAAAGAAGGTTAAGTTTCATTAGAGAAGCGAAACGCTTTTCATGCCCACTGAGTCAACCATTCTGAGGGGGTAAATCTATTTTGGATCACTGAACTGATTTTTCGGATCAGTGAGACGATTTTTGAAGCTGGACGTAGTGCTGGGGCGTTTTAGTGGGTTTTATATCGTTTAAAGTTTTATAAGATTAAAGTTAAAGTATTATCAGGGTTTGCTTACTAATTAGTTATTACCCATTACTTAATTACCCAGGTTCGTTTTAACCCCAGCATGTAAACACTGTAGAGAAAGATTATACACAACTTAAATGTTTTATATAAATGATGAGGACCAATATTTACAAAATTAACAACGAAAATTTATTACACAAATAAACAGTTAAATTACAGTATTAAAATAATTATAACTACATGGATAAAAAATAATGTGCTAAAATGATTAATAATCTTTCAAATAACAATTTGGGTCCTCACCGGATAAAACAAGGTACGTATCATTTACGGGATTTTAATTTAAATTTAAATCTTAAAATAGTACTGTCAACAGGCAACAGAAATGTAAAGACTGACTTACCCCAAATCGGCGTTGCTACGGGAACATTAATATTGTTCCATCTTTTTCGCAGGGGGGGTTCGAGAACCCTACCCCAGAGCGGGGCCCGAAGGCCCTTTCCTCACTGCGAAAGAATCTCGTCTGATCTCAACTCTCTGAAAACTTTCTCTCTAATCTGTATCATTTCTACCCCTTAATATTTATCTCAACTTTTTGCATACATGTTTTCACCTTCCAATCACAGTATTTTCTTCTCCATATAAACTCCACCTACGTCTTAAAACCCTTTTCTAGTGGCCCTAATATTTCTCTTTTATTAAAATCACACTTCTCATTGGACCTATACTAAACATTTTCATATTCTTTCACATTTTTCCCCTGTTCCTTTCTACATTTTTCTTATATTCTATTTTCTAACACCTGGTCAGTTTTATAACATCTTTTCCTGACCATGATCCGACAATACTGCTACTGTTGCGTAAATTTTAATATAATCCTTTCAATTCCTAAACCTTATTCTAAGGGGCTTTTTCGACTGACCCTCGTCCAACGCAACTCTTTTATCATGGGGGCCTTTTAACTAACCGCGATCTAATTTTACTACTAAGCCTTTTCTTATGGGGGGCCTTTATATGGGAGCGGCGGCTATTTCCAAACCTTCCCCTCTCTACCATAAATATATTTTTATTGCGTACGTTTCCCTTTTCTAACAATCTTTTAAACTTATGTAAAAGGCCTTTTCTTATACTGACTCTTTTTTTTCCTTTCACTACGTTTTACAATGCATAAAAGAATCTTGAAATGCCTTGTAGCTTTTAACAAATCTGCGAAAACCTTTTGCTGGCTTAAAGAGCCAGCAGTAGACAAATGGATTGCCTTTGAGTGCTCTGATTTTAACACACAAACAGTCTATCTATGTTTGAGAAATTAATTTAAAACATTAAAGTATGTATTGTAAGAAAATAGATAATTTTTTTTTCATGTTCATTGTACAAAGTTTGATTAATGCAGCTAGACAGCCATGTATTGTAAAAATATTCCAACTTTTTAAAGTTTTTGCTTTTAACTTTTGAATGTAAAAAACCGTATTTAAAAAGAATGCTTTCTACTTTTAACGTAATTCTGTACGTATTCTACAAGTTGAAATACGATGCCAGAATTTATTTATAAAGAATAGTTTAATGAAAACTAACAGAAGATCTAATAGCATTAAATTTTCTAACCCTTATTTACTACAGGGTGGCTAATAAATACTGTGACAAATATCGAATCATTTAATTACACACAGATGAAATAGAAAATGGAAAATACAACAATATTATGAACATTATACATGAAAGTTTACCATGAAATAATTTTACTCGAATCGACCGCCATCTTTATCGATTACTAAAGATAATCTCTTACGCCACTGTCCTATTGCGGCACGAATCATTTTATGAGGTAATTTGACCCATTCACTCCGTATGGAAGCTTTGATGGAGTCCAAACTTCTGTGCTGCTTAGCATTAACTTTAGACTCTAAAATCCCCCAAATGCAATAATCTAAAGGATTTAGATCTGGTGAAGAAGGTGGCCAATCTTCTTGCCTGATAAACTTCGGGCAATTGGCATGGAGCCATTCCTGTGTTGTTTTGGATCGGTGGAACGGTGCAGAATCTTGCTGAAATATCCAATTCTTTTTGGGATACAATCTGTTAGCATGTAGTAATAAACGTGTAGCCAATACTTCCTGTTTGTAATATTCAGCATTGATTTTTACCCCTTTATCGATGAATTTCAGAAGCAGTTTTCCATTGTGTGACACTGCAGCCCAAACCATAACAGAATTCTTGTTCTGAAAGCGTTTAACAGTTCGAAGATTTTCAGGTATATCCTCGAAGGTTGCTGAATATACAACATCATTTTTAGCATTATAACTTTGTTCTGTACAAAACAGCTTCTCATCAGAGAAAATTATTTTTTCAACACTTTTGCTACCGTGCCGGTTCAGCAATTTCTTACATCTTTGTAACCTTTTTACTATTTGTGCAGTAGTCAAACCTTGAATTTTTCTTTTGCGATAAGGGCGAAAACCCAGGTCTTCATTTATGATAAGTTGCATAGTTCTGCGACTGATGTTCTCTTCTGCAGCCATTTTATTTGCAGAACGTTGTGGATTTCTTCGTATCTTTTCACGAATTCTTTTGATACGTTCTTTTGTACTAACAGTGCGTGGACCACCGGACCTTGGTCGATCTTTACAGCTATTGGTATCCAATAATCGATTTATAGTCCTATATATAAACGTCCTGTTAAAACCAAGGCATTTTAATTGTTTAAATATTTTACCTGCAGAAAATCCGCGATCAAAAAGCTGTTTAACCATTAACCTTTTGGCTTCCATCTTTAAAAATATTCTACATGTTTTACTTTAAACAAAAATCGTCTGCGTTTACAAAAAGTTGCCAATCACACAAATAGATAGATAAATTGTTTTTCCAAACGATTAAAATTAACTCTTATTTTTTGGAGTGTTACAGTATTTATTAGCCACCCTGTAATATCAATAAATTTATTTTGGTAGTTGTCATGGGGAGGGGGATTACGCTTACTACCCCTTTTTGTGGTTGCACGGTATCACGGCATTCTCATGAACTCAACTGCGTTTTGTTAGACTTTCAGATTACATTCGCTATAGCTATCTTCTGATTAAATAAATATACAATATTTTGAGAATGAATTATGAATTCATGGGGAAATTTGTCAAGTATAGAAGTTTCATGCACCACTTCTGTTAACGGTTTTATCGTAAAATTAAAGGTGAATAATTGGCATTTGAATTGCCTGTACTTTACCAATAATATTACAGATTTTGTTTTACGGTATACTGACGTTTATTCCATTAAGCCATGCCATGCACTTTATTAGAAAGCCTCGCATTATCCCCAATCTAAAAGACACTGAAAGCTCCTTAAAAACTATCAAAATTATAATTTATTTGGGCACTATCATAATCCCCTCTTTGCTAGTCATGCTCACAATAGCCAATTTTTCTTCCCTTAAAAATGCAATCGACAAGCTCAGGAATCGAGTCCAGAACTATCTGCTTTTTGGAACATTTTCCCTGAACATTACAGCATTAAGCTATGTGAGGATCTTCAATAATGAGTCTTACAAACTCACCGGAAAAATTTTAATATTTTTTACCGCCACGACATCACACGCTTTACAGGAAATGCAGATCATTTCCTCATACATCCGATTTACTTAATCTAGAAATTAGCAAGCTAATGACCTGTTTGTGTGGCCTAGAACTTATTTTAAAAACCTCAGAGGGGTGTTTAATTACGACAAGTCTTATCGGAATTCGTTTAGAGATGATAGAACTTTCAGGATAGACAGAACCGTCCGAGGCTCGAAATGAACAAATTTTGCCCAGAAGCATTTAATCAACTTATTGAATTTTCAGGAGGTAATTTAACTCTTCCCCGGGAACAAATGGTTTTAAAACGAATGCATATTTCAATCGAATGGTTTAAAAACGATTTGCATAGTTGAAATGAGATAGCAAAGGAAAAAAAATGTTTTTTTTTACTAAAAAACAAAAAGGTATGGTTGTAAATATTATTTTAACTGCATTTACGCGACGCAAACATGCAGATAGGCTATCGAAAAAATGTGTTAATTATGACATGGTGTATATGCAAAAAGTTCTAAATGAAAAAATTAATTTGGAGATGGTTTGGTGATGTGTTTTTGTAGAATAAATAGGGATTATATTAATTAGATGATATGAAAAGAGAGAGTTTTAAAGGAAAACTTAATGAAGTACTAAACTACTTCAGACTATCCTTAAATAAAATTTCCCAAACATAGTCTTTATATATATATATATATTAAAAACATTAATTGCGGAATTTAAAATACTTGATTAACTTCAGGAAATGCAGTGAAAATTGAATTAAAGGGATTCAGGATGTAACAAGTGAAATATTTTTCTGTTAAAAATTTATAAATTTACTATATAAAGCTTTAATCGTAATGACAATTAAATAAACCGTAATTTCTATTAAAATACCAGAGATAGAAATTCTGACACGAACATCTGCAGTGATTAACTTAACAGTGTTTCTTTACTTGGGAAAGTGTCAGTATATGTAAGAGCTCATATTATTATCGGCAAGTAAAAATTGATTTTAGAGAATTCAATTTAGAACTTTATAAAATTATACGTACTGTTAAAGCCTCTTGCAGTATTAAAAGCTTTTTAAGAAACATACCTATGATAAAGTATTTGCTTTGTTTGAAAAAAAATGTTGGAGGTGAAATCTAACATCTGAAAGTTGGAACGGAAAAATATTTTACTTTTTTATGCCTCTGGCTATAAGTTCAACTTTTTTCTCCTTTCAATACCTTTATCTGATTTTTTATATTCTAGCATCAAAATCAATAAACTTAGGTGAAAATAAATGAAATGCACTTAATCCTATCACAGATGTTCAGATTTATATTAAATTTTGTTACAGCTGGATATAAAACTCTTCTCTTGCAGTCATTTTGTACTAAAAATTTTCCGAAACGGAAATTAAAATAATTTTCTTTTTCTACCTTTAAATCAGAGAAATAATGTTACACTTTAAGCTTCTAAAAAGGTTTTTTACATGTTATAAACTTTAATGTTTTTTTTCCCGTTTAAGTCGTATTTGAAATGTTTTTCCTTGAATTTTATTTTATCAAGCGAAATCAATAGGATAAGTTGTATTCGAATTAATACATTCTTTTTTCCAAGAATAAATGCTTCATTAAAACTTTAGTACGAGTCATTTAAATTTCAAATAAGATTGTAGAACATGAAAGAAATAGGTTATTTCTAACTTCCTCGTTAAAGGGTTTTATAAGCGTTCATTTATAGAAACCTAAAATTCTTTCCTTTTACTCTCATTTCTCCATGATATTTATATCTTGTTTATATGACTGTATACTGTTGTAAAGCCCTTCGCAAACACGTGCTTATTTCTATATATATATATGTTCTTAAATCTCTCTTTTTTTCTCTCTGTATACCCCCCCCCCCTTTTGGTGTTGAAATTACAACACCAAAATAGAATTATTGGATTGACCTGAAACTTGGCAGACGAGCAGTTTATCATGATGAATGCAAATTATAAAATTCTCAGCTGCGTAAGCAAATATGATCCGCCCATAATACAGGCGGAAATGTGTTTTGGAGGATGTAAAAGAGGGCCTCAAAAAGATAATCTCAAACATGATGAATTCAGTTGATGAATTCAGTTGGTACTTCTCTGCTCTTACGTAAACAAGCCTCGGAGTAGAACGAGACAACATTATGAACATATGACAAAGTTTGGTGGAGGACGAACCATAAAAGCTAAGAGGAGGTTGTTTGTCGTATCGTGATATTTCTATGAGAGAAATGGTAGTAAAGCTCTGCGTACTTGCATACAAAGGATACAGCCTGGTTCTACGTATTGTAGTGAGGTATGTGAAGTGCAAATGGTTATGTCAGAAAGAGGAAGCTGGCGCTAGTTGTGCATGGTGGGGACAAATCATACAGCAACGTCCACTGCATTAGTACAATAATGGAGGATGATGATTCATCAGGCGATATCTGCCAGCACTCTTCACCGATGATTGTTGCAGAGAGGCCTCGTATCTCGGTGATCTTTACTACGACTTTCTTTAATTTTATACCATGGAAGTCGGATGATTCAATAGTACCAATGGCAAAGACACTGGGACGCCAATTGAGGGCAAATATTGCTTTCTGACGAGTCTAGATTCAATATCCACAATCATGACGGGCAGATGCTTGTTTGCCCAAGTAGTTGTAAACAGCATAATGGCTTGTGGGGTGTGTGTGTGCTTTTTTATTTATGCTCTCGCTTTGAATGGATCGCATGTACTATGAACAGTCATCGGTTCACCAGAGAGGTTCCATGTCACCCGAATTCTCCAATGTTTCTTCTGTAATCAACAAGTACCACTTCCTCCTTAGACTGCTCGGTCGCCATAGTCATTCGTCTCGCTCTCATAGTCTCGGTCGCCATTTGTCAACCCCAGAACACATGTGGGATATGACTACATGAAAATAGGCCCGTAAATAAACATCATCTGTCACAACTGAATGGTGGATGCGATTTGAATCAGCAAGGAACAACATTTCGCTAACAGCCATTCAGAATCTTTATCGCTTTATGCTAAACGTCGTGCAAACAGTTATCACTGGTAATGGTGACCACAGAAAATACTGATTTTATCATGTTCATTTTGACTCACAGTGTTACTGTAATTTTAGTCATTTATGCATTATACCACATGTGATCGCGTAAGTAAATTTCATTGCTGTAACTCATGTCATTAGTGTTCAGGTTACTTTTTTAATACCTTTTACTTAGCATAAACATTTTTTAAATTAAGCCTATTTCCTTCTGTGATTTTATTTCCTTCGTTATACACAATTAACAGGTATAATGTTCCTCAGTTTTGACGTTTTTGCTTTAAAAAGAAATTTCTTCACATACAATAGTTTTTTATGTCCAAGTTTAGCAGCCCAATATTTTTTTCATGCATAGCGTTCGCGTAAAAAAATCAACTCTAGTATACTATCCACCGTAAATTGGTCCATCATATTGGCTTATCTACTCCCAATAGCTTCCAGTATATTTTTCCAATCCAACTCCAGGCAAGCAACAACGTTTGAGAGAAGAATCCATGCGATAGCTAACATTATGCGCGCACACACACTATCAACACGTTTATGTTCCTTTTTTATACGCTGGATTGCCAGCAAATTAAATTGCCAGCAATGCATTATTTTGATAATGTTTATGACTGAACTTCACTTCTTATCTTTGGAAATCAGATTCGAAAGAATATATGTTATAAGTAATAGAATCACATTAACAAAATACAAAATCTTAAAACAGAAATATAAAACATTATAAAATTTTTTTTTTTCGGTGCTTCCCGTTTATTATCTAGTTAAACACAATATACCGTAATCAGTAACTTTAACTTAACTAAGATCTCCTAAAGTAAGCCTTTGTTTAAAATCTCGATGATAGGTTGAAATCTTTTGCTACAATTAATTTAGTATTCACGATGGCAGTTTTGTTGATTCATTGCGTCCTTAGAGGAATTGTTCCATTAACGAGTAATTTATTTTACATTCACCATATAAATATCTTTAATTAAATCTTGAAGGGAAATAAATTGATTATTTGGAAAAGAAGCAGGTTATGAATACTTTTAAGATGCGTGAATTCCTGACAGTATTTTTAATAACGTTTACTAATTTTGTTATATGATGCCTTTCGCATTACTGATGTGAGCAAGTTATGCTGGTAAAGAAGGGCAAAAAATAATTAGATTGAGTTATTCATGATATACAAAAAGTTCAGCTTTGTCTCTCGTGAGAAATATTAATGGCATCAAACAAGTTAATTGAATACATTAAATATATTTTCAATGTTCAATTAACTTCAAATTTGTACGAATTTTGTTACTTTATTTACTGAATTCTATGATGATATATTTTGAGAAGGTTTATTAAAGCACTTCTTCTTTTCTAAGCAATTAAAACTCTAAAGCCTTTATCGTGTAAATGAAATATTTATCATCTAAGCTGAATTTTTCATATACATTCGAACTTAGGTCTCCTAGTTTCAAGCTGGTATTAAATAGCTAGCAATTAGTCAGAAATTAATCAGCCAAGCTGGTATTAAATCGCCAGGAAAATGCCAACTAAATTATCCCGACGGCATGAGGAAATCTTGTTTTTCGGATTCTATTCTTTCTCATTTCTTTTTGAGGCCAGTGTCACAAGATGTTGGCCTGTACATACATTTTTACATTTATTACCATTAAATGTTTCATCTCTGCTGAATTTTTTTTCTCCTTAAATATTCACCATAGGCTTCCAAACGAGTGCTGGTATATCTTTTCCCAATACTCATTATATCTTTTCCCAATAACTGGGTGTTACTGTAATGACAGTCTGCCTCCACAAGGATACAGCCAAAGGATCTCCTAAACTCCCCCAAAAATTAAGTATATTTCTTTTCTGGGGAAAGTCAAATTAAGATATTCATTCATTAAAAAATATCACCTTCTATCTCTTCTGTCATTGAAAGTTTCAGATTCAGATGCAAACGATAGTCGATGCGCCTTCAGATTATCCTCTCCTTGGTGATAAAACATAATCCAAATTAAGCCAAGTAAACAATGTAAATTTAAAAACAAAACCTGACTTTAATTTCGACCCCGAAAATAGTGTGTTTATATGTTTTACCATACTAATTCGCATTCTGAGAAAAAATAATTCCATTTCATTAAAACATTAAGAAAAAAGTTCCAATTCTCTGGAAGCTTACGTCAGAGAAAGTTAGTCATACGTATGAAACATTAGAGAAAGTATTTCAGGTAGTCTCCTCTAACTAAACTACCGCGGGTTATTAACGTAGGAATACTTATCGTTTGCTTAACTCTTTTTTTATGCATTTTGGTACTTTATTGTTTAAATGTTTACTGTTACTGGGTTTGGCGTGCTGCCAAAATTATAACTCGCGACTCAGGACAATTTTTTTAATCTCCGAAGGACCGTTATTGAGGAACGTAATCCTAAGTTAAAAACCGTCATTTAAAACAAAGTTGTAAGTATTACAGACCAATGAATGAATTAAAGAAAGGATTATCCCTCTCATTCCTAAATGATAATAACTAGGATCTGTCAATATGGAAAGTCTAACTAAAATTTGTATGTAACAAAGGCCATTGCATTATGATGTTAACAGGAGAGTAACGATGTACGAATTGTGGGAGTTTGCGAAGTACATCTCTGCATATATTTGTATAAGTGACCCCTCTTATTAGAATGTGTTCCATGCAATTTTTCACCTGAGAGGAATATAAAATCGTCCCCACAGTTTGTGAAAGACGATAGTTTTTAAATTTGCGGATTGGAATGACTGTACTTTATCAGTTCAGAATAAAATTTTTGAGTAACTCTGCGTCATGAATTCTCTTCCCTTCTGCATTCTTATCGCTGTGTCATACCGAGGAAACCATAATATTTGTGTCCTAGTCACCCCACAACGGCAAGGCATCCAAAATTGCTTGAAGATATCTTCGTACTCTGGGCTGTCTCTAACAGGTGAAGCTGTAACTATGTTTATAGGTCAAATAAAATCCTCGATTTTCATAATAAGTGTGCAACCCAGGCCTAGTTACCCAGCCCACAACGTCAAATACTTTTGTCTAACGTGAATTGGGGCACAACATTTAGCGCAGTACTTCAAGATGTCTTCATATTGTGGACTGTTTCTAACAGGACAAGCTGTAACTATGTTTATAGCTAATATGTAAACCTTGATTTTCCTGAAAAAATGCATGCATGACACTGCACTTTGTTCTCTAATAGATGCAACATACCTAGGTCGGATATTAATAAAATATCGTGAATGCTGTAAAATGTTATTAGTCAACAAAATAATCTTTAGATGGAACGAATCCTGCACTCTCAAGATTAAGTTCGTTCGTTTTCTCAGTGGAAAATTTTAACTACTTTTTTTTGTTGTCTGGAGAGTTTTTTCACAAAAGAATAAATCACATCACTCTAGCTATTTCTTTTTTTTGTAGTTCAAACTTTTAGAAAAATCTCAAGAAATCATTTATAACAATAAACTACATATGGGGCTGTCAGAGTCTTCTATTTCAATTGCGAAATTTTGCTGTGCCAAGGAAATATATTCTACCCTGTTTCGCTTTCATTTCATTGATAGTAAAGAATCCTCGCTTAAAATACCAGCAATGTACATCCCTTTAAAGGAAAACTATTGAAATACTGAGCGTTTATCGACCCGCCGTTCTAAAACTCGGAATGTCAAAAACATCCTTTAGTAGTGACAAACGCGTCCCTTTAAATTTTTGAGTTCCGACCTTTATGTATAGAGAGAACTTTAACTATTGTAAATGAATGTTTTGTAGCGCTGTCAAACCTATTTTTTACCCCATAAAGTTTAAAAGAACTTTTCTTGAAGAAATGAAGTCGAACAATCAGCTTTGTATACTGAATTCATCTAATGAAGCCTAAGTATTTACATATTGTCTTTAACTCTAAATATTTCTTGATTTACTGAAATACTGCATGTTAATGACATTGCCAATTTGTTTTGAAGTATTGAAATTTCTGTAAAAGAATTTAAAAGGTACTGTCTGTATAAAATAATCTTTGATAATTTAAGTTACTATTACATTTTCAGATCTATTTAATATTCTCAAGTTATTTTTTTAAACTTTTTTTATTTAAATTTTATTTATATGAGTAGCACAACGTAACTGGTTATCAGATCATGTGCTTTTCCATGCTTTGAGAAAATATTTATATTTGATGCCATTGTAAACTTGCATATCTGCAATGCGGTCAATTGATTAATTTACCCATATGTAACATATTTTGTCTAATTACCCTAACTGTAAATTTATAGTGACATGCTCTGGTTATTGGTGAAAATGTTTCACTCCTAGGCTAGTGAAGAAAAGTTTTATTATTTATACTATATTCAAAAGTTGATGGGAAGAGTTGATGTTGATGTTTACTGAGAAGTTGTAGAGTGTAGAAACTATGATCACTCAATCACGAACTAGTAGCTACATCCGTCCACAGTGAGGTGTCTTCAAGTGCTCAAGAGGGTGACAGAAAATAGTACGAGCTCCTTGAAAATCAAACGAAAAGACTTCCAGAATACTTCAAGCTGTGACATTAACTCAATAACCGATAGATGTGAGTTTTGTACGCTGAGGTTCCACTACCGGGAAATTGGACATAATCTGAATGTTGGGACAGGGAATTCTAAGAACCGATTAGAGAGAGATAGAGCTCCTCATCAGTGGACGACTGAGGAATAGTGAATTGTTTTTGTGAGAGACGAATCTAGCAGTCCGTTGGACGGATTTAGAGAACGACAGGTGAATGTTGCTTACTTGGCAGTATTGAGCATCTATCAAGTTTGGTGGAGGAAGCCAAATTCTATGAAGATGATATTCAGTGTATATAGTCAGTGCCTTAGTAAAGATCATGAACTCTCCAAATAATAAGGCATACACTGATAATGTAAGCAATTCTTCTCTTCCAAACCTATGGCCACAATAAGTCTCCATTCATTTTCCAGCATGATAATGCAGCTGGAAAAATCTCCGACGCTGATAAATCACCGACTGTGCATCTTTAGTGTGGTGATTTGAATGCCCTGAGACTGACATCTTAGAACCCTAATCTCACTCTGACAGAAAACTCTTGGGATGAGCTGGAACGGTCACTTTAACTTACATGCATATATATACATACACACTTACGTTACAATTTATCTCACATATTAAAAATAAAATTTAATTCATTAGCACAAAAATGAAATAACAACATAAAATGAGTAAAAAATTAATAGATTACAATCGTTAAATATTTATTTGCAGGCTTAACAAAAGTCGCAATTACGTGAAATAAAGAATATTTTCTTTTGTTGGACTCCTCGTAAAAGAAAATATAACGCCAAAACAGAAGGAAAATTACATATATACAAACGAGAAAAACACCGAGCGATAGTTAAAAGTGCGAAAATGCAGTAAAATATCTAAAATATTGTATTATATATATGTGTGTCATTAAGGCCCTCAGAAACTTTTTTGCTTCATTAAAAAGTTTTTCAGATTAATAGAGAAACTCTTATACTTATTCCTTTATGTAAATAATGTGACCATATAAACAATGATTTTGGTATTGCCTAAGAGAAGAGGAAAGTTTAAGAACGTCAAGAATTTATCGAATTGTCGTTCTAGGATTGAAAGTGTCAGAAACAATATTTCGTAGAGATGACAAACTATTCACCGTAAATTTTTGCTTTAGGGATTATATGATATAACATTTACATTTTTTTTTTGGAGAACACATATTATAGTTTAATTCAGAATCTTTCCTGTCAAACACAGTTCCTTTAATAAACCATTTTAAGTCTGACTTCAGTCGCCTGCAGAGTTTTGGAGATGGAGAGTTTTCGAGTTTTCTTTAGGTGTTAAAGTAAGCATTTGTGCATTTTCTTCCGTCGCCGTTATTGGCTGTAATTGGCAAAAAAAATTTTAAAATCGAAATTCTTCTCAACTGTTCTAAAATTGTGTCTCGAGTGTTTCAGATGTCTTTATTGATTTCCTAAATTAAAACCTAATTTGAGTGATGGACAGATCTAGGAAGAGCCAACAAAGTTGGAAAGATTGCTCTGGGCAGAAGGTTGCAATCAATGTGTTTGACAAGCATTTTAAAATCTTTCTTTATGTTGTTTGCTCTTGGTTTAAGAGAGAAATCAGTTATTGTTGTGGACTTATATCTGATTCATTATAAGCATAATTTTATTTCTTTGACACCAGTAGTCCACATTTATAACTGCATCTGCACATCAGATTCATGAGATAATTAGATAATTTCTTAATTTTAAATGATAATATACACTCATGGACAAAATAATTAGCGCACCAAGAAATAATTGCGGGATCGTAACGAAACTTGCAATGAAGGTACATGTCGGGGAGATATACAAATGATTAGAAATGCAGCGTGATTGCGCATTACGTATAGCCGGTAGAGGGCGTTGAACATCGTACTCTGTGGAGTATAAAACAGGTAACCAAAGCTTGTTTGAGTGTGCAGAATCATTTACAAAGGAAGAGCTAAGATAGACATGCCATTACGTCGTGTTCGAAGACAATATAAGCAGTTGTCGCAGTTTGAGAGGGGGAGAATCGTCGGGATGATGGAAGCTGGGTGGTCAACTAGGCGAGTAGCTCGTCAATTAGGCCGCTCTGATTGTGTTGTGAGGAGGGGTTGGGACCAGTGGACCCGAGAGATGTCATGTACACGAAGACCAGGCTCAGGACGCCCTCGACAGACCAGTCGCCGAGAAGACCGCCACATCGTAAGAAATGCACGCGTACAGCCAACTGCTTCATCGGCCGCCATCCAGGCACAGGTAGCACCTTCACTAGGGGCCTCTGTGTCTTCTCGAACCATACGAAGGCGCCTGGCTGAAGGACAGTTGGTATAGCGGAGCCCATTACGTGTGCTGCCCTTGACGCCCACCCATCGACGCCTCCGTTTGGAGTTTTGCCGCGCACGAGGAAACTGGACTGCAGCGGAATGGAACCAGGTCGTCTTTAGCGACGAATCCGCATTCAATCTCGGCAGAGATGACAATCGTGTTCGTGTGTGGAGAGCCCGTGGTGAACGCTTCAATCCTGCCTTTGCTGTACAGCGACACATCGCTCCCACAGCTGGTGTGATGGTATGGGGTGCCATTGCCTACAATACACGGTCACCCCTAGTATTGTTCCGTGGCACCATGACAGCCCAGCGGTATGTTCATGAAATCCTGCAACCACATGTGTTGCCACTCATGCAACGGCTCCCAGGAGCCATTTTTCAACAAGACAATGCTCGGCCTCATACGGCAAGGGTGTCACAAGACTGTCTCCGCACTGTTACTACCCTTCCTTGGCTTGCCCGATCCCCAGATTTGTCTCCAATCGAGCATATCTGGGATCATTTGGGACGACGAGTTGGGTATCCCATGAGTTTGAACGAACTAGAGGCAAGGTTACAGCAAATATGGAGCGAAATGTCTCAAGACATCATACAGAACTTGTATGACTCAATGCCCGATCGTATCGCATCGTGCATTCGCGCTAGAGGGGGTCCAACGGAGTATTAACTCCTCCGTTCTTTTGCCTTTTTCTCTGAAATAAATTATCCTTTTTCTTTGATTTTCTTATCTTTTACTTATATCAAAGTAGTCATTACGTATGTAAAATTTCGTTTCATTTTGACGACTCCTTCTTGGTGCGCTAATTTTTTTGTCCATGAGTGTATAATTTTCAGAAATAAGTCTTGAAATAAATACTTGAAAATAGCCTAAAAACTGAAGACACCAACAAAGATGAATACTAAACATTGATTTAACTGTGAAATAAATTACATCTTTCTCATAGAAATTTTGTAATATCCATTATCGACTAAACTTTTTTAACATTTTGGAATATAAGTGTCGAGCATCGAGGAATTTTACTGTCTTCTCTGACGAATATCAGTGTCATTAATGCAATGCTTTTATGCTTTCCCCTTGTCGCCGAATTCGAAAGAACGTGATCAGGTGACGTAACAGCAGCTCCACCAGACAATTTCCCAGCTCATCCGGGACTTTATGTAACGACGATTAGAACTGTTTTGATCGCGAAGCATGAGAGACGTCTCAGTCAGAGATGATAAACTTACATTAATTAATATTCAATGTTTGTAAATAGTTAGCCTAGAAATTGTATATCTTTTAATTTCCGTAATGTAATGTAAAGTATCTAACCAAGGAAAATATAATAATATTCATTCGTAGTGTGGTTTTAGTATGACTTCAGTTTTCATATTCATTAAGAACAATATAGCAACTTGAAGTACCGGATAACCAGCAGCAAAAAAGAAACCACGTGGGAACAAGGTAAGAAGCCTTATTTGATATTCAATTAAAGTAAACAATTGGATAAGAGAATATTCAGATCCCACATAAAATTGGCGTCCGCGACAGGACTTCTGTTATATTTTTATCCCTTCGATATCCGTCCCGCCGTCCTCCCGATGTCAACGTCATCCGTAGGCTGGACGACAGACTGCGAAATACGGGAAGCGTCTTGCCAACAGCCAATCTTCACGATACTGGAAGACCGCGGAGCGGCCTGACGGTTGCACAGGCGGATGCAATACTGTAGCGGATAGAAGAGACGCCCGAGGTAAGCACACGCGCATTAGCCCGTGAGATGACTTCAAAGTAAAAGTACTGTGCACAGGCTTTTACGGTCTGAGAGGCTACACCCATTTCGGTACACAACCGTGCAAGGTCTGAAACCAGATGACTTTTAGAAACGCGTGGCCTTCTGTGAATGGCTGTTGCAGCAACAGAACACAGATAATGGTTTCATTGCACATATCCTGTGGACTGATGAATCATGTTTCACTCGTGATGGGGTATTAAACCATCACAACAGCCATATGTGGTCCCAGGTCAATCCGCATGCAATCCGGCCGCAGAAACATCAGGAACGTTGGTCTCTTAACGTGTGGGCCGGTATACTCGGGGATCGCCTGCTTGGACCATATCTGTTGCCTGAACAGCTCTCGGGACAGTCGTACTTGGTGTTTCTCAATGAGGTCTTAACCGAGTTCCTCGATGACATACCATTAGCGGTAATACAGGGACTTTGGTTCCAGCATGATGGGGCTCCGGAGCATTTCTGTGCGGCTGTACGTGGTTGGCTGGATATGGAATACCCCGGCCGCTGGATCGGACGTGGGGGTCCGGTTCTATGGCCACCACGTTCGCAGATCTTACACCATTGGATTTTTTCCTATGAGGCTATCTCAAGGAACTGGTGTATCGAGACGTAGTGACAACACAAATGGACTTAGTTGCTCGTCTGCATGCTGCTTGTACTTCGGTGGACCCCGCGATGCTGCAACGTGTGATGACAGCCATTCCACGGCGTGCTTAACCTGCCTCGACATGCACGGCGGACACTTTGAACATCTGCTTTAAATTGTGCATGTTGTTGATATGTTCAATAAAGTGTTTTTTCTTGCACTTGCAGTGACGTCATACTTTGTTTTTCGTACTCCCAACGAGGAATCTAGCTGTGCAGAGTTTATGCGGTCGTTTTGGGACACCCTGTATATACATACATACATATGTTCATATATACACACACACACATACACATATATATATATATATACATTAGTGCTCATACTGTTTTTCTCTTTCAACTATTTCTTATATATATATATATATATATATATATATATATATATATATATATATATATATATATATATATATACATACATACATACATACATACATACATACATACATACATATATTTATATTAATATTATATTTTTATTTTGAAATTTTTTTTAATAAAACATTTCAGGCATTCACAAAGGTAAAGTCTACTTACGTTCGAATTGTCCTCCGTATTTAGAGTCGACCCGCAGTTGTACACAGACCCCAGAAAGTCCTCCATCATTTGATAGGCAAACCATATTCGCTGATAAATAGTGTCTTTTCCAGCCCCCGATTGAATAGAGGCTTGTTTCCTCCGTCGATGGCTGCGAAAAGTAGCCATTAAAGATGCCTTTTTCGCCTTCAATTCTAAAATAGGCACTTTTAGAGTGGCCGATATTCTTGTCCACGAATCGTGCACTTTTATTTTGTTCTTATGGAGTGGATGTTTAGGATCCCAAATGAGTTGCTCATTTTGATATAGCTCTAAGAACTGTAAAACGCCAGCATTATTCCACTCCATTATTGCGAGACAAAAACACTTGCTGCTAGTCTAAGCGAAGAAAGAAATGTGTGAATGAACACGGTCTTCCGGTCATTCCCACCCCTCCCCAAAAAAGATGCTATTACCCATTTTATAATAAAATAAGCCAAAAACAGCGAGGATGATCACTGACTGTCTTCTGTCTCACATATTCCTGTCTGGTAACCATTTACTTTGATGTTCGCTTGAAAAACCGCTCATTCGAGTTTCGCGCGAATAGGCGAGGCGAGCTCTATCAAGTCGTAAAACTGTCAGCTGGGAACGTAATTGATGATCGCTCGGCTCACCTAGCTCGGTAATGTGTGAGCCCGCCTTTAGAAGTGAAACCGAACAATCGGTAGAATGTCAATTGATACAAGCCCGATCTAGAGTTGCTCCAATTAAAACAACCTCGATCCCAAGACTTGAATTATTGGCTTGTATGATCGGGGCAAGATTTGCGCACAGTGTCAAGAAGGATTTGTCCTTAGAAGAAATCCAAACGTTTTATTGGTCAGACTCAGGAAACGCGATTTATTGGATCAAACGAAATGAGAACTGGGCCACTTTCGTTTATAACTGGGTGAAAGAAATCAGATCTTTGAGCGACCCTGGAATGTGGAATCATATAGCTGGACCCTTGAATCCCGCTGACTTACCTTCTCGAGGATGCAGTCCTGAAACTCTCTCCAAATCTAAATGGTGGGAAGGTCCTGATTGTCTAATGAAGCCTCCCGGTGAATGGCCCAAATCAAAAGAATTTCCAGATTTTAATATAACAAATTCAGAAAAGAAAAAGACAGTGATCGGTGCAACCAATATTGAGAGTCCGATTAAACAAATTTATGACCAGATATCTTCATGTAGCAAATTAGTGCGCGTCACAGCCTGGGTTTTGAGATTTTCGTTTAATTGTAAGCCAAGTAATGTTAACAAGAACTTAGGCAGTTTAACGTTAGAAGAAATGAACAAAGCTGAAATGATAGTTTTTAAGACGGTACAAAAAGAATCTTTTGAAGGGACAGAAGATAAGAAATTAAAAACCCTTAAAATTGTTGTTGATTCTTTAGGCATTCTCCGAATGGATTCAAAAATTTCGAGAAGAGAAGATTTGTCTGAATTCAGATATCCTATCCTCCTCGCATCTGATCATTCTCTTGTCATCAAACTGATCAGAAAAGA
Source organism: Dolomedes plantarius (assembly GCA_907164885.2). Lineage (NCBI taxonomy): Eukaryota > Metazoa > Arthropoda > Arachnida > Araneae > Dolomedidae > Dolomedes > Dolomedes plantarius. The sequence continues at coordinate 51,178,109 of OU015492.1, forward strand.
ACACGAGAAATCAAGCCATGCTGGGGTGCAGACTTTAATGTCAATCTTGAGAGAAAGATTCTGGATTTTAAAGTGCAGGAAGATGATTCGCAAAGTTATACGGAACTGTACCCGCTGTAAGAGATTTTCTGCGAAACCCATTGAGGTAATGAGCTCTCCCCTGTCTGAGAATAGAGGTCGTGAGGCCAAAGTTTTCGACATTACAGGGGTCGATCTGTGTGCACCACTATTTCTAAGGGACGGTAGAAAATGCTGGGTGGTACTGTTTACATGTGCAGTTTTCCGAGCGGTTCACCTGGAGATTACCACAACCCTTTCAACTGATAGACTGTTGCAAGCTTTAAGGCGATTCATCGCCAGAAGAGGCAGGCCACACACCAAACTTATTTGACTTATTTGACAGAACAGCAAAAAGATGACAGAAAAGCTTGCTGTGAAGATTTGCTCACTACTGCGCAACAGGACAATAATTTCTTAAAGTGTATTATAGCAGGAGATGAGATTTGGTGTTTACAATACGACCCAGAAACAAAAAGACAAAGTGCACAGTGGAAAGAACCGTATTCTCCCATACAAAAAAAGCACGGATGTCAAAATCAAAGACTAAGGTGATGCTGATTGCATTTTTTGATTTCAAAAGACTTATTCACCACGAATTTGTTCCTGAAAATCAAACAATCAATCAGTATTTTTACAAGGAGGTGCTTTTTTGATTAAGAAACAGGATAAGTCGAGTTAGGAAGGAACTGTTTGATTCTGGGAAATGGTTTCTTTTACACGATATTGCTAGACCCCATACAGCAATTTCTGTCCAACATTATCTTACTAAGCATTCAATTACAGTGATAAATCACCCACCATATTCTCCCGACTTATCGCCAGCTGATTTTTTCCTTTTCCGAAGGTTAAGATGGCCACGAAAGGACGGCGATTTGAAAACGTCTCGGATGTTAAATCAAATGTTACGCGTATTTTGCGACCGGTTAGTTCCAACGCCAATAGACAGTGTTTCGATGACTTGAAGAAAAGCTGGGAAAAATGTATAGACTCCTTTGGTGATTATTTTGAAGGAGATAAATTTATTTGAAAGTGAGTAATATTTTTCTTATTTATAAAAAATGTCCGGTTACTTTATGGACGCACCTTATAGTTTGAAAAGGCATGCTACACTTTGCTGTCTCTTCAGGACAGGATTTTGAGATTTACTCCCCTTATGAATGAATATTTTATTTTGTATGGCAGTACATATCTAGCATAACTATGTCTATTAGCATGATTATTAATATTTAGGAAACAAACATGAAACCGCATAACAGAACAGCAGTGGTATATTTGTGCTATTTAATGATGTACTCTTTGTTGGTATTGGCGTTCACTCTGCAAGGGTATTTATGAATACACAATTATGTGAGTACAATAAACGTACTGATTAGTGTTTTAGGATCAGCATGATATACGACATACATAGTTGAGATCGAATATAACATTCCCGTCAGTAAATACTAGGCATAATAACATGTTATGAATATAAAGATTAAATATTTAGCAGGATCAACTTTGACCATTAGACTACGTCATGTGTACAGCATAAGTTTACGTGGCCCAAACGGGCTAGCTAATATCCTATTTATGAAAAATGTTAGATGATTTTGATAGATGATGTTCTATAATTATGTAAACGTAGGTATATACTTGTCACTTAACTGATTAGCTAGAATTTTGTCCGTGTCTTTACACCTTAAAAGTAACTATATAGATGGAAACAATGATCTTTGTTTGTACTTTCCAAATCATAACATCTAATTATGTCAGAGACCTGTACAACTCGCCAACTTGACAAATAATTCTGAGGTACAATTCAAGCCAAGTAGCTTTCACTTTAGTTAGTTCTTTCTTTCTTCTATAAATACAGGGTTTCCACCTATATCCGTTACACGCCCCTTAACTTCTAAACGGTGACAGCTTAGGCCAGTGGTTCTCAAACTGTGCGCCCCAGAGCTTTTCCAGGTGCGCTCCGTAGTATTCCTAAAAAATCTATCCAGATATGAAAAGCAAATGTATACTAAGTTACTATATTATACCATTTCTTTACGAACACTCGGCTTGTTTCGTTGCGACATTATTATGATAGTTATAAGTTACTTTTCTTGCAACTAGCTTCTGATCCGCAAATTTTTTACGCGTTTAAAACACGTAACAAACGTGGCTGGAACTTCATGTTAACACCGGCACTAGCTTTCATCACGTGGCAACTGGCATTGTTGCATAACAGGCGTTGGTGAGTGGGCGTGTCGTGTCTTGTGAACTGCCGTCAAGAGTAAATGTATTGTGCCTTTCACAACTTTCAGAATAACTACCGTTGATATAATTGTCTTTGTTAAAAATATTTCGACCATAAAATCGGATAAGTTTATCAACCAATTGCTTCTTACCAAGTCTCAAATCTGATCACACAAAATATGAAAGCTCATACTTTGGGTGAGTCACTTATTTTGCCTGCTTGCCAAAAGATTGCCAGTACGATTTTAGGAAATGAAGCAGCTATGATAATAAGCTAGATACCTCTGTCCAATGATACTGTCAGCAGGCGTATTTTGAAAATGTCTTCTGTTATTGAGAAAAATGTATGTGGCAATAAACTCCAGTGTTCTGATTTTGCACTGCAAGTTGACGAGTCAATTGACATTACCATCAAGGCGCAACTCATAACATTCATTCGTTTCATTAACGAAAATCAAATAACAAATCAGTTTCTTTTTTGCAAAGAATTAAGCCTGACTACAAAAGGTGAGGACATTTTTAACATCCGAAATAACTACCTTGATAAATGGCAGTTATCGTTGAAATCGTGTGTAGGCAGTTGCACAGATGGAGCTCCTTCTATGATAGGCTGCAACAAAGGTCTTGTATCTTTTATAAAGGAACAAAATGAAAATGTTATTGTAACTCATTGCTTCCTTCATAGAGATGAGTGCCTTGATGTCAAGAACATTAAGAGGGGATTTAAGAGAGGCCTTAGATCAAGTTGTTAAAATGGTGAACTTTATTAAAACAATACCAGTTAAATCATGCCTATTTGAACAGATTTGCACCAAATTATAACATATTAGTCCTATTTCGTATACAGTGCTCCAGCAAGTATCTGTAGAATTGTAAGTGCGCTCAGACTGTATAAAGTTTGAGAACCAATGGCTTAGGCCATAAAGTTGGTGTCGAGGTACAGTAAAAAGATTATGCGCATGAAGCTACAGAAGGAGCGAAAGCTTCAATGCGGAATTCCTCGAAAAATGGACCGATTATGGTCGGTCACCGGCAGATCGCGCGACATGTTCTACTTCAGCGGATTTTTCATTGAGTTATATGGACACGTGTTTTAGAAAATTGTTTTACAAATTTTTAAATTTATTCTGTGCACAGATATGCCAACATCTTTTGCACCTGCTTGTTCCAGTGGCCATCGATCACTCGTGAAAAGAAAATTATAAATTTAATATTTTCCGATCTTTTTACTATGAGTACAATAAAACCCTTACTTTGTGTAACTAGCTCGCTCTAGAAAATAATAGATCATTATTTACTCATTTCCTTTAAGGAGAGAGATCACATTAAACCCTTCAAAAAACTCAATTTTTTTATTATGATTTAATTTTGAAGAATGGAATAGAATATAAGGAATCTTATGAAAAAAATAAGTCGATACTACAATTAGAACCGATTTTATGGCCAAATGTATAAAGCTAATAGTAAAGTAATTTATACAAAATTTAAAATTTAAATTCCTTTTTCTAAAACCTTTTTCTAATCATCACAAATTGCTAAAATGTTTTGTATACATGTATATCTTGCATTTTTTCTACAATTTCTACCTCATTTTAGGTATTTTTTTCGCAGAAAATTTCTTTTTAAATTTATATTTTTTTGTACATTACAATACATTTTCCTGAAAAAATATTTTTATGTGAAATATGGTAACTATTTTAGGTGTAGATTAAATTATAACCTATGGATAAATTATATACAAATAATTTAGTATATATCTCTTATAGTTTTAAAAAAAATCTGCACATTGCATTGATCTAAGATTCACTATTCATAAAACTTTTTTTTCTTAAAATAATTTCTTATAATCTCGCAACAATTCTGTTTTTTTCTAATAGATAAAACTTTGCACAATTCACCTTTAAAAATAGGTTTAAATTAATTACAAATTAACTGTTTGACAACACATTAAGCTTGGTAGTAAAATCAGTGTTTTTTTGTGCATGCAAAGGTAATCTCCCTCTTAAGAATTTTAATGAAGTTTAGCAAGAAAGGCAGTTCAAATAAACATTTTGAATGAAGATAAACAATTGTTAAGTTGAATAAATAAATTCAGATTAAAAACGCACTAAAAAAAACATTTCTTTTGAAAAATACGAAAAATCCATATTAAAGCGTATGGTTTCCGTGTTATAGCGGCATCAGTACAGGCGCGCGCTCCACCTAACGGTGGCGACCAAATGGGGGACACTTTTTTAATACGGAGCTGCTCCTCCTTCTGTAGCTTCATGGTTATGCGCTACTCAGATGAGACAACTTACAACGCCATCTATCGGCAAAAGTTGGAATTTGCTTTTTTATCTCAAAAATGGTACGGGATAAGAGAAAAAAGTCAATTACTAAGTTGTTCAGTATCATCGATTTAGTAAGAAGAGACACCTTGCGCACATTAATACTTAAAACAGAATATAGAAAATGAACATTTGTTTGATCAGGATTTCGAAAATTGTCATGCCATAAAGAGTGGAAGAAAGGAACTGAGACACTTCCCTATCTTCAGGATCATTTATTTATGTTTATGAAAATGCTCTCCATTAGCCACTATACATATTTGCATTCTGGACAGGATTTCTCGCGGCACATTGGTCAACGACGTCACAGTGTTGAAAATCACTACCAAATGTTCATTTTTTACATTCTGTTTTGAGTATTAATGTGCGCAAGGCGTCTTTTATTACTAGTAAATCGATGATGCTGAACAACTTTGTAATTGATTTTTTCCCCTATCTCGTACCATTTTTGAGATAAAAACGCTAATACCAAAATTTGTCGATAGATGGCATTGTAAGTTGTCTCATTGAGTAGCGCATAGCCTTTTTACTATGCCTAGGCACCAACTTTATGGCCTAAGCTGCCACCTTTTAGAAGTTAAGGGGGGTGTAACGAATATTGGTGGGAACTTTGTATAATTGGGTGGTGTGGTGAGGAAATTCACCACAGGTTCCTTTATGTAGTTTAATTCTAGTCTGCAAATAAAACTCTACCAGTAACTATAATAGTAATTTTAATTTCTCACCTAAAAATCAGTAACTCAGGAAATCCTCTGATTCCTTTGCGTAAAATCTGCAATTTTTATACCGACCCTGTAATCGTGTGAGGTCTGAAAAATCTGCTGACGCATCTCAGCTAAGTTTAGGCTATTTTTGATGTTCACATCTGGTCATCTCTACCCTGTAATTATCAGCCGTAAAAGTATGCTGGTTCTATTGAAGGCTCACTTTTAATTTCCACGTTTGGTTCCGAAAAGAGCTACTGATAAGGAATCCCTTTATTTGGTTTCCGTTTAAACACCAACAGCCAAAGTGTCTCGTTTGCAAGAATAAACAGTCTCCCCCTACTGTGTGGGAAAAGATGCAGTTTAAGAAAACCCTCCGTAATTGCTTTCCTAAATTGCGTGGGAACGTGGTGTCAATTCTGGGCGGTCGAATTTTCTCGAATTCCTTACGAAAAGTGGAGCGCTGTTGGTAATGTACGGTGATTCGTTGATTCCGTCCAATGAGAATGTCCTCCAACTCAGGGTTGCTTTTTGGCATAACTTATCGCTAATAATTTTTCCCGTTCTCACCTTTTTTTGGCGTAAGTAAGCCAATTTGATTTCTTCCCGCGCTAGCTTTGGCGTAATTCTGTAATTACTGGCAACCCCTACTCCTCAGTTCAGTGATTGAAAAAAAAGATACGTACTGACTTCTTAGAGATCATCCCCTGTGTTCCGTGGGAACCATTTTTAGCATAGGTTACTAGGATTAAGTTTATATTAGTATTATTTTTTATGGAGTTTTAATTTCTTATTAATTAAGTAACTTTCAAGATTCGAGTTCCCATATCTCTGGTAGATTAAGTTGGCGAAAGAGACTACTTAGAGATCATCCGCTGTGTTCCGTGGGAACTCTTGTTAGTATTGTTACGAGAATTAATTTTGGTTTAGTCACTCTGTGTGTAGCAACTTTGATGCATACCAACGGATCTAACATCTAATTTTTTTGTCAATAATAATGGATAACACCCAACAGATTATTAAGAATGAATAAGACAACTCATTTTTTTACAATGTGTATGACATGAGAGTACCAATTATTATGGTGATATTGCCTACAATAGGCATGGTTAACCCTTTGAGGGGCGCCGTCCTCACTGTGCGAACACATTTTCTAGAATTTTTTTAACCTAAAAAATGTCAATTTTTTTTTCAATTAAAGGTTGTAAAATACTTTTACATCTTTAAACTGATAATAAATGGCAGCACCAGACATTTGTCTGTTCATTTAATTTGAACACAATGAATGCAAGTTAACGCTGTTTCATAGTTGGTTTTATTTTCAATTATTTTAAGGATTAAAAACCTAAAATGTTTTAATTTTTTCACTAGATTTTATAAACATACCTCAACTAATACTGACATGTCATTACTTCTTAAAAAAATCGTTTATTTCTTTGTATTTTTGCGCTTTTAAATGGTGTTCGCACAGCGAGAACGCCGCCCGTCTACGACATTGAAATACAGGCTCCCCTCGGAAAGGGAAAACAAACACAGCTGTCCTTATGTTATCTCCTCTAGACGATTTGGTCTTGCTTCTTGGGGGGTAAAGGGGATTAAAAAGATGGTTAACCCTCTGAAATTAGGGGTGTTTTTGGAAAAGGAAAACTTTATCATTTGTATTGTCATCTGTATTGTCATCTGTTTCAATGGTGTGTGCTGGGCACTATCACCTACAGTTCCCAACCTTTCTGCATTCGACAGTGGTCTATTGAATTCATTATGTGTGCTAAGGTTGGCCTCTGTCAGAGGTTCAACAGGCAGAACTAATCAGGATGTGACAATATGTCTGATTTATTGTTTCCAAACGGCCACCTTCAGCACAAGTGAATTTAAATCAATTATTATAAGCATGACCGCTCTGGGTGGGCTCCTGGAAATCCCCATGTGTGAAGGTATTGAAAATAGCTAAAGCGCGTTTTAAAAATAGCTCATTCTGCTTTTGCTGTTTTCAGATCAGTCGCTCTTATTTGCTAATTTTTTTAGTTAAATATTCTGTTGCAAATATCTTTTTTAATTCGTTTCATATACAGTTTACTTAAATCTTTAAAATTGTACAAAAAAAGCTTCGATTTTATCAGGTTTTTTTTATTTCTTTAATTTTTTAGATTTTACTGATATTTCTCACATTTTTCTGACATTTTTATATTTTTCTGACATTTATATATTTTTCTGATATATTTTTATATTTTTTGATTTATCTTATTTTTGATATTTTGAGTTCAATGAATTTAAAATTTTGAAAAATTTCTTAAATTTAAAAATTTTAAAAATTAAATTCAAATTTCTGTTTGTTGAAAATTATATAGTAAAATATTTATTATTATAACGATATAAGATCAGTTATTTTTGCTTTTGCTCGAGTAAAACAAAGTAATTTTGTGGTCGAACTCAAATGCCCTACACGGGCGCCGTTCGCACTGTGAGGACGGCCCCCTCTACCTAAGGGGGGGGTGCTAAATTTTTTTAATCACATTTCTTTTATCTTTAGGACCATTATACCTCATTCTTACCTTTTTTTAAAAAAAATTACAATAATAAAATTGCGCCCCTCAAAGGGTTAAGTGAACCAGCACGAATGTCCATATAAATTACTGTAATGATATCCTATGTTTTATTAATCATTGAAATACCATGATCTGTATAAATACTACTACCTTTATTACCTTTATATGTATTCCTAGTGTATGATCACAGTTATTTGACCCATTTTATATCTTATTGTATATCAGGTATTCCAGGTTTTGTATTCTGTTTGTTCGCGTTAAATATGGTAACTTGTCAAATCTTTTTTTTCGTCCCTGGACAGGGGAGAGTTCTGTGGTGAGGAAATTCACCACAGGTTCCTTTATGTAGTTTAATTCTAGTCTGCAATTAAAACTCTACCAGTAACTATAATAGTAATTTTAATTTCTCACCTAAAAATCAGTAACTCAGGAAATCCTCTGATTCCTTTTCGTAAAATCTGCAATTTTTATGCCGACCCTGTAATCGTGTGAGGTCTGAAAAATCTGCTGATGCATCTCAGCTAAGTTTAGGCTATTTTTGATGTTCACATCTGGTCATCTCTACCCTGTAATTATCCGCCGTAAAAGTATGCTGGGTCTATTGAAGGCTCACTTTTAATTTCCACGTTTGGTTCCGAAAAGAGCTACTGATAAGGAATCCCTTTTTTCTCTGGTTTCCGTTTAAACACCAACAGCCAAAGTGTCTCGTTTGCAAGAATAAACAGTCTCCCCCCTACTGTATGGGAAAAGGTGCAGTTTAAGAAAACCCTCCGTAATTGCTTTCCTAAATTGCGTGGGAACGTGGTGTCAATTCTGGGCGGTTGAATTTTCTCGAATTCCTTACGAAAAGTGGAGCGCTGTTGGTAATGTACGGTGATTCGTTGATTCCGTCCAATGAGAATGTCCTCCAACTCAGGGTTGCTTTTTGGCATAACTTATCGCTAATCATTTTTCCCGTTCTCACCGTTTGTCGGCGTAAGTAAGCCAATTTGCTTTCTTCCCGCGCTAGCTTTGGCGTAATTCTGCAATTAATGGCAACCCTTACTCCTCAGTTCAGTGATTGAAAAAAAAAGATATGTACTGACTTACTTAGAGATTTTTCTAGCCAGAGTTTGTTGTATTACTCTAAGTTGTTTATTACTCTAAGTTTTAGGTCCCCAAAATCCTGGTCTTTGACCATGGGTCAGGGGAGCTTTGAATGATTTTTTCGTGATTTTTAGAGCTGATTCTGTATGCTCAATCTTCGTTATTTTATTTGTTGACTGCGAACCTAAGTGGTCGTGTTGACCTGAAGTCCTTGTTATGTAGCAGACCATTAGTTTGTTCTTTATTACGTTAGCCCAGATTCTTTTGATTTTATATGTTAAAAAAATAAACTACGCCTTTTAAAAAAAATAGTATGAATTATTTTACTCTTGAATTAAACCAGCAAGATATTTGAGCAGCAAAAATTCGAACGGATGTTATTGAACGCACAACGATTATATTTTTGTACTACCACTTCTGTTATTCTGATGAATTAGCGAAGAGATCCTAACCATGATGTATCCTGAGGTTCACTGTTCCTGTGTTGGTGCTTTTAATAGTAATATGAGATACTAGTATATAAATTTGGATCCTTCGGCCATCAACTTAAACTTCATCTGCACGAGCTGAGAGCTTTCTTCATCCAGACTGTAAGTGCGCCTTCTATAATTTGGTGCTGTGTAGAACTGTCCACTTCATTAAGTTTCCGTAGATGAACTCTTTCCTACAGTACAGACCTTCAATATAATTTACGGCTACAGTGTTACGAACAATTTTTATTTGATGAACACTTCTTTCTCCGATTGCTCTCATCTTCAGAATAATAACTTTCTAGCGATAGAACTTTTCGAACAATTTATCATCTCTCCTAATTTGCGTGTAACAGGTGGGTCGAAAAAAATAAATATTTTTTTCTCGGAACGCTTTAGTGCGGAAGAGTTGCCTATTGTAATAAGAAGAAAAACGCATAAAAAATTAATATCGGTTAACATCTTCCGTTCGCGCATCGTACTTAAATTTTCTGAAAAATTGCTAAAATCCCGATATTTTTGTAATTTTTTTCTGTTAGTTAAAACTTTAAAAATAAACACGCTTTAGTTTTTATGCTTGTTTTATGGTTTAAATAACCAAAATAAATTAAATTCTGATCAATAATCTAATTTTTTCCGTTCGCGCAACGTCTTAGAAAAAACAGAAATTTATCAGCATTTTGCAATTTTCACTGCGCTACTCTCCGTTCGTTTTGCTTGAACAAAACGAACCAGAACTCACTTGAAATAGGTTGAACTGGTTTGAATTAGATTAAACCGTGGTGTGATCCCTTCCTACTCTGCAGCTAAATAGTCAAATGAGAAGGCCGAGTGGAAATCTCGCGATCTTCAAGCACTGAGTGGCAAGGAAGTTCCTAAAATAGGAGACTACTCGGAAATTGATAAACGCAAACACAGTTCTATAGAAGACTCGGAGTATGAGGATGATGGATACAAACCAAGTACACCGTTAGGACGGATATGAAAAGTCAATTCACACCTCCTGAGGAAAGTGGGGGTCTTTTTGTTGACGGACGAAAAGATGATACTTTGTTCGCCGAAAAATTGAATGCCAAGCAATTTCACAGGAATGTGAAAGAAGAACACTATTCTCTTATCCAGGAACCTGGATCAACTTGTATTGGACATGTATCTCTTTCCCCGAGTTCATCAAATCATATAACTCAAAGCATTATTCCTTGTTTGTCTGAACTATCAATATCACTAGAAAAACTAGACGTAGTAGGGTGTGATGACACTACAACCAACACTGGATGGAAGAACGGTGTCATCCACCGACTAGAAAACCATGTAGGACACCCGCTGCAGTGGAGCATACGCCTCCTTAATTTATTTAGGTCATTTAAAACATAAAACAAGCATAATAAACGAAAGCATGTTTAATTTAAAAATTTTGACTAACAGAAAAAAATTACAAAAATATCTCGATTTTTGCAATTTTTCATAAAACTTAAGTACGATGCGCGAACGGAAGATGTTAGCCGACTTTAATTTTTTTATGCCGTTTTTCTTCTTATTACAATAGGCAACTTTTCCGCACTGAAGCGTACCGTAAAAAAAATTATTTATTTTTTTCGACCCACCCTACAGTATAATAAGTAACATCAGCATTAAAAAAACTTGCAATCTTCTTGAAGAAAATGGTTAAACACATCCAGATTGCACTTGAAAAATAAACTTTGAAGACCTCATCAGCAACATGCTGTTGTCAAATTATCATCACCATAAGTGGGGCACATAACCTGGGGGGGGGGTCATGATCTCCCTTAGAGCATTTTCCCATTAATAACTCCTTTTGGCCAGCATTCTCTGACCTTTTAAATCTAATGATCTTAAAAATCATCCTCAATGCTTTTCACCAATCTCAACCTAGGTCCTCCACGGGTTCTTGTACGCATGGATCTGTGGTTAAAAGAATCTAAACTTTACTGAAATACTATCCATGCAGCAGATATGACCAACAAATTTTATGCAGTAGATTTTTATACACTACTTTATAATGCATGATCATAATAAATCATGTTTAATTTGTTACTGGATCCTTTCCTTCAACTTTCACCTTTTCTTAACGCCCCAAATATTTTTCTCCAGACACGTCTTTCAAATACAGCTAATGACATTTCATTCCCTTTGGTGAAGGTCCAAGTTTCTGATGCATAAGTCGTATTATAGTTTTAAAGTAAGATTTTGGCTTTTCTTTTAAAAAGGCTTGATCTAGGGAAGTTCGAAGGCCACATAGACACTGATTGGATGTCGGATTTCAATACTGAAGTCACCTTTACAATTTATTTCTGATCCGAGACTGAAAGTTCTATGAAATTTCTTTATAATGTCCAGGAATTTTATTTTATTTACATTAACTTTTGACCCAGTTTTTTCTCGAGCGGTTTAGAGAGTAAATGCTTCGTTCAATCCAATTAATGTTCTTGTAATTAGGTCTATATCATTTGCATATACCATTATCTGGATAGACTTGTTAAAGATTGTACCTGTTCTATTTTTTCCAATTTTTTTAAGGTAAGATTTTAGAGTACATCTTTAGCTAAATAATCTCCAGCTGTAACTCTGCTTTAAAAGTTGAAAAGTTGAATCCCTGCTCCGATCACTTATCCAGTCCAAATGTAACACAAGACAAGATTATGTGAACAACTAGCATTTATTAGTGATAGTACTCAGAACCTAAATCCCATAAGCAAACCACCCCGTTAACAACAGGGCCGCCTGATCTAGCACTAACATTGATTTAAAAGACTCAATTTAAAATCTTTGCTGCTCGTGCTCAGTGTTATCTCCTCTCCAAACGCAAATAGCACATAATGAGACAGAATTGTTCATTACGATTACACTCATCTCCTATGACAGGAAAGCTCAATGTACGCCTCATTTTTTTTTCGTTTTGTGGTTCAAAGAAGAGTGCAATTTTGTCTATTTATAATATGTGCGGGATACGAAGAACAGCATCGCGAGGCGCACAAAGATTTCTTTCATTCGAAATCTGATTTAGATATACTGTCGTTAAAACTGTGTCAGAGAGAAATATTTGAACTATTTCCAATTTTTTGAAAATAATGTGATGGATGTATTTAATGGTTATCAGTTTGCGATGTTCAGTAAGAACCGTAATATCAAATTAACGCTTGCTATTTTGTATCTGTCTTGTTCGTTACGTCTCGTTATTTGTTAAATTTTAGTTTGTTTCCAGCTGATATATTACATGTTTAAGGATGCCGTGTACTCATACTATTTGATGTGCTCACCTCAATGTTAACCTATGGAGAAAATGTCCAAAGATTGCTGACTTGGATTGAAAAATTTTAAAAAAATGTACTCCGTAATAGAAATTTTACATCTTGAGGCATTTTTCATTTAAAAAAATGAAAATAATATTTTAAAATTTAAATTATTCGGGGAAAAAAATTTGATATAGTGTGTTTTAAACGGTGCTAAATTCCTTTGGTTAACGAAATTTATATCCTTTTGGTTAACGAAATTTAAGGCACAGAAAAGTTCAGGCTATCTGAAAATACCATTTTCATTGGAATATCAGCCTTTATGTAGCTGTAAATGGTAGACAAATTTTCTCCATAGGTTAACGCTGATGTGAGCGGGTCCATTAGGGTTGGTACACTGCATCCTTAAGATTGAGGAAGGCTTCCTGAGATGTTGCGAAAATTAACAGAAGGTATGTGGAAGGTATGAAACACAAGATCTGTGGTACCACATTTCTTATGGTTAGTCAAAATTGTTATACTGATCATACATACGTTTGAAAACATTGCTCCTTTGTAGAAACTATAAGAAATCCTATTTCGAATAAATCTTTATTTTATTCTCATCAGGTGTTTGACGTCATTAGACTGAGTTTTCTGTCCGAAATAAAGAAATAATTATAATATTTTGTCTTCACATTCTGAAAAGGGAAATTTCATTTGTTTAAAAATGAACCCTAGGGACCAAATACTATATCTAATTAATAATATCACGAAATAAGTTTTAAAGAGAGGAAAGACGTCTAATTATTTGCAGGTGATTAACGTAAATTTATGTAGATCCTTAAACGCTATTTAGAACTATGCATACTAAGGCTACATACATCTTTCAGTTTAATCCTTTGGAAGAGACATATGCCATGATAATTGTTGCATTAACAAGAGGGATATAAAGCAAGTAATCAAGACATATTCTAGTGAATTTAATGATTATTTTTTTCATATTCTTAAACATGTAAAAAAATTTAAAACACTCCCATGTTTTTACGATTTCATTCGTTGGTTTCCCTCCAAGTACACGAGAGAAATTACTTATATCTGCAGTACGACGAGGCAGTAAAATACCGGCTTATGATGTACGCCCGAGAGAAAATTATGAGAGGGTCACGTGTGGGGTTTTCTCCCCCTCCCTTTCATTCTGTAAATAGAATGAAAATTAACTTCTTCCGTCTGCAGGTTCATGTATATCTTAAGACACACGTTGACAGAATATTTCCCGACCTAAGACTTGTTAATTAATTCTGTTGCATGTTTATAGAGCCGTAACATCATTGTTACAGGGAAACGGAACACGTGCTACACATTATTAAAATGAGACCAAAATTGAATGCATTTTAATTATCAATTTAATATTTTGTAAGACACACGCACTGCTACAGTTTTCAGTAATAATGGATGTTTAATTTCAGATTCTATTAATATAGTGAAAGTTTTGAATGGCGTATCATTTCCTAAATAAGAATATTTTAGATTCCGTTTGAGGGTAGATATAGCCCAATGCGAAGTAAAAGGTTGAAAGGAAAGCTTTTATGAATGTTTGAAATCGATATTGTTTTCAGTGACAGAAATTTATTTTATTAAATATTTACTACTTTTAATAAATTTTACAAAAAATAAGATGAGAATTATTAATGAGTCAATATTTCATAGTAAATTTTTAACCGTAAACCTCTGAGATAGAAAGAAAAAGAAACTTTACAAAATATATGAAACTTCTAAAAAACACTACAGTTTTCAGTAATAATGGCTGTTTAATTTCCCTTTCTATCAAGACAGTGAAGGTTTTGAATGGCATTTCATCTTCCATATAAGAATATTTTAAATTTCGTTTGAGGTAGATGCGAAGTAACAGGCTGAAACGAAAGCTTTTACTACAAATGTTTCAAATCTATATAGTTTTCAGTAAACAGCAAATTTTTGTTATTAAATTTTTACTGCTTTTATTAAATTTAACAAAAATTAAGATGAGAATTATTAACGAGCCACTATTTCATAATAAATTTTTAACCGACAACCTCTGAGATAGACTGGAAAAGAAATTTTACAAAATATATGAAACTTCTGAAAGAAAACGACGGTTTTCAGTAATAATGGCTTTTTAATTTCACAATCTATTAAGATATAGTGAAGGTTTTGAGTGACTTTTCATCTTCTAAATAAGAATATTTTAAATTTCGTTTGAGGGTAGATGTAGCCTGATGCGAAGTAACAGGTTGAAAGGAAAGATTTTACGAATGTTTGAAATCGATATAGTTTTCAGTAAACAACAAATTTATTTTATGAAATTTTTACTGCTTTTATTAAATTTTACAGAAAAAAGTAAAATAAGAATTATTAATGAGTCAATATTTCATAATAAATTTTTAACCGACAACCCCTGAAATAGGAAGGAAAAGAAAATTTACAAAATATATGAAACTTCTAAAAGAACACTTTATTTCCAAGATTTATATGCAATCTTGAAGAAAAGTATTTCAAACCAGGAACACAAAGCAAACGAGAATTCTACGAGGAGAAAAAGAAATTTCTAGAAAGGAATTCATTCTACGGATGGTACATTTTAGTTTAAAGATATTTCACAAATTATAATCCCCTTTTTCGCGTATTCTCCTGTTAGAGGATTCAAGATGTTCTGTTGTTTGTTAGCTAGAGAGAGATTATTCTGTTTGTTTGTTTGGATTTCATATGCCAATGAGATAGTTATTTCCAGATACAGTAAGGTTCCTATAAATAAAGTACGGTTCGTAGAGTCAGTAAAGTTGTTTGGGGAAGGGAAAATTAAGATTTTAGTTTGCATTGCTTTACATAATGTATTTAACTAAAAAGTAAGTATGACTAAATAAACTGATAATTAAAGAACTCGCTTCAAAGTAATTTTTTTCACTTCGTATTCGTTTATGGATAAGTTTTATTTATAATGAATTCTGGCCTATCAGTCTTGAATTTGTGTAATTCAGTTTCGAAATGTAATGTTTTATGTAAATTATTTAATATTTTTATGCAATACCACTTTCAGTTATTCATTATAAAAACTAATATCTTCTTTAAAAACACTCAAAACTTTATATTTAAAGTTAAATGCAAAAGGACCAATTCTTCCTCCAAATGATAATTTTTTGCTCTGGGAAGTATTTGAAGTGTTGGCCTCAAGGTAAGTTTTTCGCTTCCTGTTCACATATGAAAGAACTTTATTTATAATGAATTCTGACCTATCAGTCTTGAATTTAAGCAATTCAGTGTCGAAATGTAAAATTTTATGTAAATTATACAATATTTTCATGAAATATTGTTTTTATTTTATCCATTATGAAAACTAATATCATCTTTAAAAATATTACAATCTTTATCCAAAGTTAATTGCAAAGGGACCAATTCTTCCACTAAAGGAAAATTTTAAGCTGTGGAATTTACAAAATGAATGTCTGTGTTTAGTGTTTTGAAGTGCTTAAAATTATCGCTTGATAGCGTAATTGAATTTTATCAATATATACACACACACACACACACACACACACACACACACACACACACACACACACACACACACACACACACACACACATATATATATATATATATATATATATATATAACTTATGATTTTAAAGATTTATTTAATAACATCAATATTATTGATTTAAATAGAATAATCATAAAGTTAGTACAATATAATATTCAATACTTAGGCAATGAAATTAATCTTACTCGTTTCAATTGGCTCCTAGATTTTGTAACTAAACATAATTACATAGTTCATAATAATAGTATATACTTACAGACCAAAGGTGTACCACAAGGTGGAAATGCTTCTTGTATGCTAGCTAATTTATACTTACATTATTTTGAAATTAATAATATAGATAATTGCAATTACAATATATTTAGGTATATAGATGATATAATAGTCATTAATAAAAGTAATAATCCTATAGACTTAAATTTTTACCCTCCTAATCTGGAACTACTTAAAAGTAGCCATGATAATATTAATGTAAACATTTTAGATATTAACATTAAATTAAATTCTCAAAGCAAATTTACTTTTGACTTATACGACAAAAGATCTGATTATGATTTTAATATTGTTAAATTTCAAAATTACCTAACCTGTTTACATAAATCTGTTTTTAATAACATTATTGTAAATCAGTTAGTTCGTATAAATACGCTATGTTCTAAAGACAATAGGAATAAGCATATTTTAGACTTGATAGCTGTGCTAACACGTAATTATTTTCCAGAAAGTCTATCCAAACACATAATTGGTTGTTTTAGTTTTAATGAATAGCTTGTTCTGTTGCAATTAATAAGTAAATCATAATAATAAGTAAAATTAGGAAAATTAACTACTAAAAATAAAAAACAAAAATAAATGTAATTAAAATCTAAAGTAAAAATAAAAATAAGATAAATTACTCTTAGTAATAATAATAAAAAACTAAATTAATAAAGGATTAATAGTTCTAAAACACAGTATCCATACTAGGTCAGTTCCTGTGTTTACATAATCTCCATGGTTGCAAGTTTTGTGACGTCAGTCATCACGCGGTTACTTATTCTTAACTTCCACTCTGTGTAGCTCCAGTCTTGTTATGGTTAAGTAACTCTACATTCAATTCTACTGTTTTTCTTGGACTGTACGGTGTCTGAGTATGTTTATTGTATAGATCATACTTATCTGAAACAGTCCATTAGGTTTTTAGACAGTATTGACACCGCTGAAGATGAGATATTGTGTAAAACCTCTTTCAACTATTTATTATATATATATATATATATATATATATATATATATATATATATATATATATATATGTGTGTGTGTGCGTGAAAGAATTCTAGAACATTTGGTGGTATATGTTAATTCGCTACAGTAGCATAATTGAAGGAGGAAAATGAAGTGTGTAGCAAAGAAAAAATGCAAGATTTTAATAGTTCCAGCCGAGAGTTTTTCTTTTTGAAGTGTGTATTTAAAAAGAATATGCACCATTTCAAAGGATAATTTAGAGGATAGAGAAAAAAAGTAGTAGCTGAAAATAGAATTTATAAATTTTTGACTTTAAAATATCTACGTAATAATTAAAAGTCCAATAGTGAGATTAACAATGCTAAGATTCCATTTCTGCTGAGCCAAAAATTGAATGTTTTACAATTAATGCACGATTATATCCTTTTACATTGTTTTTTATAGAACCTCTTCCAAATTTTTAAAGCACATAAATGAGTTTAAAACAGACTTGTTCTCTTAAAAATTGAAGGACACGAGTTGAAACAAAAACTTTCAGATACAGTACATTTTATCCTTACCAGTAAAAAGGGGAAAGATTGATTTTATTTCCAATGAGATATCTTCTAAAAGAAATCTAAGAGGTAAATAAAAAATATATAAAGGGTCTACATCAAATGCATGCTTTAATACTGCTCTGAAGTCACGTTCTTTAACTGAAATAGCCATTGTTCCGAGAATTTACGATTTATTTTTAACCGAAAGAGATTAAATTGCAGATAAACTGTACTCATGATGCCAAGCATTTAACTTGTTAGGATCAATCACCTGTTACGTGTTTTAAGTAATTTGTTTATGTAAATAAGAAATAAATCAGAGAGAATTAGAAAATAATCGTCTTTATTTGAGACAACATGCTTGTAATCACTATGAAAACAATAAATAAAGCTGTTGGTTTTTCTAAATAACGTAGGATAATTAAATAAATAAATAAATAAGCATATATATACATACATGTACATATGCATATATATATCTATATATATATATATATATATATATATATATATATATATTATATGTGGTCTGCTTTGTCTTTTTAGAGCAAAGCTAATGATAGTAGTGGTCATAAACCAACGAAGCAGACAAAATCACATTGTTAAGGATATAATAGGGTTCATTATATGAAGCCCTGAATCGTAAGTTTTAAACGATGTCCATTTAATTTCCCCAACAATATATCGGTTGTTTTGATCGGTTTGATCGGTTTTGAGCTATTATCGGTTGTTTTGATCTTCATCTAAGGGACATTTTAAAATTTTTTCTGATAAAATAACAATATAGACCCGTTGCATCCTAATAATTCTTCCATCATTTTTAACTGATCGGTGAATTGTAAAGTATAACTTGATGAACCTGAAATGTTCATTACCGGAGACAAAAACCCAAATAATTAAATAATGATCAATTCAAACAAAAGTTTTTTTATAATTACTTGTAAGTAATAATACAAATATTAAAAAATCTTATAAAAGTTTTATTTCGCTAGAATAATCATAGTGTCTGAAGTTGGATTTGTACTCCAAGGCACCTCTAGATAGGATCCCAAGTATTACGTAAGCACATTTTTAGTCACTTTAGACCCCCTCCCTCCTTTTAAGCAAAAATAAGCAGATGTCTGACCTCCCCCCTGCTTACTTAAGATTTAGTTTAATTTCTTGTCGCCATTTCATAGGTAAATCGATTTTTTCAATCAATAAAGCTATTGTATATTTCTGAGTAAAAATACATAGATATTAAATCATTAACAGTACAAACAGGACAACTTATTTTTAATATTGGATGGTAGGGGAGTTATAGATAGGAGCACACCGTGGCGCACACTCTTGCGTGCATTTTTTCTGTCTTACGTAAGCATTGCTTATCAGTAAAAATAAGCAAAACTTGAACCTCCCTTTCCGCTTTGAATATTTACGTAAAACGTAAACGGCCCCATACTCTCAATTATTCACATCCTCTGTTTACTCCGGAGAAGTTTGGAAAATAGCAGCTTAAATGAGACTATCTACAAATCAACATTTTAAAATTATATATTTTCTATATTCTTGTAGTAATATTCCATATTAAAATTCTTCCCTTATTGTTATAAATGCTAAGAAAGCTCTTACTAATAAAGGTTTACATTCCGTCATACGTTGATTGGATTGGGTTTATAAGCCCATTAAAAACATGCTGTTCCTCTGTATTGTACTTTTGTGCTGAAATCTTTGGAATTCCTAAAATTTCACCTTGGTTTCTGAAATCTTGAATAATTTGAATACTTTGGAGTCTAAAAACATTTAAAACTTATCATATGTGAATAGTCAATAAACCCCGCGTTACAATTTAAGGTATAGAAATAGTTTAAAATGTTAGTCTGAGATAATAATTTCTCCTTTTGTACTTCAAATTATGAAAATAGGTAACTTATTATTATATTTAAAAAAATATTTTTAAATATCAAATAATCAAACTTTGGAAACAAATTACTTGAAATACACCGAAAAGTGGAAAAAAAAACTGGTACAGGCGTGCGTATGCAAATAACGGAAATATACAACCAATCAGCGTGACGCAATGCGGTCGGCAGTGCCTATATAGGACAACGGGTGTCTGGCGAAGATGTTAAATCGCTTCCTGCTGCTACAATGGCAGTTTATCATGATTTATGTGACTTTGAACGTGGTATTATAGTCAGAAGACATAGCATCTCCGAGGTAGAGATCTGCAATTTGGATTTTCGCGCACGACCATTTCACGAGTGTACTGTGAATATCAAGTATCCGGTATAACATCAGATCACCGACAGAGGTGAGGCCGAAAAAGAATTGGAAAGAATGGGACCGTCGACGTCTGACGAGAATCCTTAAACCAGATAGACGTGCAACACTTCCTCAAAGTGCTGCGGATTTCAATGCTGGAGCATTAAAAAGTGTTAGCGTTCGAACTGTTCAACGGACCACTATTGATATGGACTTTCGGAGCCGCAGGCCCCCTTGTATACTGTTGTTGACTGCACGGCACAAAGCTTTACGCCTCGCTTGGGCCCGCCAACACCTCCATTGGAATGTTGATAACTGGAAAAACGTTGTCTGGTCTCGTTACGAATTGTATCGGGCGAATGGACGTGTACAAGTATGGAGACAACCTCATGAATATATGGACCGTACATGTCAGCAGGGGACTGTTCAAGCTGGTGGAGCCTCTATGATGGTATGGTGCAGTTGGCGTGATTTGGGACCCCTGATACGCGTAGAGACGACTATGACAGGTGACGGGTACATAAGCATCTACATAAGCATCCTGTCCGATCATCTACACTCATTCATATTCATTGTGCATTCTGACGGACTTGGACAATTACAGCAGGACAATGTGATACCCACACGTTGAGAGTTGCTGCTGGTTGGTTCCAGGATCATTATTCTGAGTTTAGACACTTCCATTGGTCCCCTGAATTCCCAGAAATGAATATTATTGAGCATAGCTGGTCTGCCTTGTAACGTGCTGTTCAGAAGAGATCTCCAGCCCCTCGCACTGCTATGGATTTGTGGACAGCCCTGCAGGATTTATGGTGTGAATTGCCTCCAAGATATCTTCAGCTATTAGTCGAGTCCATGCCACGTCGTGTTGTAGCACTTCTGCGTACTCGTGGGGGCCCTACGCAATATTAAGCAGCTGTAGCAGTTTTTTCAGGATCTTCAGTGTATATTGAGAGAATATAATTGGATTTTTTTAAATTTATCTTTGTAATTGCTTAATTTTAATATGCTGTTTTACGCATTATATTTTGAAGGTCATGACCATAATAAGGTATCAATATCTTGTAAAAAACTAACACATCAATAAATTGAAAAGGAGACAAAGTTTTTCTTCGATAAAATATGTACAAGAGTTATGACTGAAAACAAACACGCATGGCTTTTGTTTCAAACATAATTTATGGATGGCACTGTTTTTCACGCTTGAATTTGAAACTTCCGAGAATGTGAATGTATATTTTGCAAATATATTCTGTTTTGGTGCTTTGGTATTCTTGTTGTCTTTCCTATATTTTACGATAACTTAATCTCATCCATATATCAAGAGAGAACTCTTTTTTTTCTTCCCTGAATAAGTTTGGACCAGCTTGCTCAAAATATGTCCCTGAATGTTTTTATATTCATGTTTTGTACAGTTTTGGGTGCTAGGAGTTTATTCTTAATTTTCAGATGGGATATGGACCCTCGGAAAAAATCTCATTCTTTCACAAATTCGAGTTTGTACTCTTGTTTATTCCTAACATTTATTCTTATTTATTCTGCTCCTATTTATTCCTGCGCGTTTTCTCTTTTCAC
Organism: Dolomedes plantarius; assembly: GCA_907164885.2. Lineage (NCBI taxonomy): Eukaryota > Metazoa > Arthropoda > Arachnida > Araneae > Dolomedidae > Dolomedes > Dolomedes plantarius. The sequence goes on from OU015492.1 coordinate 51,199,917, forward strand.
AATGAATTTATGTTTTTGTATGTAAAATCTTGCAAGGAAATTTTATCACTATGTTACAAGGAACGTGAAATTTATTGTACTAGATGAAAATATATCTATTTGTCGCCGAAGATGAATTGCTGAAGACGACGTATGCAGCTTTCAACGAAATATATATATATACAATGAAGTGCAACTGAATTAGGGATAGCAAAGCCTATGCAAATTGTGTAGCGCTGCGCATCATGTATGCGCAAGTGAGGGCGCTGTGGTAACTGCATATATAGCGCGTACTGTGGTTGTTCTGAATTAGTTGTTGGAATTGCCAGTATGGGTAAATTGCCTGATTTAGACGTCTTCGATCGCTTACAAATCGTAGGTGCGCGACGAATGTGCCCTTCAATTTCCGAAATCGTCAGACAGGTAGGATTTTCAAGGTCGACAGTGTCAAGAGTATACCAAGAATACATGGATGGTGGAATAAAAACTAGCGATCGGGCAAACTGCAAAGGACAATTAGCCTTGACAGTGCGTGGTGAAAGACGGCTCAGGCGTATTGTACGTAGCCAGCGAAGCCAAAAATTAGCTCAAATTACTACCCAGTTTAATGAGGGTGCCAGTCGTACAGTCAGTAAACGGACTGTGCAACGCTCGCTTCACCGTATGGGTTTCGGGAGCCGTCGACCTACGAGAGTACCATTGCTGTATACTCGCCGTCGGGCTGCACGTCTTGCCTGGGCAAGAGAGCACAGAGACTGGAGTGTAGAGGACTGGAAACGAGTAGCATGGAGTGATGAGTCTCGATTCCGAATACTTAACGCCGACGGGAGGCTGAGAATATGGCGTCAGGCTCATGAAGCCATGGATCCTGCATGCCTATCTGGAACTGTAAAAGGGCATGGCGGTTCAATAATGGTCTGGGGTGTTTTTTCGTGGCACAGTTTGGGATCTTTGGTGCGTGTACCAACCTCCCTCAATGCAATTCGGTACGTAGAGTTGCTGGGTGATCACCTCCATCCGTTTATGCTGTTCTGTTATCCGCACGGTAATGGAGTTTTCCAGCAAGACAACTGTACCTCTCACAAGTCCCGGTTGGCTACTGGCTGGTTGGATGAGAATTCCTCTGACTTCTCTGTCATGAATTGGCCACCTAGAAGCCCAGACTTAAATCCTATTGAGCATCTTTGGGATGTTTTGGAACAAGGCGTGAAAGGCCATCACACAGCACCAAAGAACCTTACTGAATTATGGACAGCTTTAGCCAATAATTGGCAAGCCATTCCCGTGGAACGTTTCCAGAAACTTGTTGAATTTATGCCTCGTCGTGTGGCAGCCGTTATCAAGACCAGAGGAGGCCCAACTCGTTACTAGGTAGGTATCCCTAATTCAGTGGCACTTCAGTGTATATATATATATATATATATATATATATATATATATATATATATATATATATATATATATATATATATATATATATATATATATATATATGTGTGTGTGTGTGTGTGTGTGAGGCTAAAAATAGGGGGGGGGGGCGATCGCGCGACCTCAAAACGAGATTAGTTAGTTAACAATTTAAAAGTCTGGGAGTTGAAATGAGCGGCATAAGGCGTTGCAGGGAAAATATAATTAGTTGGTTCGACTGGATTCAATTCCGAAGAACCACAGAACCACATCGGATAATTTTAGGTAGACGTATAGCCTTGCAGTTTGGCGCTAAGAAAATGCTTAGTTTAGCAAAAGAACATGTATGATATGACATCACGCATAAGTAATGAGCGTCACTAAGCGTTGGTTTTAAAGTTGAAACAAAGAAAATCGGCAGAGCTATGGATAACTAGGGAATGGAAAGGACGTGTGCAGTAGGCGCACAGATTTAAATTGGGTGGGGTTCTTAATTAATGTTTGATGGAACTGAGATTCTTAAAGAAATTTAATAAAAGATGTTTGTAAAATCAATTGGACTGTTCTATGGACACTGTATCAACATTTTACTGTTTGATGGAAATATTTTGAGGATAACCTTCACCACCGGTTCACCTACTGCATCATGATACAAAAGAGGTTCGGATTTTTATTAAATAGTATGGGAGTAGAAGTCAAGTCCGACAAAAGCCGGTAACGAAAGTCATGTACGCAGGATTACTGAAACCCCAATTTCATCATTTTAAGAAAAAAGTAAAATTTTTTTTTTCGGTGCGGGTTTCTCCAAAAAGTTCATCGAGTAAAGAAAATTCTTCGGCTTGTGCTCAACAAAATTAGTGTTTCAAGTTGTGGTCATCAAAGGATAACATCATTAAAATTTTCTTGCAACAAATTTCGTGGAATCGTTCAAAAATACATCGAAACAGCAATCAATTAAATTTTTTAAAAAATGGCGGTGACAAGACTGTTGAGTACGTCGTCTGAAAGTGTTGTGCCAAAAATTTTTTCGATTCAAGAATAATTTTATGGGCCGTGTAGAAATGAAAAGGAATCTTTTAAAAACAAGAAATTTATGTATGTTCGAGCTTCAAGTCAGCGATTCAAACAATAAAGGGTAACTTTCCGGAATATTCCAAGATGTGTGCGAAAAAAGTTAAACATGGCTCTCCGGGACTGCCTGGCGAGTATTCAAATAAAATTAGAAAAATGGTTTGAAAAAATATTTTTTTTTTTAATATGGCAAAATTTAAAGGTAAGAAATTTCATTCTAATTAGAATATGCAGATGGTGATAATGTTAAAAAGAAATGTTGAAGAAGAATTATGTTTGGTAAAGATGTTAAAATTTTGAAATTTAGAATTGAAATGGTATTGATGAAAATTGAAATAAGTTACTAGTATATGTAAAATGTGAAAATTTTGTGTAAATTTTGGAAATTGTGGTGACAAGTTAAAATTCAGTTTAAAAAAAATAAAAAAAAAATTAAAAAAAATATCTGACAATTTGAAACTATTGGTAATAAAAAATGAAAATTTTAATATTGTTAAAATTAAGTACATTTTGAAAATTGTTTTCTGGGTATGATCACTCCAGTCAATCCTGTTTTGTTCGGGGAGGGGGGACAGCTAGATAGCAGAGTATTAGTAATAAATATTGGTAAAACTTTGAAAATTGTAATTTCATTATATTTTGAAAATTTATGAGTTTTGGTATAGTTATTGGAAAATTTTAGAACACATTAAAGTTAAATTGTCCATTTTGGTTTTGTTGCTGTTGGCAGTCTCGTCATTTTGTAAATATTTTTAAGGTTTATTGATTAAAAATGTGTTTATTTTCGGTATATTGCATATCGGTGCTCAAGTGTATATAATTGATAAATTTTGGATAATTTTATAAGTGTTTTTAGTGTATTGATATAAATTTATTTTGATAAGTAATGTTTTGTGAGGTAGGGAATTGAGTTGTATTGATAAAGATGTAAGGTCTGAGATTTTAATTTTTGAAATTGGTAGAATTGTGAATTTTGATCAAAGTATCAAAGTGTGAGAGTATTAACATATTTTATCAAATTGTGTCTAGAATCAGAACAAGCATGAGTTAAATCATGTCTTCTTCAAACTTGAGTAGGTTTTTAAATTGGTTTTGAATTAAATGAAAAGATTTTTGGTATTAAAATGTATAGAAAAGTGTTCTAATAAAAGTTAATTTCATACCTTAATGATTTAATTGCTTTTTTTTCATATTGATAAATATTGTGTATTTTTTTGAGTTTAAAGCACTTAAATTTGATCTTTTTAATTTGTTTATTGTGTTTTAGTATTAATAATTTGATGTTTATTTTCTTGTGTGTTTTTGGTTGCCACTTGGTTTGTTGGCTATCTTGGAGGTCTCCCTGTAATTTTCAGATAAGCATGAGTGTAAAGACATGCTTCATTTTTTTGTAAAACTCAGAGGTAAAAAAATTTGTACATGATGGTGAAAGCGAGAAAATTTGGAATGTAATAAGATTATTTTTCACTATTGATTTGTTTGTGTCAAATTTGAAGTTTCGGAGGAATCAGGTATCCCCGATGATACGGTGAAAGCTCTTAATAAAATTCCCAGTGCTGTTGTGGAGTATGACCACCATAACAGACATCTGAGGAAGGGTTTTAAATACTAATAATAGTGTAGGGAATAAAAATTATGTTGTCTGAAGTTTTGTGACACCCCAATTTTCTGCAAGAACATTTATGTGTTTCAAAGACTCTAAACTTTTATTGCATTTTAAAGTCAGGACTCATTTTTAGGTAGTGGACTCAAGGTGCTTCGGCACAAAGTATTTTTCTTGAGCTAAGAAGAATAGTGTGGGTGTTCACAAAAAAAATTTTAATATCATGTTCTTACACTTTCAATTTATATTTTGTGTTAATTAACTTTTGATTTTGGTGTTTTATTGATAATATGTTGGTAAAGTATTCTTTTATAGTTAATTTGAAATGTTGATTGTAATAATATTAAGTCATTCTGTGTCAACTTCTGTCTCAAATGGAGACATTTTTGTAATTTGTATTTTTCTCAGCTCCATGGGGTTAGGTGCACGAATTTAGTAAATGAGAATAATAATGTTAGTTTTTAAAATTAGATGTCAAATATTTAGGAAAATTTAGTTAATTTAATGTGGTTGAATCAAGTCGTAATTAGGAATAATTTTGTGCGGTTTCTTCTGAGTTTGTTGTGCGGGGAGGGAGGGCCGCCCTGCGCAGCAATTTTCAGTTGATGGGTAATTAGATTAATTTTAGTTTTTCTCTTCTGGAGACGTGTTGCAGGGAACTGGTCATTCTTTGTGTGTACGCCTTCAGGAGAACGATCGCCCTATTCTAATCGTAAATGTTAATTAAATTTTAGTTAGTTTAAATGGGTTAACAAGATAATGATGGTGAGTTGTCAGTAGTTAGGGTTCATTTAATGTTGTTGAATAGGTACTGCAGCCCTATTGAGCATTTTGACAGTTAGGATTTAAATTTAATTTAGTTTTCTCTTCTGTAGACTTGCTGCAGAGAGTCTGCTTCTCTTTGTGTGCTCGCCTTCAGGGGAAAGGGGGGGGGGGAAGTTGTGAGGCTAAAAATATGGGGGGGGGGGCGATCGCGCGACCTTAAAGCGGGACATTAGTTAGTTAACAATTTAAAGGTCTGGGAGTTCAAATAAGCGGCATAAGGCATTGCAGTGAAAATAGAATTAATGGGTTCGACTTGATTCAATTCCGAAGAACCATAGAACCACATCGGAGAATTTTAGGTAGACGTATAGCCTTGCAGTTTGGCGCTAAGAAAATGCTTAGTTTAGCAAAGAACATGTACGATATGACATAACGCATAAGTAATGAGCGTCACTAAGCGTTGATTTTAAAGTTGAAACAAAGAAAATTGGCAGAGCCATGGATAACTAGAGAATGGAAAGGACGTGTGCAGTAGGAGCACAGATTTAAATTGGGTGGGGTTCTTAATTAATGTTTGATGGAGCTGAGATTCTTAAAGAAATTTAATAAAAGATGTTTGTAAAATGAATTGGACTGTTCTATGGATACTGTGTCAACATTTTACTGTTTGATGGAAATATTTAGAGGATAAGCGTCACCACCGGTTCACCGACTGCATCATGATACAAAAGAGGTTTGGATTTATATTAAATAGTATGGGAGTAGAAGTCAAGTCCGACATATATATATGATTTATATGAAAATTGAGAAATTCATTAAAAAATATTAAAAATATGGAAAAGCCTAGTCAAAATGTATAACCTTGGAAAAATCCCAAATATTTGTTTGCTGCTCGAGAAAAATAGACTGTTTTAAACTGTTGCTGGGAGCATTTTGTTGTGGAAAATACAAATTGACTTCAGGAAACTTCCTTATAAGGAGAATTTGATTTAATACTTCATTTTTATTTCATTTAAAGTTTTAAATTTTAAATATACAAGATTATGCATAAGAAATACAGAGAGATTACAATATTAATATACCAACCCACCTACAAATACAGAGCTAAACTTTAAATGACGTGTTATTGATACCATGGAAATGAGAAGTGGTTAAAGCAGTGATTACGTTAGCATCGTAAAGAGAGAACTACGAGACTTATCTTATTCCAACCAAGGAAATATTGTAAGTTTCAAAGAGGTTGGAAAGAAACTGTCCATTGTGTTATGTCCCATGGCTGTTGTGCATAGTAAATGTATAGGTAGAGGTTAGAAAGCAAATATGCTCCAATCATTAACGTAGACGACCCCTGCTAAGCCAATTAAAAAATGGTGGACAATATATGTAGAGAGGTCTGTGTATACTTTTTACTTCTAATTCTTAGGCCTACAGAACCTAAGATAGCATATCACGAGTGAAGAACATCGTGTAAAAAGGTATTATTCTTTCAACTTTGTCTTGAATTATAGAAGAAGGTGACCAAAAGAATATTGCAAAAGAACTATCTTCTACTAACGAACAGCATTATGTCCAGTTTGCTGAGAAACATCAAAATTATATACTGGATGATCTGGAAAAACATTGGATGGACTAAAGAAAAAGTTTCTCTTTGCCCAAAATATTTGATGGAGACAGTTGTGGTTGGTGGATCCATGGTGTAAATGTTGCATCTATGGATAAATATATAAACGCCTTGGCATAATTATATTTAAATATTTTTACGGATCAAATGTTCTAAAATGGAGTAATCTGAAATTTTTCAGTATTAACAGCAAAATGTTCTCAGCAACGATTCTCACCCATGTTACTCCAAAATATATTATGTAATGCAATTTCCCTTTGACAAATAAATGGCCTTTATTATTATAAATAATGCTTTTACCAAAAAAATAAAACTTTCTTCACACCTCTAAATGCTGCTCATAGAGTAGTACGGTGCAATAGACACCTATCGGGACTTTAAAGCAATGGAAACGGATTCCATGGTTTGACAAATCCATGTACGCTATGTGCCAGTCTGATGGCCGTATGAGGGTATAGTGACAGTCAGAAGATCATCAGTATTTACTGGAGTGTGTATATTTTCCAATATCATGAGTGAAGGTGGCAATATTCTTATTTACATGGCATGGGCCCAGCTCGTTATTTGTTTTTTACAAAAGTGTCACCTAGGAGGTATACCGTGGCATGCTTGACCATTATGTCTTACGAATTTTGCGGTAGTACTCTGTAGATGAGCCTTGATTCTAACAGCATGATAATACACATAGTCACAAAGTAAGTTATGCAATGCACTGGTTTGAAGCTAATGGTGCACAGTTCTTTTAATTGGCTTACACAGAATCCCGTGTTCTGTTCCATACAGCACCTATGCAATGAATTGGAGTGGAAAACGCGATGTTTGGAACTAGGCCTAATACAGAACAGCAGTAAATGATAATAATACAGGCAGAAGGAATGCATATACCTATACTGTTCTGTCGGAAGTAAATCTTGGAGACTTAATGAGTCCTGTACGGACAAAGGCATGCCAGCATGATTTCTTGTATATCTCAAAAGTTGTAATTTTTGCTTCTACTTTGGATATATGTAGGTCTACAGATCCATCTCACTTCTGATATAGTTGTAGGTCTACATGTCCATCCCGCTTCTGATATAATTGTAGGGCTACAAGTCCATCCCACTTCTGATATACTTGTAGGTCTACAGATCCATCCCACTTCTGATGTAATTGTAGGTCAGGAATCAACTGGCTGAGCAGGATAATACAAAACAACAACATTTATTTAAAAGTTCTTGGACGACACATGCACACATTTATATATATAAAATAGGTCAGTATAGCATTACGTATTGAAGCTTGTCTCTTTTAAAACATTAAAAGCCGTCGTTCAAACTTGCACCTAACATTACACTTAAGTCCGTCTTATCAGCACTCGTTCTGCATTCAAATTGCTGGCTCTGGCTGTTCGGCTCACTCTGCACACGATCTGCCTTCGTTCCGTCGCTACGGCCTCTTCTTCTCGCTGCTTCTTCTTCTTCTCGCTGCTGCTGCTTCTTCTTCTCCTCGCTGCTGCCGCTTCTTCTGCTCGTCACGAATAAAGCTCAGTCTTAAATGGAGCGAAAGATTCCCATCAGCATGACGTCACGGGCGAAAAGATTATGAATAATGAGGAGGGGGAATGTAGCTCACTCTACACACACACACACACACACACACACACACATATATATATATATATATATACACACACACACACACACACACACATATATATATATATATATATATATATATATTGTAGCGTCATGAAAGTATGGGGTTATTTTTCCCAAGACCGCACGGCGTGCACGAACACAGGTACGTGCTTATCAAAATGCCATTTTCCAGTTCCCATCGTTTTGAACACTGTGGATTCCGAGCGGATTAAAAAAACGGTACCAGCAGATGCTGCCAGAATTTTTGGCCTGAAAGTTAAACCCAAGCATATCGGTTTCCCGAACAAGATGTGGGAATATTTGTTTTGAAAAACAGAAGCGTCTCCCATCGCCTTAGAAAAAGCTAAATGCGGGTTTGACACTGGAGCGCATTAAAAACTGCAGAAATATTCCTCGATAAGAAGAACTGTCACCAACTAATCCGTCGGCCCCCGTTCTGGGAATTTCAAGACATGCCGTCAAGAAAAAGACTGTGAGATATAGGCAGAGACTTGGAGATTTATGGAGAGATCCCTCATGCAACGGCTAGCGTGGCGGACGTGTTTTTTAAGCTCTTGTGAGAGGCTATCCGGGTTTCGGAGCGTGCTGTTAAATCTGCATTTAAGTCAAAATTCATTTAATTCATTCAAATTAAGTTAATTTGGGTTAAATTGGTTTAAACCTGGGAGAAATAATGAGACATACTTATTAAACGCTAAAATATTTAATGAGATATTACACGAAAATGCCAACAGAGGGCGTTACGTTGTCTATCACTCGGTAAAAGTGTAACCTTGAATTCAACGGGCGAATAAGAATGCCGTCAGATTCTAGGATGTTCCGCGTACAGGTTTGTAAGTACGAGAATGTGAGTCACCCGATGACGCCATATCACGGGTTTTTGCGTGCTTTTGCATAACGCGCGGAGAGAACAAAGCAGATTAGAGTTTTCCGCCGTTAGATGAGGAGGCGTGTCGTGGACTGAGAGATGATGGGAATTAACTGGATTGATTAGAGTTAATTAATGTTAATAAAGAAAGTCCTTAATTGTTATTTAAGTCGTAATTATTTCCCACAGGCCTTGATGATGACTGCCATAATGTGTTAATTAATTAGATAAAGAGTTAAGCGGTGTAAGCAACGTGTCATATATATATATATATATATATATATATATATATATATATATACACACACATTTAAAAATCTTATGTCAAAAACGTCACTAAAATTATGTAAACTAATTCAAATGTAAATGTGGAAACAAAATAACAAAAATATAAGAGAATATTTTACTACACAAAATAGAACATACAGCAGTAACTTTTTATGGAATGAAACTAACACTCACACTTATGGAAATAAATTATTATACTCACGTGCGTGCAATATTCATATTTTTAACTTTCAACCCCTTTAATTTTGACCTCTTAATCCAGTAGAGTTTGAAGCTTAAAAATTTGGAATGATCTATAAAAGAAAGAAAATCTCATTATATTGTTTGAAATATGCATTCACTGAATAATTTTTTTGGAATGCTTAATGAAATAGGTAACAAACAGCTGCCCTCGAAATTAACAATATATCTATAAATAAATTAACGCATAAAAGTGTACATTAAAGGAAAAGTAATAACTTCATATTGGTTATCTTAATATCAGAAAATGGAATGGGGAGAATAATTGCTTTTGGTTCATATTTACATGAACATACAGGTTTATCAGGCGCAATTATTTATAATTACTAGTATTTTGATAATGATGTAATTATTTCCTCAGTTCTTTTTACCGTCTTAATTTCTGTCAAAAAATCGGATATAGTGGCTCCGAAATTAGTAGAAAAGTTAGTCTGCACGAACCTACAAGACGACATGTACAGATATTTATAGAAGTGTAATTAATATATTGATACATGTTCACTTCTACATTGCCTTATACGTAATTATGTGTCTTATTAAGCATTTAATTGTTTTATTTGCAAATTTTGTGACACAAATTTAATTACATTATTTTGAAATAAATGTGAAACTATTTATTTCTGTAGCATAAATTACAAATCCATTCTCCAATCCAAATTTAGTTTGATGAATTTAGAATGATCAATTTGTGTCTGAAAGTGAAACATCGTTAGTTAGTAATTGGAGAAATAAATTGATTTTCACTTAAAAGCTAGAATCATTTTAAGTCATAAATCCTCATGAAACAAATTTTAATGAAATAGAAGAAATGTAAATGGTACTAGCGTAGCTTTAGGGGACATGCCTGGCTAATTGCCTCCTTCTAATAGATTTATGCGTTTATAAATAGACGCCTCAGATGTGGAATGAAATATATAAAATTTGATTACTGCGTTGCCAGTTTGTTCCAGTAAATAGTTGTTTAAATTGCATTTTCAGCAACTTACTAAAATTAGAATTCGGATGGAATGTGTGTTATTAATATGCGAATTCGTAGCTGTGTGTATGTGAGACTGCTTTGGGGGTGGGGCAAGAGAGCTTCTGGAACTAGTAGATGCAAGGGCCTGTTCACATAGAATCAGTCAGCGTCGGCGTAAAAGTTTATAAACCAATCATATGCCAATCATTGACCCTTTTAACTAATCAGTGCCAACAGAATCTTTAATGCTGACACTGACGCATTCTATGTCAACAGGCCATTAGCATATCGACATACGAAACGTACGTGTGGGTATGACTTACAGGAAACTTGAGGAAATTTGAAACAGGAAAACACTACTTCTTATATTCCAGTTGTAATTAAAGGAGTAGTGACATGTTTAGAAATAATAACCAGTTCATCGTCACACCGAGGAGCATTAGGTGTGATTGTCACAGGGAACCAGTCCCTGATTTTCCATTAGACCCGGTAGGTCCGGGGAATGTTGGGGTCCCCCCGAAAATTTTTATTTTAAAAGATAAATTTCTCAATTCAAAATTATTTTTTATCTTATCCTTTTTAATAGCAGTTTTTTAATATATCCTTTCAAATTTGATTGATTGGTTCATCATATGTATAGTTATATGTATAGTTCATCATATGTATGTTATAGTGTATATAAGGGATTAATAAGTTTTTCTAGTTGCATTGTATTGGTGTTTTAATGATGAAGTTAATATGTTGTATTGATTTTTGTTATTTGATAATGTTCTAGGCTTCTACGTTCCAAATAGCCAATTCTTGGTAAAATGGTTCTTTCACAGTGATTCATTATTATTATTATTATTATTATTATTTTTTTTTTTTTGGTGTCAATTTTGGAAATGATACACCCACATTAGTGTTAGGCCCCCCCCCCCATCCCGAGTTGTGCCTATAGTCAGGAATTTTCTAAATGGGGCCCTGCAATGAACAATCCAAAACTACTACATTTTGTTATTTTCGAACTGTTAATAATGACAACCCCTTTGAAAGGAGGTCTTGTCGGTCAAATGGTTCAATATGATCGAAATTTAACAGCAACTGTCATAATAGTAAAACTTGAAAATTTAACTGGTAGTGATGTGGAATTGATTGGTTCTGAGCGTACAAAATATTTATCTCTAGATAACATTCATTCTAAGATGAAGTCTTTACGGTGAGAAAATTGGGCCTGCTGAAGACATTGTGAATCATCAATTCACCAATTTAATGTCTTTATAACCTATAATGATTTTCTAACGTACCAGTGCAATCTCACAATTAGACGCATATCGATGGAATCGAGCCGTAAATCATATTTTGAGAGTAAAAACCCCAAAGTTTTCCATACGAAAGTCAGAATTTCTGTTTTCGATAAAGAAAAGACGATTGCTAATGAAAATGTTACGAGTAATAAGTAAAGATACTGCTTTATCTTTAAAGAAGCTACAATAAGAATCAACGAAGTCTAAAGGACTCTAAAATCCAGTGTCATCAGAATAATGGTAGAGACATTCAAAATATGCGCAGCCTAAATGCCCCTGCCCAAATCCACAAACTTAGAGTAGACTTTGATTTACGAGGGAAGCTTTTACATCGGATTAGAACTTTATTTCTGGGGTTCAATGGTTTAAAAGTATTAATAACTCACTTTTACAACATACCTTTGGGATTTGGAAAGCTTGTTAGAGAAATTGCGTCTCCGGTGGGGGAAAATGCATTGAATAACGTATTAGAATACACAAGTTTAAATATCATGTATGTTTAATCTTAGAGTTAAATCTAAAGGTATTTGGTTAGGACAGTTAATTATTTTTCAAAGACTTCTAATTTAAAAGTTTTAATATAAAACACAATTCTAATTCTTAAGAATGAAAGTGTGATTCCATATCTATGTTATATGAGATTTGAAGGCTAAAGCCTTGTTCACATAGAATCCGTCAGCGTCAGCTTAAAAATTATTAACCAATCATATACCAATCATTGATCCATTTAACCAATAAGCGCTAACGGGATCTTGAACGTTGACGCTGACGGATTCTATGTGAACCGACCCTTAGATATAGTTTTCTGTTCTATTACATGGCCTTCTATTAATTGATTTTACAGCCATAGATTTAGTTACAATGATTCTCAACCGGTGTGCCGAGGCACTTTAGGGTGCCATAAAATCGGCCAGGAATGGCACGAGATTTTTTGGGTTATAAACAAAAAGATAGGATTAGGAGCCATTTTAAATAAATATTAAGTTGATATCAAACATGTGTGCTTTAAGAATAAATCGTCAACAAAAATATTCTGAGTGATGTACATTGCAGTCCTCAAGTGTCTTACTATACTTAACTCCATGGTTATTTTTTAAACTGTATTAACATATCCTATTCTAGCGTTTGTTATTTATATCGTTCAAGAAATAAATAAAATCAGCAATGGAGGAAATACTTATTGGAACTTAAATTTGACATGTTCCTGATATAAATTTAGCACTGATTTAATTTTTATAAAATTGAAAAAAATACCCCAAATTCTTACAAGGGTGTCCGAAGTTTCTGTTAGATATCGTTAACTGATGATGTCTTTTCACTATCGGCTGCTTCAAATTTTTAATTTAAGTTTCTTTCAATGGTTTTTGCCAAAGTGGCAACGTTTATTTTTGCCCATCCGTCCACCATTTAGAATCATACATGTTATCATCATGTATAGTTATCATGTATAGTTATGTTATATCATGTATAGTTACAAATGCTAAGGTCAGATAACAATTTTTATTGTGCTTGCTTGATTGTCTTACCTGTTTTCGCTGTTTGTTGTTGTAATCCTCTCATGATGCCTTAGCTATTGTAATATTCCTGATGCCCAAGATGCCCTGAGTAGTATAGAAAACAGGTTGTGCCTGCAGTTGCTGTTGATTACGAAAACTGTAAAATCTCCAATCATTTTCTGTAAATATCTCATCATCATTTTTGCCTTCTTGCTTACCGAATAAAAAGTGATTTTTTAATTGAAACAAAAGAGCATTTAATTGTACCTGCTGTCTGCATTAGAAGATTTTCTAGCTTTTAACATTTACAACAACAAAGATTGTTTGTTTAATAGAATTAATATATCTAAATATATCTAATATATACTTTTGGCATGGCTTTTGCCATTAGTTTCTAATATTATTCCCGAGGGTGCCACAGACGTAAAAATATTGGACATCCCTGATTTAGTATGTAACGCAATTCAGTAATATCATATAATTTATTTTTCTAAGTGTTAAAGACTACATGACCACTAACATCACGACTGATATTAAATTTATGGAAGTTTTTGAACATGCTAAATACAAAACATGAAGGAAATAATTCATATTGATGTGATATACTAATAAAAGTTAATTAAAACCGAAATGCAAAAGCGTTATAGAATATTTATTATCGAATTGCACATTTCGCGATGCAGGAATAAACGGTCATAACATTAAGGAAGCAAAAATGGATTATCACTCAATTTAAAGACCAGAAACCAAAAAAGCGGATATTCAGCAATTTAGGTTTTCGTACATCAAATTCTAGAAAACTGAAAAAAAAGGTTAAAATGATAACGACGTTTCGTAAATGAAGCTCCCGCTTAGGGTAATCATAAGTCGTTACTGAACAAGCAAATGCTGCTCTCATTGGGAACTAGATGTTCAATATCTGCCTACGAATCCTACATCATTTCCTGAGTTATAAAGAATCTGGATAATTTGAGATCATGTGAAACAATTTGTGGAATAAATTGCAGCACAGTTTATGACGTTTCACATATTCTTCCTCCAATTAATATTTCGCTGAATAAAGCCAATTTTATTTCATCGCGTTTGGTAAATGAATATCGTACTTTTATTCGTTAAATTCCTTACGAGGGCAGTAATGTTAAAGCCTCTATACTTATCTAAAGGATGTCGCAAATTGTTAAACTCTCTCTCTTTTAAGGTAGTTTCATAATCCGAAAGTTTTATATTTCTCTCGCATTTCCGTTCTTAACTAGCAGACTCGTTAAGCTTTCGGGGGAACCCATTATTTACCTCTCATTATGGGGCATTGCATCTATAAACGCACAAGATGCGTTTATAGCATTGTTAAAGTTTTTAAAATATCCCATAATAAAGAGTAATTAAAAACATTGATATAATTTATGTGATTTTTAAAGAGAGTTACTTTCAATAGAAGATTTTCAGACCAAAGTTTTGCTTCTTTAGTAACTGTCATAAAATTCTGATGATCCATCTAACCACTTGAAAATACAACAAAATGCCTTTTTTACTAATGAAAAATTATTTCCTTTATTCATGTAAAGAATTAAAGCATTTAACTGTAGCAAATTTCATGTACTGGACTCAGAAATAGAAAGTATAAATGCTTTGGAATAACCCTCTATGTAAGTATGTATGTATGTAGTTAAGGAACCACCTGAAATCTCATCTTATCAAAAGAAAAACAAAGATCTTGCTATACAAGGCTCTCTTAAGACCAGTGCCAACATATATCTCTGAGACATGGCCATTCACACCAAGACAAGGCTCTGGTAATTTTTGAAAGGAGAGTCTTGAAGGCTATCTTTGGTGGTGTCCTTGATAATGGTAATTTAACAAAGAAGAAACAATTTTGAATTATACAAACAGTTTAAAAATGAAGACGTAGTGAAATTTATGAAATTGAACAGAATGAGATGGGCAGGTCATCTTTTGAGAATGGATTCAGAGAGAGCACCATTGAAAGTTTTAACTGCATTCCCCTTCTGTGAAAGACAGACAGGAAGACCAAAAAAGAGATAGAGGGACTGCCCGGATACGGAATTTTTAGTGCCGTGAAGGTTAAAAACTGGAGATCCCAGGCTAGTGAGAGGGTAGTTTGGGGAAAACTTCTAGAGAGGGCCCACATGGGGCTGTCGAGCCAATTATGATGATGTATGCATGTATGTAGATATGTATGTAATAAAACTTTAAATTACGAAGACGGTAATGTATTAGCATAAAACACTTCATTTAACTTTCAGGTTACAGCATCTGTTCAAAAGTCTCATTGACTCTTTATGATAAACATGTGCTGTAACATATTTATAATAATGTTACCCATGTATGTTCCCGATTGCATGGGAACTATGCATAAAAATGATTTTAGCCACGCATGTAATATTTTGCAAACATTTTTAAAATGCGAGAATCGCTTAATATGTGTCTGAAATACGTGGAGATTTAAATTCAAGTAATTTGAGAAATTTGATAGAGAGACTTAAAACTACACTGGTGTAAGAAATTAAGATAATTTGCAGACTTGGTCGATTATCTCTAGAACTACTGTACCGATTTTAATGAAATTTGATATGTACATACATTGATACAATATAAAACAAATAACCATTCAATAATTGTGATACACACGCATGATCGTGCGTAACACTCGTTGGAGTCGGAAGGTATGAAACAGCGGTTGCAGCATAAACAAAACAAAAAATGGGTTATTAGATGGGTTAATAGGGGGTATGGTCCCCTCTTACAGATATACAGGTCTCGCAGCGTGATTTTATACTTGAAATAAGGCAGTTTATCATTTCATGTGGCAATTGGTCCCACTCGTTCAGCAACACTGTTTTCATTCCCTGAATGGTTCTTGGAGGGGGGTTGCGAGTTGCAATTTCCCTCCCCAGAGCGTCCCAGACATACTCTATAGGGTTAAGGTCTGGAGATCTGGCTGGCCAATCCATCCGGCGAATATCCTCACTCTCTAGAAATTCGTCGACCAGAAGAGCTGTATGTGGCCTCTCGTTATCTTCCATTAAAATGAACTCAGGGCCAACTGCACCCCTGAAAAGGCGAACATAGGGCTCCAAGACCTCATCCCTATACCTCATACCAGTCACAGTGCCTCTTTCAAAGACATGGAGAGGTGTGCGGCCATCCAATATGATGCCTGCCCAGACCAATAAACCTCCTCCGCCATAATGGTCGATTTTGCGGACATTAGAGGGTATACGTAGCGGGTCCCTGGTTCTCTCCATTTGAACGTACGGCGAGAATCGGTGTTTAGTCTGAACCGGGACTCATCAGTGAAGAGAACGGTCGCCCATTGATCCATACTCCAATATCTATGCTCTCTGCACCATGATAAACGTATTCTCCTGTTCGTAGAAGTGAGCGGGACGCAAACAGCAGGTCTTCTTGCAAACAACCCTCTCTCATGAAGTCTTTTGGAAACAGTCACCCTTGATACACGGGTTCCTGTGGCTGCATACAAGTCACGAGAGAGTTGAGAAGCTGTAGCACTCCTGTTACGCCTCGCTATAATCGACAAATGGCGATCTTCTCTGGCCATCGTGGCTCTTGGACGACCTTGCCCAGTCTTTCTCCCGATGGATCCGGTATCCTGGAATTGTTTCCATAAGTTACACACGACGCTGGGCGCTAAATTGAACTTTCTACAAATTTGGACTTGAGATTGGCCTGCTTCTAGCCTCCCCACAATTCGCCACCTCATTCCACCATCTAAACGATGGTGGTTACTCATTTTTACTGTTACAATTTGAAATTAACCTATTGCTGCAAAATAACACCAAGAATTAACCAATTTTTTTTGTTTATTCTGCAACCGCTGTTTCATGCCTTCCGACTCCAACGAGTGTTAAGCATGATCATGCGTGTGTATTACAATTATTGAACGGTTATTTGTTTTGTATTGTATCAATGTATGTACATATCAAATTTCTTTAAAATCGGTACAGTAGTTCTAGAGATAATCGACCAAGTCTGCAATTCTCTTAATTTCTTACACCTGTGTACAACAAAAAAGACTTTTTGAAATAATAACTATTTGAAATCAATTTTAGATAACGAAGGTATATAAATTTTTTAGTTTAGTAATGTTTAATCAAAGACTTAAAATTTTTTTCCGCCGTTCATGCTTCAGTAGGAAGATTTGTAGATTTTAGAAACTTTCTATTCACATCTTTTTAGTTCATACCGTAATCAGAAAATTTCAATACAATTACATCGAATTTTGTTTGAATAAAATGGTTAACTTTGCTTAGTACTTTAATAAGAAAAAACTTGAAATTTATTGTGCTGTGTACCTTTAAGCACAGAATAAAATATGAGTCAATAAGTAATAATTTGGTGAAATGTCCACATTTTAAGTGTTCAATCATTATAAGAAAAGACAAAATGTAATATCACGAGCGCAATTAAAAAAATAGTTCAGCTTAATTTTGCCTGAAAACTGAAACATTTTTTAAGAGGTATCTTTTTTAATATTTTAATAAAATCCAAATTTATAAAAAAGTCGATATTCAGTGAGTTCAAAATTCAAACAAATAAATTAAAATACTTTTAATTTATTTGTTTTAATGTCAATGATGCAAATTAATTAATAATTTTAATTTATTTGTTTTAAGATAAAGAGATTTGTTTTAAGATAAGAGATTTTTAATTTATTTGTTTTAATGTCGATGCTTTTTAATGTCGATTCTGCTTATTTAATTGCTGCAATTCTTCTCTATTCCTTATTATAACTTTCTATACCGAATGTTTGTACGACTCTCCCCCCTCCCAAAAAAAAAAAAAAATTCCTAACGCCACCGTCCTCAAATAGAATCTGATTTGAAATTCGTGTTGTTGACTTGTAAGGGATATCTCACGGTTTCTGAAACCCTTTTTTTATTCAATTGTGTATTTTGATACTTAATATTATTCTGACTCTGCAAATTAATCATAAATTTTCCTATTCCTTAATTCATTACATACAACATGAAAAGAGATTAATACATTTCTTACTGATAATTTATACGTTTTACCATTTTGAGCCTACTGTTTTAAAGAGAAACTAATTAACACTTCTTGTAAACCAAATTACTATTCCTTTGAACACAGCATTATAAATTTGAAATTATCTCATCACAAGATATGCTTGTTAAAAATTATCATAAGCAATATTATTAAATTAAATATGCAAAATCAGTTTAAATAAATATGACTTTATTTTATTTTCTCTTCATGAAGAATGACACAAAGTGTTTAAAACATCATTTTTTCAATAATATTATTTTTAATTTTATTAACCTGCATGTTACCAATAGACTTATCTTATTTTCATTGTTATCAGTGGTATTTCGTTCTTTCAGAAGTGTGAAATAGGCGTACTATGTGTGCACAATGAAAAGTCCAGCGAGAAAACGGATACTCATTTAGTACAATGTAACAAAGTAAAATGTAAATACTATACATTAAATCAGAGCTCCGCAACCTTTTATCTTCCACGGCACAAGAACGTATTTTTTCGATAATTCTGCGGCACACCACAAGAAAAAGCTAGCAAATATATAAATTACAATAAATACGTATATGGTTTTATTAGATAAAAAACACAACAAAATAGCTCTATGTATCAAGATAATTATAATCATTTAAGTTTTATATAAATCATTTTGAACTGTACACCAACACAAGAACAAAAATATAAAATTATAGTTTACAAGTAAAAAAAAATTATCTTTAAATTTTTATATTAAAATTTGTTTTTTGGTCTTTACTTAAGCCTAATAAATCAAAGTTAATTTAAACATAACTAATTTATTAATGAGATATTTGAGATTGTTTTGATAAATGTGCGCTTTATATTTTCACGTTTTATATTTGGCTGTATAATAGAAAGAGCTACAGTTCATGGTAAAAGCCCTTTAAATATGATCGTTTGTCATTTTCAATTAGAACCAGTGTCGAAAAACTTTGTCCGCATAAGTATGTCGTCGAAAATGGGAGTAAAATTGCAATGGCCTTGTCAGAAATTTGTGAATATTCTTTCTTAACTGAAATCCAGAAATATGACGCTCGAGCATACATACAATGCATGGCTAACAACATGTTTTTATAACAACATGTTGTGTATAATTTCGACCCAGAAAAATTACATATTAACAAAAAGTTAGAGGAATATTTCACTTAGAAAAATTTCTATTTAATGTGGTGGTTAATTTTTTATTATCATAATCGATAAAATCACCGCGGCACAGTCAAGATCACCTCGCGGCACACTAGTGTGCCACGGCACAGCGGTTGCGGAGCACTGCATTAAATGATAGAACTGTGTGGCAGTGAAAAAAAGATAGTGGATTTTTGAATAAATTTATTGTTTTAATTTAGGTCATGTAAAATATCTCAATAAGTTCCGTACAATCGAGAACATTCCATTTTCGTATCGTGGTAGTACATTGTATCATTCGTTGTGATAATCACACTTTAACTCTTAGTTTAATTAACAAATTAATTTATTGAATAACACACATAAATAATACGATACAATACTACTAAATATTTCATACTTCATCTACACATATTACTCACAACTTCATTCCTACTAAGTTAATTCTCTACGACACATACATTTAATTCATGCAATTATTATGATAATATTTCATACATCATCTACACATATTATTCACAACTTCATTACTACTAAGTTAATTCTCTACGACACATATATTTAATTCATTCAATTATTATGGTAATATTTTATAAGCATAATCACTCATATAACCTTGTTCCATTACTACCAATATTTACTCATCTACAAGCCAAGCATCATGTTAATTAAATTGTTTTTTACGAATTATCAGTCATCTCCTTAAGGGGGGAGTACACCTTTGCACCCGCAAAAATACACTGATTGTACTGCCAAGCTTAACGTGTTGTCAAACAGTTAATTTGTCATTAATTTAAACCATTTTTTAGGGTGAATTGTACAGAGCTTTATCTATTAGAAAACAAAAGCAGAATTTTGGGGAGATTATTAGAAATTATTTTATGTAAAAAGGGCTCCTTCACTCATTGAAGACACTGGAGCGCTCTGTCCATACTCGTTAGTTGATACTCCTTCTTTTTCAAACTTCTAACTAACTCTCCTACTTCTTCAAACGTCTAACTAACTCTCCTACTTCTTCAAACTTCTAACTGACTCTCTATCACCCGTCAAATCATTTCAGTCTATCTCTCTATATCAACAAACTCCTTCTCTCCTCATTCCATCTCTATCAACCGTCAAATCATTTCAGTCTATCTGTCTGTGCAGCCTATTTCTCTCCTCTTTTACTCAATATTTTTTCCCTTACTTGATATTTTGCTCCGCCCACCCTGAAATCTCATTGGTATCTCCAGTCCCTTCTTACAACATCCACACGCCATCATTTGCTTGGGTTTTTAATTTTAATTGTTTGGTGACCACTCCTAGTTAAGGGACGGATCTATCTTCCTGAACCCTATTTGGACGTTCCCACGGATGGGTATCCTCTTCTTGTGAGGTCCACTTTTATAACCCTCAATAAATTTTGCCTCCCTGACTTGCAACACTTTTATATCTCCTTTTATTTTCTCTGCCTTTTACGTTCTAAGCCCTCTTTCAGCGATTCGTTTATTGCCTAAAATTGCTCTTCACTATTATTTACCACCATATCTTCCAGTTAACTTGCTTTCTATATCTATTTCTTTGTGCGCTTTCACGATGTCGCGAAACTCTGCGACAAACTGCTATTATTAACAAAATTGACAGCTTTAAGAATTATGAAGAAATTTTCAATACAATCCATTTCAGAATTCTATTTCATGTCTCGAAAAATAACCGATGGCCTAAATCCAACGAATTGGGGCAACAAGAGACCCTGAATTTTTTAAACACAAACAAATGTTTTCGCCTAATCGTAAAGAGCACTTCTAGTTTAACCAATTTATCCAAGGTTTCGTTCACAAGGAATAAAATAAACACTCCAGGATTCATCGAGGGGAATATAATTTTTCCCAAAGAACCGAAAAGCAGTTTATTGACTGGTATGAAAACAACTTTAAAACTAAATCGATCTAGAAGGTTGAAGATTTTATAACACAGAGGGGAGAAAAAAGGCAACAAAATCATATTATGATAGGACATATCCTTAGGGAAAGAAGTCAGTTTAGGTTTCTTAAACTTATAAAATAGTTTTAAAACCTTAGATTTATACTTCTTCGATGAAGGATACTTCCTCTCACAATGTGATTGCTTTGACTCATACCCTTGGACACAGGTCTAGTCACAGCGAATGCTTTAAGCGCAAGAAACATTTTATGATACTCAACACAATGCACATACCTAATACAAAGCATTTGGTGCTAATACCATAATAGAAAATTTTATCATTCAACAAAGACCAATGCTATTTCCGTTTGTTATACATAATAGATAAACATGCATTTAACTCTCCTTTCATCCGTATAATTTTATTTTATGCATAGTAAAAACATTTTGTGTTGGGAGTTTTACTTTGATACATTACATCAAGCATGAATCTCATCTCATTGCACTTTTTATAGTTCCCCCCGTAATAAAATTATTTTGCACTTATTATAATTCAATAAATTATAGGAAATATAAGATAAATTAATTTGTAACATACAGTTTTAGTCATTAAAAGAGGTTTTGAGGCCAGACAATATCGGATTCTCTTTAAGTGTAGATGTTTTCAAAAACCTTACGACCTCCGTAGAGTAGACAATTTATCCTTAGAGTATTGATTGTTATTTTTCTTTATTTAATGCAAAAACCGAACAAAAGTCAAACTGAGTCGTAAATAAAAACCTTAATTTATTTTGTATAAATTCTAATTTTATTTGTTTGACTCCTACCTCTTGAAATGTAGAATAGTTACTCTGTTCTAATATTTATAATATTAAATTTATGAGGCATATTAAAAATATATATATTTTTTTAACGCGGTGGGCACGTCTCCTGAAGTTATCCATATATACGCACTGTCGATTGGTTGTCTTCTTTATTATAGAACTACCGAGTAAGTTTAGAAAGATTGCTAAAGTTTCTGATATTATAAAATATACAGATAAACTGATTGTTGTTATTGTTTCTAATGCCCCCTGGCCAGAATTTATTCTAGACCAGGCTCATATAGGCTAGCGGGTTGAAGGTGCGGTTCCGGTTTATAATGGTAACACAAGGGTCGGAGTCCGATTTAGTCAGGTTCTAGCTCAATTTTGACCGATAATCCCCAGGAGAGGCATATGGAGGGATCGTACCCTCTCCCACCCTATCTGACCTCACTTAGAGACTTCCCGGTCTACGGATTTAACATGCCCATATCCGGCCTAGACACGGAGGTATTGAATGATACAAGCCTTGATTCGATCCTTGCATCTTCAGCACCAAAAGCCGATGTGCTTCCTAGGCTACCTCGATTCCAGAGAAAGTGATTTTTAATGTAAACTATGGGGTTCTGATATTTGCAAATTCCATATTTTTACTGCATGCCCGGACTTATCTGTATGAATAATATTTTTCTTAAAATTTATCAACTATTATATAAATATTTTAAAAACGAAAACGGTAAAATTCATAATTCATTTTTTCTTTAATAAAGGAAACTTCTTCTGAAAATTTAATTATAAGATAATAAAACGATACCGCTAATTCGTTGTGTTTTGGAACCAGAATTGCCGCAAACATGTTTCAAAATTATACATCATTGCCGGTGCTATAAAACACCGACGCAGTTTGAAACATATACTCGAAACAATTCAAGAGATAAAACGCAACACAATTTACGACTTCTTACACTCACATCCTGCGATTAATATGTTAGGGAATAAAGTTTCCTTTTACCCTTTCTGAGCAAACGAGCATCGCAATATAATGTTGCTAATAGGCGTGATCTCTTAGGTACGGAAATATTAAACATTTGCTCTTATCTGAAAGACGAAGTAAATTGTTCAGCCGTATCTTTCAGAGAAGTTTCGTTATTTGGAAATTATAGATGCCATAAATAGTTGCTTTTAAACTGGCAGACTCGTTAATTTTACGGTGAAACTCCCTTATCACTCACGGGAATGCTCGTGCATGAATTAATATCAATGAATCTAAAGAATTTCATTGGCAGCGAAAAGAGAAAGAAATTTTATAATTTAATGAACTTTGGCACGGTTTCGCTGAGTGCTTCATTGAGTACCTAAGACGCAAGATTAGAAGAAATTATCGTTTTTTTTTATTTCGTAGCCATAAATTACTGGAGAGGAATTGATAAGATTTTCTTGAGATATGTAAGATCATTCCAGAAGAAGATTGCGTTGTTTTCGATAGTAATTTAAAGAATACTGTCATTTAACTTATTTTTTAGATATGAGTTGTTTCTAGGCTAGCATAATCTCAAATCTGCCAGACCCTATCAGAGTAAAATTTACCTGATAAGAATGACTTTTGATAGATAAAGATGTTCTTTTAGCCTGAAGGATAGAGTTAAGCTCATATAGAAAGAAGGAAATTACGAAATACAGTCGTATGAGAAATGATCTAAATGAACTACTATTTTAATTCTATTTACTAGGGTCGTAGAGAAATGATTGACACAACAGCTCTCACAACGAAAGTATACACGATGCGATATGGAAAATCAGTGAGATAAACACATGGGGGCATGAGCTACGCGGAATGTATAGATGGCGATGGCCGTAGGCGAACGGTATGAGACAGCGCCCATCCCTTTCGCCGCCGTCATTGAGAGCGTGGAAACCAATGAAGAAGGTGACTATCCACGGTCAGCGTTGGACAGCGTGGTTCCTATGGAAGGAGGAGATACAGGGTAGTAAAATCCATCATCACATGGTATCGGTGTGCGGGAACGAAGCACCCTCAAGGCGTATCATCTACCGCTGGTTGGCCAACTTCAGCAGTGCAGTGGAGACCGCGGCCAAAGGTGTCAGTACGTGACGACCAGCAACATCGCATACAGCAGGAAATCGGGTTTGATCATGGCGAACAGGCGCATAACATTCAACTAGATGCAGGAAGAGACAGGGCTTGCGCGAGGAACATTGCAGGCGATTGTGCATGACGATTTGGAAATAACGAAGGTGTGCGCACAGTGGGTACTTCATGCACTCACACCACAACAGAAGACGAAACGCGTCGACATCTGCAAAGAACTTCTTGCACTACACGGTGCCGATCCGGTTGTTTTCTTCGCTCGTCTGGTCACGGGAAACGAACTGTGGTTTTTGCACGACACACCCTAATAAAAAACACAGCTCCATGGAGTGGAAGCATGCATCAAGCCCACGTCCCCCAAAGCCTAGGCAGTCGTTGAAAACGAACAAACAACTCGCAACCGCCTTCTGGGATGTCCTCGTGGATTGGCTGGAGCCTGGACGCACCACCAACAGCGACCGGTACTGTTAGATTGCCAGAACGCTGCGACGGCGCATTCAACAACGCCGTCCGGGGAAATGGGCGGGGCACGTGCTACTGCAGCACGACAGCGCAAGGCCCCACACAGTGTTGTCAACCTCTACGAAGCGCCTCCCCCTAGCGCCATCTCGAAATCCCCCTGTTCCCCCCTCGAGATGAGACGTAATGTCTACCATGAAATTAAATTTTTGGATCCTCTGATCGTTTGTTAGTTCTGGATAGTGAAACACCCTTCTCAACGAGAATTGCTTTAATTTATGATTTTAAGGAAGCGAAACGTTTCAAAAAGTTTCCTCCTGATTTCCGACGTATCTTGTTATGCAGCAGAAGATCTGCCTACTCACTCTCCTTTTCACCTAAAAATTCTTTTAATTGTGGATGATTAAGAGCTTTGGTTATAATGGAGTTGATAATCTTAATCAACAATTCCATAACTTTGCAAATTTCTTCTGGAAATATCTGCACCCAAAGTACTTTTTGAGGAATGATGCAATGGTAAGTAAGTATCTCGTGATTAATTTTTTCTTTCAAAATAGCAACAAACCCGCTTCTTACGCCTGTCATACTTTTAGCCCCGTCTGTTGAAATTGAGACAATTTTACAGAGTTGAATATGATGTTTTTCAATGCACTCAATTACAGCATTTTATATATCCTCTCCACGTGTTTGACCTTTGAGTGGCAATAATCCTAAATGTTCTTCTTTAGGACCTGTAGATGAACTAAATCGTACAAAAAGTGAAACTTGTGCTGTATCATTTATGTCAAGACTCGTCAACTGCTATTGATAAAGATGAAACCAACTTCAGATCTTCGATTTGCTGGTTGGTTGTATTCGAAGACATTTTGACTAGTCTAATCTTTCCTGTGGGAACACGCGCTTGGAAGTAATACACAGTAGAACACGATGCAAAGATACGACTTGACGATACGCGTTGACATTTAATCTTTCTGGAAATGTTTTCTCATTAAGTCGCTTCAGAGCACTCGACTAAAGATAAAGACATATAAACACCAACTAAGTATGTAAAAATAGAAGTAAGAACACCAGTTTCAATCGCACTGTACGTGGTATTTTGTGGAAGAGCCACACTCAAGGGGCCAAAGAGCTACATGTGGCTCGTGAGCCGTGGTTTGCCAACCACTGCCCTAGACCTTCCTAATAGAAATTCAGGTTCCAAATAGGCATCCTGTTTGAGAGATAAATTAAAAATAAATAGAAAATACACACTTACATAATAAAATGGAGGTTTATTTACATTTGACATATGTATGGAACTTATAATCTAATAGAAAAACGCGTCTCGATTGTACAAAATATTAAAAAATGTTCCCCCCACAAAATGCCCCTAAAAACATGTGGCTCCTAAAAACACCCCTTTTCATCTAACTTACCGCAAATTTAGGGGGAAAACCCCCAAGTTGTCAACACTGGTCCCACACCAGCCGCAAAATCCGAGCCATTCTCACGTTGGGCTTCACTGTGTTGCCACACCCTCCGTATTCGCCCGATCTGACCCCCTCGGACTACGCCTTGTTTGACAAGCTGAAGGACGCAGTTAGGGGCCAACACGTTCAATCGTCTGCGGAAATGCATGCAATTGTCCGTAGGTGGTGCACCCCCACCCCCACAGAATGGTTTACCAGAGCCCTCCGGGACCTCCCAGCCAAATGGCAGATGTGCATTGACTTGGCCGAGGATTATATCTAACTGATGTACTATCTGTTTTTTGCTCATAAGTTGTATTCCACTCTGTGACAGCATTTGTGTCATCCATTTCTGTACGACCTTCATAATTTTGATGATTTTTCATATGTTACTGTTAGATGTGAAAATATATGACTTGCAATGTTATCTCTCTTTAAATTATCGCATCTTCTGACTGCTGTGTGGTAAGAGCATCACATAAGTGTCATTACTATGAGTTATAAGGTATTTTTATAGTGAAATCGTGAAATCAACGACCCTTTCTGTTAAAAATTAACCTTTATAAGATCTTAAATTTCTGAATCCCAAAACATCTATTAAAGATATGGCCGAAAAAATTACTTCATCTCTCAGAAAGTGTAAATATTTTTTTTATTTTTATACTCTCTCTACTTATAGTGAAAGAATTGACAAATGTTTATGTTTTTTAGTCACAAATATGTTCATTTAAAATTACTGGAGAGGAATCAGTAAGGGTTAACTTAGGTTTTGCAAGATTATTCCTGCAAATGCCTACTTTATTTTCGATGCGTGCGCGTCTACACATAACCAGAATTTAATTAATAATGGTCATTCGTTTAATTTTTTATATGAGTTGTTTATAGCTGAAAACTTTGGAAAATATGTTTGTTGAAAATATGTTCATAAGAAGTCTACTTCAACGCATCATTTTTAGATAATCGCTCTGATTTTGTAAATGGAAAATCTTTAAAAATCCATCAAAATGTCATCTAAAATTTTCCAATGGTAGCCTTTATTAAAAAAAATCTACTATTTTATGATGTGTTAATAGAAAGATTTGCGCTAAAATTATATTGAAGTTACCTTGTATATAACAACCATTTGGCTAAGGAAATAATTTTCAATATTGGGAGTTATCATCATTAAATAAACTCGCACAGAGAATGAAAATGTGCAAATATCCTTACGTTGTAATAATTTTATTAATTGCACGTATTTACTATTGTCGCAGAAATGACGACACAAGGAACAGAATTTTGAATACGAATATTGGAGCATCGATTATACGATCATTATACGATCTATGGGTATACGGAAATCGAATAAAAGAAATATGAATACGAATAATGTAAGGGGGTACTTAACCTTACTTTCAAATATCTACAATCCACACGGCGAGAGAAGCACACATCAAATAAAAACATAGCCATATGGTTATAGTAATAATGGCCATATGGTATATATGCAAGCGACTTTATTCTTTTTTATATCTAAAAACTAACAGCTTCTTCTTTACTGTTGCCATATAGGAGAATGTTACTTTACGGTTATTTTTTTCTCTGCTGCCACTCGTACAAATATAACGTTGCCGTTGTCACGGTAATCGCTAGCTCCGCCTGCTAGCAGTCATTAGCCCCTGTACCGGGCTTTTCGGAAAAACTATTTTTCTAGTTTAATTTCTGTTTAAATAGAAGAATCTCGGAAGCAAAACTTACAAATTCTTATATTTCTCCATAATTCATATTTTAATTGAGATTTTTATGTATATGAATGAAATTCTGCAATAAAATTTTACGACTGAAAAAAAGAGAAATGTATAGTTACAACGACTGAAACGAAAGCATAAAATGTGGACAACAAATGCCGTAAATCTATCTAAAAATAAAAACTGATTGTAGCTTCAGACTTTTGTCAAATGTTCAAACTTTTATAGCACTTAGGATGAATGATAGGGGACGTTTTATCAGCTGTTATGATGTCACGAACACTTATTTTTGTCGAACTATCTGAGCTCTTATCACCTATAATTTCTTTTTCTCCAGCCAAATGATTCAAATAATGTGAACACCATGAGTTTGAAAATTCACAGTTCTAATGATCGGCACTTCTAAATATTCATATCTAAGTAAACTGTTATTTAAAAGCTTTTAAAAGTGTACTTATACTCTTTTATGCCTCGTTCAGAAATTTCTCTTTTAATACTCTGAATGTCTGAAATATTTCTTTGAAGCGTTCAGCTTTTTGAATGGAGATGTCATAGATAAGTTTTATGATATGTTTGTTGGTAGATACATATCTTGCTTTTTCCTTTTCTTTCAAGACGAGTTTCGGTTTATTCAACTTATATGCCTTGCATTATATGATTTAGGATAGAATGTTTTCGTATTCTGCTCTCCATTTATACTATCTCAGTGGTGTATATGTTTTAAGATATATTTTAGTTATGTGCTTGTGAAATTGAACATTTGAAATATCTATACTTTAACGTAATTTAATGGAAAAGGTAATATTTTCTTCATAATGTTATATAGTATTCCAACAGGTAAGTTAGTAAACGAGATGAAATATAGAAGTTTAATTATCAAGAAATGGCCTTAAATTAACGATGTAGGATTAAATGTTTGTACAATGTAAAATGAGAAGGATTTAAAAGGCTTTAAAGGAAATACATTACATATGAATGAAAAGATACTGATTCTGATGACATACAATATTGTAGTGCTTTATACTTGTCCGGCTTGTGGATAATTTTTGCAGTTTATATTACATAGATTAAGAGAAATTACCCTTTGAAGACTAAATGAGAAAATACATATCAGTTGTTCCGTTTCAGAATTCAGTTCTTGATAAACAGAAATACAAAAAAAGATTGTTTGAACATTAGTTTTTGTAATATTTAAAAAGAAATCAGCAGACTTTTATATTTTGAATTGGAGGATATAAAATTGAACCAAAAACTATTATTTGTGTCATTTTTAAGGTACTGTGAGATTTATAGATTTAGTGGACTGTAAATGATTTTAAAAGATTTATTTTGACTTAAAACAAAATAATTACAATACTTGCACATTTAATAGAATACACTTGCGATTAATAGAATACAATTGAATATAAGGGATGGGTCAACGCTGGGAAAATGAAAAACCCAAATAGCATAAAGAATTGAATTATGAATTGACTTACATAAAGGAATAGCTTCACTTCCCAGACGTCCTCCAAACCTTTTACTTAACGTAAATTACATCAAAAGGGAATAAGCAAGCAGAAGCCCTGGTCGCATCACGTACATAAGAATGTTTTGTCAACAACAACAGTGCATGTTTACACACACCGTTACAAAATAAGAAATTTCTGGATCAATGCTGCCATCTATGAACGCAGGCTGCTACTACAGGACGGAACATCCTCCGGGGCGGGCAGTAGCACAGTGACTTTAGAAATTGGCCTCTTGACATCACCAGAAGCAGTTTTGATGGAAACAACTCTTACACAGCCATCTGCTCCTGGAAAACACTGAATCACACGTCCAAGAAGCCACCTTAAAGGAGGAAGTTGTGGCTCATGGATTGCCACCAAATCTCCAATCTGAAGATTCTGACGTTGGAGGCTCCAAGCGTTTGGTCTTTGCTGGAGTTGATTTAAGTAATACGGAGACCATCGGTCCCAGAATTCAATTCGCATTTTTTGGAAAAGTTTCCATCTGTCACTTAAACTGATGGTGCAATTTGGAGTTTCAGGAATGTCCAGCAAAGAGCTGCCGATTATGAAATGCCCTGGTGTGAGAGCACTTAACTCCGAAGGGTCAGAAAACATAGGCACTAATGGTCGAGAGTTCAAACACGACTCAATTTAACAAAGAAAGGTTGACAGTTCTTCGAAATTGAGAACTGCAGATTTACTGGCTTTCACTAGTAAGTGTTTAGCGCTTTTCACGGCTGATTCCCAGATGGCTCCGAAGTTCGGTGAATATGGTGGGATAAAATGCCAATTTATCTCATGAAAGGATGAAAAATGCATTACTTCTTCGGATTTCAATTTGCAGAACAAAGTTTTCAGCTCATTGGAAAGTACTACGAAGTTCTTTCCGTTGTCGGAATAAATATCCGAGGGTAAGTCTCTACGGCTGATGAAACGTTTCAAGCACGCGAGTAGAGCTTGAGTTGAAAGATCGGATACAGCCTCTAAGTGCACAGCTTTAGTACACATGCAGATGATAACACATATGTATGATTTCATTTTGGTTTTACTTCTGGTGAGATTTGGTTTGGTTGTGACTGGTCCACAGAAATCAATTCCTATTTTCTGAAAGCAACGTGATGGATTGATTCTTTCAGATGGTAAATCGGCCATAATCTGCTGGCAGGATGCAGCACGCAATTTTTTACAAAGAACACATCGGTGGATCACTTGCCTCACCTTGGATCGTCCGCTCGTGAACCAAAATTTTTGACGTATGAGAGCTAACGTTAACTGTTGACCAGTCTGAACAGTCTTCCGCCTACTCTAAGGATGTTTGATTCGTCGAGGAAAACATTAAGAGTCAACAAATTGCTTGAAGTAGGCAATGGTGATTTCTTTTGGAGTAATTTAATCTCGTTTGAAAATTCCTTCGTCTGCAACAGTCAACTATGAGCAGGAGAGAAGACTTGATTTCATTGGCAGTCAAGTGTTCAGTGAGTCGTTCATTAGGGTGTCTACAGTTGTGCATGAATCTTAAACAATAGGCGATGACATTTATCAATTTGGTGTATGATGAAAAATTAAGCAGAAATTCAGGGATCTCTTTCTCTACCGCGGTATGGACCAACACTTCTTCGGCTCCATCAGAGAATGAATCTTGACTAAAGAGGGGATAAGAAGAATTATTCCACAATCTGGACGGGCCAGACCACCAAAGATCATGATGAAGCAATTTTTCAGGAAGGATTCCTTTGGAAGCGCAATCTGTCGGATTCCACTTTCCTGTAATGTGGTGCCACTGAGCCTTTGGAACTAGAGATTTGATTTTGTGCACGCGATTGGATACGAATTGGTTACCCTCAGTGGTGGTGAATGAATCCAACATAGGGCAATTTGAGAATCTAACCAAAGATGGACATCTTCAAGGTTAATCGGTAGAGAATCTATCACTGTCAAGGTAAGCTGTGATAACAATAATGCTGCTGAAAGTTCAAGCCTAGGCAAAGTGACCATAGATAATGGAGCCACCTTTGTCTTTGCAGCTAAGAGATGAGAGGTATTGCCAAAAGGACTTACCGTAATTTCGCACGTAAACGCCGCACCCACCGTAAGCGCTGCAGGGACTGAAATATCCTTTTAAAAAAAAGAAATCGGGGTAAGCGCCGCACCAGCGTAAACGCCGCACATTTCTTCTTGGTTTAAGTGCCATAACCAAATATTGAGACACCAGCAGAGAGTTTAGGTTATTTCCGTAGTAAAGTAATACATTTTAAAGTAATAAATTCAATGCAGTGCTAATTTTAAATATTTCTCTTTAATAAATAAATAAAAAAAAATTACTTTAACACTAAAAGTGTCGAATGACACCCCATACCTATAAGCACCGTAGGCAGTCATTTTGACCTCTATGATTTGCATTATCTAATACGGTTTTTTATAATGAAATGTCACGTACTGCTACACGTCTACCGTAGTACAATACAAAAAAAGGAATAAAATCTAAAAAGTTGCAAACACATTTTTATTTCACAGTAACACATGATAAATTATTAAAGAAAAAAGAAAAAAAGAAACGTAATCATGTAACAAAATGGGTAATATACATAAAGCATGCAATTATGAATAAAAGTAATAAAGACGTTAGGTAATACTAATAACCATCAAAATGAAAATATAAGCTACACAGGTAAGATTTGCCGATCAAAACCTCCAAAGTCCTCAACTTCCGTATCTGAATCAAAAAGAGACATTTTTGGATCAATTTTCGTACCTGGATCGTTTGGATCTTTCTCGTTGGAAAAACTGTTGTCGTTAGACCTGTCGTCGTCACCGGCATTAGGAACAATTATTCCTGCCTTTATAGTTTAGTATAGTAGTTTCGCCAACCTTGTTCACAGTACTGCTAGGAGTACAGTTGAAAGTCAAAGGCACCTCGTCCATGTTGATCACCTTATCCATGGAAAACTTGTTTCAATTGGTCCCCAATAAACTCCAAGAAGATTTCTTTACCTCCCAATAAACAGGCAATTTTTGGCCTCATGGTTGTACGGGCCCGAACGGAGAGGTTTTTATCCTTTCATGAATCGGTAGCACCAGTTGGATCCAGCTTTGAAATTGTCTATTTCCATGTTTGCCGCCACAACTCTGGCTTGTAAACACATCTTTACTGTTGATTTTGAAATGCCCTTACTTCTGTGGAATGAAATCCATTTCTCGGGGTTAGTTTCCAGTTGAGGCCAAGCAGCTTTCCCCCTTCTGCGTGCCCTATTACTTATCGTCATCTTTAGTAGAACTTTCTTTTCGGAGCGCCATCGCCGAACACAACGTTCATCAATACTGAACTTTATTTCCGATCTCTTCTCTTTTGGCAATTACATTCAACTTAAAATTAGCACAGTAGTTTTTGTGTCTGCGTTTTGCATCCACTTTGTCAATTAGTTTCACAGTAAGGGTAAAAATTATTTTCGCAGAACGAGAGAGAACGACAGCAATGAATGTGCGAGGTCGACAAAGTGTGTATGACATCGTCGTCATGCTTTTCCAAAATTAGTAAAGAACTTGGCGCATGCGCAGTGATAAACGTCCGTTCAAGAAATGCGTAAGGCTCAATTTTAGTAGAAAAGCGCAAGCTGAAAAGACTTTAAAATCCGAAATCGGCATAAACGCCGCACCGGCGTAAGCGTCTCTCCAAACAATTTTCGAACTTTTTTTTACGTATGCGCCGCGGCGCTTACGTGCGAAATTACGGTAGTTTTACCAGATAGAGGACTGCTGCATATGCCTTCAGCGATGCATCAGCAAATCCATGTAACTGAATTTGAGTAGTTGCGATTTCATCCATACTTATAAACCTCGGAATTCTAATGGCTTTCAGACAAACAATTTGATTTAGAAAACTTTCCCATACCTTCAAAATTTCTGGAGGTATTTCATCTTCCCAAGACAACTTATCTTTCCAAAGTTCTTGCATTAAGATTTTGAGTATGACTGTAGATGGTGACAATAGACCTAACGGATCGAATGTTCTCGCAATGAACGAGAGCAAATCTCGCTTTGTTCTAACTTCGGTTGTTCTCGCTATGTGTAGCTGTATCGTGTCTTCAGAAGAATTCCATTTCAGACCTAATAATTTTACAACTTTTCCCCTTTGAATGGAGTCTTCTTCCTTCTGTTACATGTTCAATTGCTTCTGGACAGATTGAAGCCCATTTTCTCAGTGTAAATCCGCCACTTTCCATAATTTGATTTATTTCGTAGACAAGTCTTGATGCCTCCTCGGGCGAAGAAGCGCCACACAAGAGATCATCCATGTAGAAGTTCTCTCTAATTATCTCAGAAATGCGGGGATTTTCTGTCTGGGAGTCTTCAGCGAGTTTATGGAGAGTTTTAATCGCCAAGTAAGGAGCACAAGCTGTCCCGTAGGTGACAGTGCGCAAACGATATGTGGAGATCGGTTGTTGCTCTTCAAATCTCCAAACTATTCTTTGGTAATCTTTGTGGGAAGCAGTTACCAGAATCTGGCGGAACATTTTCTCGACGTCTGCTGACAAGGCTATTCGATATGATCGAAAGTTTATGAGGATCTTGAATATCTCTGGGAGTTGCTTAGGACCGACCCCAAGGAAATCATTTAGGGAATTTCCACTTGAATCTTTACTGGATGCATCGAAAACAACACGAAGCTTTGATGTTATGCTTTCCTCTCTTAAAACACCGTGATGAGGTAGGAAAGCTTAATTTGGAACCTCTTCTTCATATTCTGGGACGATTTCCATATGGTTTAGTGACAGGTATTCTTTCATGAATTCACAGTACTTCGTTTTGAATTCTGAGTTCTTTCTGAATTTTGCTTCTAAATATTGGAAGCGCTTCAAAGCTTGAAATTTGGAATCGTTGAGAACCGGAATAGATTTGAATGGTAAGTTCACAATGTATCTTCCAGTACAGTCTCGCTTCACATTTTTTTGAAATTTGTCATTTACCGGATCAATTAAGCGCTCTGGAAGCGATTAGTAGTGTTGAGTACAAAGGAGAAATAATTGAAAATGTTAAGCAAATAATTAGAGAGGAAAATGCCGAGGTCACTTGGCATTGGGTTAAGGCGCACGTTGGGATTAGACAAAATGAAGAGGCCGATAAAGTGGCGAAAGAGGCCACCGAACTTCCACAGATAGGAACAAATTATAAATATAACAGGAAAAAGATAAGGGAAATATTAACTAAAAACATCATTAAAGAATGGCAGGAAAGGTGGAATGCTTCCACTACTGGAAGAAGAGTATACGAGATTTTCCCAAAAGTGAGTGAGAAAAGATTAATGGGGGACTTTCTAGTTAACCAAGCAATAACAGGCCATGGAATATTTGGTGCTTACCAACAGAGATTTCATAATAAAGATAGTCAATGTGAATGTGGCGAAGAACAAACGGTCAAACATTGTTTGTTTAGTTGTGAATTACTTAGAGAGGTCAGGAGTAAGCTCCCGAAAAATAGTGAAAACTGGGACAAACATAGATTTTACTGTGATTATTATTGTAGAAAAGTCATAAAAAATATTATGAACATTCTGATGGAATTACAATTGCCATGTTTGCCTGGGTCTTCATGACATGGGGACATTGGGTAATTAAATTGCTTCTTGCGTTTCTTTTTATTGTAGTTTTTGTATCTTCTAAGCTACTGGTCCTGGAATTGAGAATTGTGTATTTCAACAGTGTATTGAGTAAATTGTTAGTATCATGTCCATTTGTGTATATTCCATTTGGAAATGTGATAGGGTATTATTTATTAATATCGTGTGTTAGTGTTGATGTAACGGGCTTCAAAACAGTAGAATAATATATTTAAACTGAGCTTCATTGTGTTTACTTTGTTATAATAAGCGACTAAAAGGAGTTGTATCGCTTCTTAACTGCACAGCAATGTGTTTTATCTTCAATGGCGTATTGTATTATTATTAAATTAGTAAGGTGTGCATAAATGGTAGCGTAGTGCAAATTGATTGTAGTACTGAAATATAAAACTGTAGCATTGAATATCTAGATTATGTTGCATTGTGAATCTAAATGGTTGTATTGTGTACTTAAATAGTGTTGCATTATCTACCCAAATCAAGTTGCTATGTGTATGTAATTAGTGTACTAATATAAAAGATGTAGTAATATTTATGTAATAGATACTGCTGCTGTGTTACCGTGACGGTACTACTATATATATTGTCGTATATCTGTTGCTACATATGCATCGGTATATAATATATTTGTATTGTTATATATTTGTATTGTGTTATATTTGTATTAACAGTATTATTGTTACTGTATTGTATTATTGTATATTATGGATAGTTGTATTATTGCAATGTATATTGTGTATAATTGTTTTAGTGTACAGTATGCGTAATTGTATTATTGTAAAAGAAAAGGAAAAAGAAAAAAGGGGGTAATGTGAGGAAGGAAAAAGAGGAAAAAAATGAAAGGAAAATATAATTCGGCCAAAGCTGGGTGCAACCAGTAACAAGGGCTAGGATATTTGGGATATAAAGCTTTACAAAGTGTAATGATAAAATTAATTTAGCTTAATCATTCTTTAGCTATGGTATTGCGAGCGCTTATTTTTCTACAGTGTTGCTGAATGAAATAGATTCTTAATTAGGAATTAATTAAATGTCTGCTTGGTGGCTGGTTGGGGGTAGATTTGTTCCCTCCGGGCTGCCTGTGGGCCCCGACTGGAAGATTACTGTGGGGTCGATGTGTCTAGCGGATTTTTACCGTATAACCTTCGGGTGTGGACGGTTAAACATATTCATTTACCGGATCAATGACTGATGATTCTGGAACTGATTCCATTTGCAAAAATTTCTGTAGTGAAGAATTGAGTTCGCTGTCGATTATAGAACGACAACTGAAAATCTCTTCCCTTACTGGTATTGAATAGATGGGGCCAGACAGCAACCATCCTAGCTTAGATTTCATAGCACAAGGCGTTCCCTTTGGGCCAATGATTTTCTCACCAGAAATAATTTGAATGAATAAGTCTGCTCCAATCAAAGCTTCAACAGGCGATGAGATGTGAAAGTTCGGATCAGCAAGGACAAGTCCCTCCAAATGAGGCCACTTGGTGACTTCCATCCGAAAATTGGGTAGGTTCATGGTAATGTTTTTGACGACCAGAGCATTCATCTCAAATGATTCGTCACAGGAGTGTGAATATATGGTAATATTAGTCTCTTTCAAGGATGTTTCTGCAACAGAATTAGTGATTCCTCGAATAATGTGATTTGTATTTCTCACTTTTAAATTTAGTCTTGTTGCCAATGTGGAAGAAATCATGCACCTCTACGAGCCACTATCTATCAGTGCACGACAAGTAATTAAGTCCTGATTTGAAGATTTGATTTTGATCAATGCGGTGCTTAACAACGTTGTCACTGTTTGTATATGATTAACAAGGAATGGACTTTCCACTTCGTTTACCTGATTTGAATTACTAGCAGTTTCAACATTTTGAATAGGTTTTGGACGATGGAGAAGGGTGTGATGATTTTTATTACAATTTTCTGACTTACACCTAATAGTAATTAAGCATTTTGAGGCCAAATGATTACTTCTTAAACAATTAATGCAAAGCTTATTAGTTTTGACAAATTCCCATCGTTGATCCAATGACATCCCTAGGAAATCTGGACATCTGTAAATTGCATGCGAGTTTTTACAAATTATGCAAACTGGTAGTTTCGAAGCTGACGCGGTATTACAAAAGTTGGTCCTTTTTTGAGGTTTGAAATCACCTTTACTAGTTGTTTCTACTTTGAAACATGAATCCTTTACATTTTGAAGACTTCTCGCGTGATTTTCCAAAAAAGCCGAAAATTCCGCAAAGGTTGGAAATTTTCCCTTTTCAGTTTTCAATTCCCACTGAGTACGCATATTGCTATCGAGCTTATTTTGAATTGTATAGATCAGAATCAAGTCTACCAATTCATTACATTTAAACCCCAATATATCCAGATTACGTATTGCTTCATTGCACGTGTCCAAGATTTCCAAAAGAGATTTACCATTAGAAACTTTGGGGGATTTAATGTTAAAAATTTTACTCAATTGATTATTTGCCAAGAGTTTGTTATCATCATATCTAGATACTAAAGTTTCCCAAGCTTGTCTATAGAAGTCCCCAGAAACAGGAAAACCCTTAATCAGTTTTGCTGCGTCCGACTTCACTGATGCAACTAAATACTGGAATTTTGAAAGTGAGGACAGATTTTTATTTGAATCAATTGTCGCAGAAAATATTTCCTTAAACGTAATCCAATCATCAAGGTTTCCGCCAAAAATCGGAATTTCAAATTTTGGAAGGCGAATATTTTGAGTTTCATTCGAAACTGATTTATCAATGAACTCGGAAGCAGAATTTTCATTAGTACTTCTACTAATAAATCCCTCTATATCAGCACAAGCATTAATTACTTTCTCATTTGCATTTGTGTATTCATTATAAAAAAGATAATTTTCATCGATTAATTCAAATATTAACTCTTCCAAAGATTCTATCAAATTACACTGTTTTGTTTTTATTTCTTTCAAAATAAATGATTTACCCTCCTTGATTAAATCATCAACACGATTAACATATCTGTCAATTTCCTTGATAATGAAATGAAACCTGGTTTCAATCTTTGAATCTTTCTTACCCTTAGCTATATCGAAATCAGTCAAAATGTCTCATATACAAAATTCCACGAATCGAAAATAGCACGTCAACAATTTTACGCGAATGTTAAAATGCCGAAAATGAAAAATAACAAATGCTAGAAATAAAAATTAAAACATTCAATTTACGTTTGCCTACCGGAAAAGAGTTGGCAAATAGCCAAAACACTTGCGAGAACGCGGGAATCAACTTTATCCAAGATGGCGAACCGAAACGAGCGATTGAGACACATAATTAAAAGATTCTCTACTGTCACTCCGGGTCGATTAGGACCAAAACTATGTGAGATTTATAGATTTAGTGGCCTGTAAATGATTTTAAAAGATTTATTTTGACTTAAAATAAAATAATTACAATACTTGCACATTTAATAGAATACACTTGCGATTAATAGAATACAATTGAATATAAGGGATGGGTCAACTCTGGGAAAATGAAAAACCCAAATAGCATAAAGAATTGAATTATGAATTGACTTACATAAAGGAATAGCTTCACTTCCTAGACGTCCTCCAAACCTTTCACTTAACGTAAATTCATCAAAAGGGAATAAGCAAGCAGAAGCCCTGCTCGCATCACGTACATAAGAATGTTTTGTCAACAACAACAGTGCATGTTTACACACACCGTTACAAAATAAGAAATTTATGGATCAGTGCTGCCATCTATGAACGAAGGCTGCTACTACAGGACGGAACAGGTACAAAAGTTTACATTTATATTAATATTTTTGATAAAAAAGAGAATAAAGTAGGATAATATCATTATTTCCAAATTATTAATTGTTGTTTTCAGAAAATGGTATTAAACGGATCACGTTTCATGAGTTCATACGATCAGTATTCGTGACGATATGTAAAATTGCTTTGACTGAAATTAGACTCAGAGGATACAAAAGAAGGCCTCAAACCTAGTCCAATAATAAATACTACATCGGTGAATTCGATTGGTATTACTTTGCTCTTACATTACATCGCCAGATATGCCTCGTCCCAAAACGTGGCGACAAGATGAACAGATGATAGAATATGAGAGAGGAAGAATTATTGGATTGAAGACGATCATTTCATGCCGTGTTGGGGTATTGTAGCACCCCTTGGGCGAAAACCTAGTCCAATTACGCTTACTTGACGACAATTGGTCTCGAGAAGGCTTTATACGTCATCATGACCAATCTGGAGCACAAGTGGTTAGGAAGGGAAGACAGACACTCTCTACGCATGGTGGTCACGAATCGTTCCGCAACATCCACAACGTTAGCGCAACAATAGAGGATGGCGACACATCAGGTGATATCAGGCAGCACTGTTCGACTACTACTGAAGCGAGGGCGCATAGCTCAGCGTCCACTGTTGCAACTTCCTTTTATCCTACATCATAGATGTCAGTGGTTTTAGTGGTGCCCAGAGTGATGACACTGGAAAACTGAATGGGATCGAATCTTTTATCCGACTAATCTAAATACAGTCCCGAGAACTATGACTGCTGAAAATTTGTTCACAGATAAAGTTGGGAAATGACATATGGAAAGGTTCATTGTAGAGCGTCATATAGGTCCAACTCTAATCACATTGTCTTTGGGTGATATTTCATCCATGCTGTCACTTTGAACGGTACACAAGTACCATGAACGATCAGCAATTTACCAGAGAAGTCTTGGAAGCAGATATCCTGTAGACCCTTTCTGGAGTTATCTTTCAGCAGGACATTTCTAGTCTCAAATGTCACTCGAATTGTCCAACATTTCTTCCGTACAACCTCTTCCTTGGCCTGCTTGATCACCAGATCTGTTTGTCCCCCGTAGAAAACGTGTGGGATATGATTACTCGAATATTGACACATAGATAGATCACCACTTGCAGTCACAATTGAAGAGTTCTGAATGCGAGTTGAATCTACGCGGAACGACATTTGAGACAACCATCCAGAATCATATCTCTAAGTGCTACGCAGTGTGCAAGCAGTCGTTACTGCAACAGATGGATACACAAAATGCTGACTTTAGCATGTTCCTTTTCATTTAGATATCTACAATTTCAGTTATTTATGTGTTATACCACATGTTATCTCTAAAATAAATTTTATTTCTATACCTTTGTTGGAGCTGCAATTTTAATGTACAGCAGTGGATTTTTATAAGTTGAATTTAAAGTTCATCTACCGTTGCTTTAGATGTATTAAAGTGATATAAAGTATTTTATGAAATATTTTGTGATTTTAATCCATGAAATCTTTTTAAATGGTTGCAATATGTTACATGATTAGGAGTATAAGGGTAAATAGTATTATTTCCTTATAAGTACCGAGACCACTATTGTTCTTACTTTGCATCTTTTTTTTTGCCTCTAAGAGATTTTTTATGTCATCCTTTTTTAATATAGTGTCAACAAATGTTTGTAACATAGCATCAAGGTTTCTGAAGCGGGAATTAAATTTAAATGAATGCATACATTTAAAAGGAGCAACATTCTTTGGTTATTTAGCAGCAAGTAAACGCTTTAATAGATATTTTAATTTAAATTCTGCTGTAAACCACTATACAAAATATCTTTAAAGTCCTGTGTGAGAGTATGAGTACTGTCCTTACTACTGTGACCGATTGAGGTATGAAAATTATACTGAGAAGTTTTTTCAGAAATTTCTAAAACTTTTTATATTTCTATAATTTATAAAATACTTCTGTATTCCATAATTCTAATAAAAATCATTAATTTATCAATATATAATAAATATCTATCTATCTATCTGTGTTATATACACTCATGGACAAAAAAATTAGCGCACCAAGAAATAATTGCGGGATCGTAACGAAACTTGCAATGAAGGTACATATCGGGGAGATATGCAAATGATTAGAAATGCAGCGTGATTGCGCATTACGTATAGCCGGTAGAGGGCGTTGAACATCGTACTCTGTGGAGTATAAAACAGGTAACCAAAGCTTGTTTGAGTGTGCTGAATCATTTACAAAGGAAGAGCTGAAATAGACATGCCATTACGCCGTGTTCGAAGACAATATAAGTAGTTGTCGCAGTTTGAGAGGGGGAGAATCGTCGGGATGATGGAAGCTGGGTGGTCAGCTAGGCGAGTAGCTCGTCAATTAGGCCGCTCTGATTGTGTTGTCAGGAGGTGTTGGGACCAGTGGACCCGAGAGATGTCATGTACACGAAGACCAGGCTCAGGACGCCCTCGACAGACCAGTCGTCGAGAAGACCGCCACATCGTAAGAAATGCACGCGTACAGGCAACTGCTTCATCGGACGCCATCCAGGCATAGGTAGCACCTTCACTAGGGGCCTCTGTGTCTTCTCGAACCATACGAAGGCGCCTGGCTGAAGGACAGTTGGTATCGCGGCGCCCATTACGTGTGCTGCCCTTGACGCCCACCCATTGACGCCTCCGTTTGGAGTTTTGTCGCGCACGAGGAAACTGGACTGCAGCGGAATGGAACCAGGTCGTCTTTAGCGACGAATCCAGATTCAATCTCGGCAGTGATGACAATCGTGTTCGTGTGTGGAGAGCCCGTGGTGAACGCTTCAATCCTGCCTTTGCTGTACAGCGATACATCGCTCCCACAGCTGGTGTGATGGTATGGGGTGCCATTGCCTACAATACACGGTCACCCCTAGTATTGTTCCGTGACACCATGACAGCTCAGCGGTATGTTCATGAAATCCTGCAACCACATGCGTTGCTACTCATGCAACGGCTCCCAGGAGCCATTTTTCAACAAGATAATGCTTGGCCTCATACGGCAAGGGTGTCACAAAACTGTATCCGCACTGTTACTACCCTTCCTTGGCCTGCCCGATCCCCAGATTTGTCTCCAATCGAGCATATCTGGGATCATTTGGGACGACGAGTTGGGCATCCCACGAGTTTGAACGAACTAGAGCCAACGTTACAGCAAATATGGAACGAAATGTCCAATCATACAGAACTTGTATGACTCAATGCCCGATCGTATCGCATCGTGCATTCGCGCTAGAGGGGGTCCAACGGAGTATTAACTCCTCCTTTCTTTTGCCTTTTTCTCTGAAATAAATTATCTTTTTTCTTTGATTTTCTTATCATTTACTTATATCATAGTAGTCATTACGTATGTAAAATTTCGTTTCATTTTGACGACTCCTTCTTGGTGCGCTAATTTTTTTGTCCATGAGTGTATATATAATATATATATGTAAATATATATATAATATATATATGTAAATATATATATATATATATATATATATATATATATATATATATATATATATATATATATATATATATATATATACATATATATATATATATATATATATATATATATATATACATATATATATATATATAAGTTAAAAAATAAGTTTATTATTACGGTTGTTGATAAGGCTGCTAATAACTTCGGTTTTATGTGTAAAGATTATTTTAAGCAGTTAATCTCTAGGGAATACAACTCAAATAATACCTATCAAAAAATTAACCTTACCAAAAAAGAAATAGATAATAGGATTTTAGCTTTTAACAAAAAATTTAAGTTTAAGACTAATTGCATAAAACACCCTTACCTGTTTCCTACCTTAAAATTCCATAAAGTACCTACTAAATTTAGGTTTGTTACTTGTAGTACAAATTGTTATAATACTTTGTTTAGTAAAAAGTTCTTTAACTATTTAAAAATTATTCTAAATAAAATTAAAGTTACCTAAAACAGCTTTATTATAAATAATAACCAGGATGTTTTACATTTTTTAAAAAGTAAGAATATAGGTAGCATATACACGTTTGATTTTGAAAACCTGTTTACCAGTATTCCGCATGATAATTTTATGTTTATCTGTTCAGAAATTTATGATGCTTATTTAGATAGTACTTTAATATTAAAATGTGACTGGATTGATTTATGTAAATTTAATATTTTTGAAAACTTCCTCTTTAATGGCTTATGTTTCTTTAAACAGATAAAGGGTATACCTATGGGAAATAGCTATTCTAGTTCTTTTGCCAACCTATTTTTGCATTTTTACGAAACTAAATTTCTTAACTCAAATAATGTTTCCGGATTTAGTTATATTGATGATCTTATAATTTTTAACTGCAACGATTTGGAATTTCTTAATCAAATCTACCCAAAGGAACTAACTTTAAACAGGACTAATGATAATAATCTTTGTGCGACTTATCTGGATTTAAAAATTAAAATTCAAAATAGAGAAATAAAAATAGGGATATATGATAAAAGGTTAGATTTTAACTTCGACGTTATTACGTTTACTAATTTCCATAGCAACTTAAACTATAAAATTTATTATAATATTTTTTACTCACAACTTTACAGAATAAAAAACATATGTAACAACGCTGGGGAATTTTTCTAGGCATGTAGCATTTTCAAGGAAAACTTAAGAAAAACGATTTCCCTAAAAATTTCGGCAATTTAAAAGTTTTTAAAAAATGGCATTTAGACTCAGGAATTTTTAAAGGTGTTTAGAATAGTATTTGTGTTTTCATTTGGTTAAGCTGTAATGGGGGGTGGCGCTATAGTAATGTTACTATGACGTAATTTTTAGGATAGAATTGGCTGCTGTTTCGCCATAACCGTCACTTACGGAATTGGGGTATGTATGCATCTTTTATTTTGCATTAGGATTTTATGTGCTTGCATGTAAGGTGCGTTGAGCCCATACTGTAAGTTGTGTTTGTCTCTTCATTTTCTTTTTGACTTATTGCTTACTTGGGGGACTCGGGGCCTTGGGATGTCTTTTGGGCTTACGTGAATCCTATTCAGAAAGTTCCCCTTGAGGTAACTGACATGGTTAGGCCCCCTGAAGAAGAGACCTGTAGGTTACCTCTGTTGTTTTTTGGTTTAGTTCCGGCACTTATACAGAATCTTGCCGTTGGTGCGTGGATGCCCAAAGTGCTTGATTCTTGTTTGTTTCTTGTCTATATTTGTATTATTTTTATCTATCTCTGTTGGATTATTTATAATATATATACATATATATATATATATATATACATACATGCATATATATATATACACACACACACACACATATATATATATATATATATATATATATATATATATATATATATATATATATATATATATATATATATATATATATATATATATATATATATATATATACACAGTCAAACCTCGATATCTCGAACTTGAAGGGAGAGACAAAAAAATTCGTAATATCGAAAATTCGAATTATCGAAAATCGCATGTTATCTATATTAATAGAGAAAAATAAGCTTTTCTACATACCTTTTTAAAAAGTAATCCATATTTTTATTTTAATAAACACTATTTACAAAAT
This sequence comes from Dolomedes plantarius, assembly GCA_907164885.2. NCBI lineage: Eukaryota > Metazoa > Arthropoda > Arachnida > Araneae > Dolomedidae > Dolomedes > Dolomedes plantarius. The sequence continues at coordinate 51,244,264 of OU015492.1, forward strand.
TCTTTAAAAAAGATTCAATTGTTGTTTGCTTCAGAGTAGAGTCTGAAATTTTATCTACACTACTGGCCACTGTAAATGCAACACCCTGAAGGAAACATGCAAATAACATGAAATTTACAAAATGCATTAGCGGAGGTGAGATATGCAAATGATTAGAATTTCAGCGCAGACGCACATCACGCGCGCCTGTAGCGCCACTTCAAAGCGCTATTTAAGGCTTGGAGATTTCGACGATTTCAAGTTCGGCAATTGTGTTTTTCTTGTGATTTTTCAAAAATACGATCAATTATGCCTCGTTGAAACAGCGATCATCTTTTGATCAAGTATCCGAGTTCGACAGAGGAAGGATAGTGGCCTACCGAGATTGTGGATTATCTTTCAGGGAAATCGGTAGTCGTGTTGGACGAAACCAAACAACTGTAATGCGGATATGTGATCGTAGGATGCAGGAGGGTACGACGGACTGGCGTGTTCGATCGCATCCACCTCAGCGCACCACTTCACGTGATGACAGGCAAATTGTGCGCATAGCAGTGACGGATCGCTCAGTCACATCACGAACCATAGCACAGCACATGCAGTTTGTAACGCATCATCCAGTGTCTGCACGTACCATTCGACGCCGTTTACAGCAGAGTGGTCTGTCCGCAAGACGTCCATTGCTTTGTCTACCCTTGACGCAGAACCACAGACGTCTCCGCCGCCAATGGTGCGATGACAGAAGGATGTGGACGGCAGAATGGAATGAAATTGTCTTTACTGACCAGTCACGCTTCTGTCTGCAACACCACGATGGTCGCATTCGAGTCTGGACACACTGTGAAGAGAGGATGCTGAACAGCTGCGTTATGAACCGCCACACTGGTCCTGCACCGGGTATTATGATATGGGGCGGTATTGGGTATCACTCTCGCACACCTCTAGTACGCATTGCCGGTACTTTAAACAGCCAGCGCTACATCTCCGAGGTGTTGGAGCCAGTTGTCCTTCCTTACCTTCAGGGCTTGCCCACAGCCATATTTCAACAGGATAATGCGCGACCACAAGTGGCACGCATTGTCCAACGGTTCTTCGTCAATCGCCAGATTGAATTGCTACCCTGGCCGCCTCGCTCTCCGGATCTTTCGCCGATAGAAAACATGTGGTCCATGGTTGCTCTACGATTGACCCAGATTCCATCCCCAGCTGCCACAGCAGATCAACTTTGGCAACGTGTGGAAGCTGCTTGGTCTGCTGTACCCCCAGAACTCATCCAAAGTCTCTTTGAATCAATACCGAGGCGTGTGGCAGCGGTGATCTCGAACAATGGCGGCTACTCTGGCTACTGATTTTGGCAGGAACCACACTTCACAGAAGTCTATAAATTTAATCATTTGATACTTGGTCAACATGTTATCTACAAAATAAATTTTGTTGTGATATCTCTTGTCTTTCTTGGTGTTGCAATTTGGGTGGCCAGCAGTGTATTACACTTTCTAAGTGGACAGTGGCTTTAAATGTCTCTTACCTCTTTGGTTAACATATCTCCTCAAAGCGTCCACTGCAAATAGTCCTTCTTTGTTTGTCACATTTGGTGGCAAATGGCGGATTTCGTCGAAGAAGCTTTCGTCTGACCTATGATGTCATTGTCCTCCCACTGACCACACATTATTACCGTATCATCTACGATGACAAAGTCATTAAATTCCATGTTCTTGAGGTGCAGGAGCATCGAGGCACTAGCTTTGATGCAAGACAGCATAGGCACGCATTCACACCTGTAGTTTTTTCTTTCACTCCTTGTTGCAATGATAAGAAATTCTACAATCTTCTTGGAAGCCACCCACCTCTTGATTTTTGTTCATGCCTTCATTTCCTGTTTTGTTAAAACCACCCCAACCCCTCTAGAAAGTAACCTTGGAGAATAAAAGGAGAAAAAATAACAGAAAGGATCGATGGTCACTGCATATGCATGGCAACTAACTGAAACGAGATAAGAAAACAATAAACAAGAATTTCAACTCCCATATTGGAGGGTCAAGAGAAGGTGTCATTATATTGTGTTATCTTCCGTCTTTATACCCCTTCTTTTTAAAATTTATGCAGGGTTTTACCATTGTAATGTTTGAATAGCTTTTCTATTTTTTGGATATTATTTCTTTGTTTTTGGAAAATTTTTTCTTCTCCATTTATGAAAAAAAATTCAAGTTATCGAGGGATGAGCCAAAAAAAAATTTGCCAAATCAAGGTTTTTTTAACATTGAGTACATAGGAAATTTGAAGGGAATTTTTATTTCTTCGGGATATCGAAAAATTCGCGGAATCGAGGTTCGAGTTAGCGAGGTTTGACTGATATATATATATGGGGATTGTATTATCCCAGGGCTCCGGCTATGAGCAGTATGCCGCCGCGTACGTTATGCGACGACAGCGCTTCCAGAATTCCTAGAGGTGAACTGGGAGAAAATGTTTGAGGGGAGATAAGCTTTGGAGGCGACGAAGGGCAGAGGCTCTCGTGCGCTAGTGTCAAAGGACGGTGCTCCTAAGCGAGAACGGGGAAAGAGACCCCGGGGATTGGGCCTAGCTTGTAGCTACGGGCCGCAGGGAAGCGATATTGAGCTCCCGTGCTGTAGAAGTCTCATTGACTTCAGGAAGACCAAGTTGGTTGAGTGCTTGGCAAATCTAGTTGAAGGAGTCGAGTGACTTCAGAAGTCCAAGCGTTAGAGTTCTTGGCAATACTGTTATTACCTTAAAACGTCAACCATTATATGTTATGTGTTATGAGTGTGAATTATGGTGTCAAGTAAATAAATGTCTATTGTTATTGTTAGTGAGAGACTATTCATGAGTCATCCTGAGTGTATGTATTAAATGTGGGGTGCTAGATTGGTTATAGCAGACGACTAGTTTAGCCCAATCTAAAGGAGGCATCCCACATATTGGCGCCAGAAGTGCGATACGTGACGCCCAAGTGCGAGAAGTGACGCCCAAGTGCGAGAAGTGATCCCACAAAGTGAGAAGTGTGGTGAGTGACGTCCATTGAAGCGACTTTGTGTGAGTTAAAAGTTTTGTGAACGCGAGTGAAAGCGTGAAGTGCCATGAACGGTACGAATTGTTAAGTGAGACATTTGTGACATTTGCAAATTTAAAATTGTGAAACCGATTGAAATTGTGCCCCGGATTGAACGGACAAAACACAGAATCTTACGTGTGAAGAATTTCTAAGATGGCATATCTGGAACAAGCGAGAATAATAGACCTGGTGACTTTAGTAGACGAACTGTGCCTAGAGGTCCCAGATAAACCAGAGGTTGAGCAATTAATCGCCCTGGTTAAAACATCAGATTGTGACGATGTTTACATCGAAAATCTTCTTAATTCGATTAAGGAAGAGAGGGAAGAACGAGAAACCGAGAAACAGAGGCTGGAGAAAATCGCAGCCGAGAGAGTTGAGTTCGAGCGTAGAATGGCAGCCCAGGAGATTGAGTTTCAACTCAAGTTGGCTGAGATTGAACGCAGACTGGTAGGAATACCAGCGAAAAATGTAAGTGCGTGGAGTGACAGTAACAGCGAGAGTAGCTTGTCGAAAATTGATGTTTCTGTGCAAATAGAGTCGCCTAAAATAGACTCGGATAGTGTGTCTATACTTAGTATGGACAAAGGTGCAGATAATTATGGGTGCCGTCAAGAGAGATATTTTCGTGCATCTGATATTTTCTCGGGAGTGAATCGACAAAGTGAGGAAGAAAAGCGCTCAGACGATCACCGAGAATATTTCCAAGCCGAAAAGACGAGCTTATCAGTAAACACCCCGAGTTCCGACACCCCAAAGTTCATCGAACTTCCAGAATCACCCCTCGCTGACCCCAGCGAGAACGTCGATAGCCTGCTGAAATTTGAAACCAGAACGAAGGGTGCAGAGGCTCCCCCAAAATTTGAAGGCAACAGAGCAGAAGGGGGCGAAATGACCGCAACCACCACGAGACTCATAAAGATGTCATCCAATTTCACCGGCGGTGCGACAGAGGAGAAAAGGCTTGCAAATTTTCCAGTGCTTGCTATGGAAGGGTTCATTGAACTTGCGACACCACCTCAAGTGTCTGAGGGAGCGGAAAAGATTCCCTTAGGGAAAGACGATAGTTGCTATGTTTGGAAGAAGGAGGAGGAAAGAAGATTATGTGTTTTTGAGGTAATGGAAGGAATTTCTTTGGATGTTGCAAGTGAAATTAATGCTAAGGAGAGGGAAGGAAGAGTGATTCGTAGTGAATGGGAACGACGTAGTGTAAAGGCCATAGATTCCGAAATACCAGCAAGTTTGAGTGAAGGATCTTCGGAAATGGTTGTGAAATTTTGCTCTGAGTCTGCAAAATGCGTCCCAGACTCGAAAGTGTTGAACCGATATACTCAAGAGTATAAAATAGTGTTGGTTATCATACTTCAAACTTCTTCAGATTTTGGAAATCCACCTAAAGAGTGTGCTCAGCTTGTGATCGGGAAGTGTGTGAGAAGAAAGTGGCATCAGTTAAGTGTCGTAAAGGGCGATATGGTATGCAAGGGTTGTGTTTGGCCCTATTGGTAGCCCTAAGTGTCACCGATGTACGGAAGACTAAGTGTTTTGTTGGTGAGTGCATGTTTGATAGCGCCATGATTTAAGTGACAAGATAAGCATTTAAACACAAACTTGGTGTGACCGAGTATTTCATTGGTGTTTTGAACAAGTTAAGTGTTACAGTTAATGATGAATTGTGCATCGTAATTTAAACGTGGTGTACTTGTGTTTTTTGTGTAAGTATTACAGTGAACTGTAGTCCACTGGCTCCGACTAGACTTTCAGAAAAGAGCCATGACCGACTGTAAACGACATATTACATTCTTTTTATTTCATTGTTTTGTTTCGTTTGTGCTATTTTGTGTTCTAAGAACTGATGATGACGAGGCATAACGCTGCCGAGGACGTCAGCATTGTCAAGACGGCCGAGTTATGGGGATTGTATTATCCCAGGGCTCCGGCTATGAGCAGTATGCCGCCGCGTACGTTATGCGACGACAGCGCTTCCAGAATTCCTAGAGGTGAACTGGGAGAAAATGTTTGAGGGGAGATAAGCTTTGGAGGCGACGAAGGGCAGAGGCTCTCGTGCGCTAGTGTCAAAGGACGGTGCTCCTAAGCGAGAACGGGGAAAGAGACCCCGGGGATTGGGCCTAGCTTGTAGCTACGGGCCGCAGGGAAGCGATATTGAGCTACCGTGCTGTAGAAGTCTCATTGACTTCAGGAAGACCAAGTTGGTTGAGTGCTTGGCAAATCTAGTTGAAGGAGTCGAGTGACTTCAGAAGTCCAAGCGTTAGAGTTCTTGGCAATACTGTTATTACCTTAAAACGTCAACCATTATATGTTATGTGTTATGAGTGTGAATTATGGTGTCAAGTAAATAAATGTCTATTGTTATTGTTAGTGAGAGACTATTCATGAGTCATCCTGAGTGTATGTATTAAATGTGGGGTGCTAGATTGGTTATAGCAGACGACTAGTTTAGCCCAATCTAAAGGAGGCATCCCACATATTGGCGCCAGAAGTGCGATACGTGACGCCCAAGTGCGAGAAGTGACGCCCAAGTGCGAGAAGTGATCCCACAAAGTGAGAAGTGTGGTGAGTGACGTCCATTGAAGCGACTTTGTGTGAGTTAAAAGTTTTGTGAACGCGAGTGAAAGCGTGAAGTGCCATGAACGGTACGAATTGTTAAGTGAGACATTTGTGACATTTGCAAATTTAAAATTGTGAAACCGATTGAAATTGTGCCCCGGATTGAACGGACAAAACACAGAATCTTACGTGTGAAGAATTTCTAAGATGGCATATCTGGAACAAGCGAGAATAATAGACCTGGTGACTTTAGTAGACGAACTGTGCCTAGAGGTCCCAGATAAACCAGAGGTTGAGCAATTAATCGCCCTGGTTAAAACATCAGATTGTGACGATGTTTACATCGAAAATCTTCTTAATTCGATTAAGGAAGAGAGGGAAGAACGAGAAACCGAGAAACAGAGGCTGGAGAAAATCGCAGCCGAGAGAGTTGAGTTCGAGCGTAGAATGGCAGCCCAGGAGATTGAGTTTCAACTCAAGTTGGCTGAGATTGAACGCAGACTGGTAGGAATACCAGCGAAAAATGTAAGTGCGTGGAGTGACAGTAACAGCGAGAGTAGCTTGTCGAAAATTGATGTTTCTGTGCAAATAGAGTCGCCTAAAATAGACTCGGATAGTGTGTCTATACTTAGTATGGACAAAGGTGCAGATAATTATGGGTGCCGTCAAGAGAGATATTTTCGTGCATCTGATATTTTCTCGGGAGTGAATCGACAAAGTGAGGAAGAAAAGCGCTCAGACGATCACCGAGAATATTTCCAAGCCGAAAAGACGAGCTTATCAGTAAACACCCCGAGTTCCGACACCCCAAAGTTCATCGAACTTCCAGAATCACCCCTCGCTGACCCCAGCGAGAACGTCGATAGCCTGCTGAAATTTGAAACCAGAACGAAGGGTGCAGAGGCTCCCCCAAAATTTGAAGGCAACAGAGCAGAAGGGGGCGAAATGACCGCAACCACCACGAGACTCATAAAGATGTCATCCAATTTCACCGGCGGTGCGACAGAGGAGAAAAGGCTTGCAAATTTTCCAGTGCTTGCTATGGAAGGGTTCATTGAACTTGCGACACCACCTCAAGTGTCTGAGGGAGCGGAAAAGATTCCCTTAGGGAAAGACGATAGTTGCTATGTTTGGAAGAAGGAGGAGGAAAGAAGATTATGTGTTTTTGAGGTAATGGAAGGAATTTCTTTGGATGTTGCAAGTGAAATTAATGCTAAGGAGAGGGAAGGAAGAGTGATTCGTAGTGAATGGGAACGACGTAGTGTAAAGGCCATAGATTCCGAAATACCAGCAAGTTTGAGTGAAGGATCTTCGGAAATGGTTGTGAAATTTTGCTCTGAGTCTGCAAAATGCGTCCCAGACTCGAAAGTGTTGAACCGATATACTCAAGAGTATAAAATAGTGTTGGTTATCATACTTCAAACTTCTTCAGATTTTGGAAATCCACCTAAAGAGTGTGCTCAGCTTGTGATCGGGAAGTGTGTGAGAAGAAAGTGGCATCAGTTAAGTGTCGTAAAGGGCGATATGGTATGCAAGGGTTGTGTTTGGCCCTATTGGTAGCCCTAAGTGTCACCGATGTACGGAAGACTAAGTGTTTTGTTGGTGAGTGCATGTTTGATAGCGCCATGATTTAAGTGACAAGATAAGCATTTAAACACAAACTTGGTGTGACCGAGTATTTCATTGGTGTTTTGAACAAGTTAAGTGTTACAGTTAATGATGAATTGTGCATCGTAATTTAAACGTGGTGTACTTGTGTTTTTTGTGTAAGTATTACAGTGAACTGTAGTCCACTGGCTCCGACTAGACTTTCAGAAAAGAGCCATGACCGACTGTAAACGACATATTACATTCTTTTTATTTCATTGTTTTGTTTCGTTTGTGCTATTTTGTGTTCTAAGAACTGATGATGACGAGGCATAACGCTGCCGAGGACGTCAGCATTGTCAAGACGGCCGAGTTATGGGGATTGTATTATCCCAGGGCTCCGGCTATGAGCAGTATGCCGCCGCGTACGTTATGCGACGACAGCGCTTCCAGAATTCCTAGAGGTGAACTGGGAGAAAATGTTTGAGGGGAGATAAGCTTTGGAGGCGACGAAGGGCAGAGGCTCTCGTGCGCTAGTGTCAAAGGACGGTGCTCCTAAGCGAGAACGGGGAAAGAGACCCCGGGGATTGGGCCTAGCTTGTAGCTACGGGCCGCAGGGAAGCGATATTGAGCTCCCGTGCTGTAGAAGTCTCATTGACTTCAGGAAGACCAAGTTGGTTGAGTGCTTGGCAAATCTAGTTGAAGGAGTCGAGTGACTTCAGAAGTCCAAGCGTTAGAGTTCTTGGCAATACTGTTATTACCTTAAAACGTCAACCATTATATGTTATGTGTTATGAGTGTGAATTATGGTGTCAAGTAAATAAATGTCTATTGTTATTGTTAGTGAGAGACTATTCATGAGTCATCCTGAGTGTATGTATTAAATGTGGGGTGCTAGATTGGTTATAGCAGACGACTAGTTTAGCCCAATCTAAAGGAGGCATCCCACATATATATATATATATATATATATATATATATATATATATATATATATATACATACATACATACATACATACATACACACACACACATACAGTGAAACTTCTCTATGGCGGCCAGTAAAGGTTCCGAAAAATAGGGGTCATTTTGAGGGATGGACGTCAAAAGAGGTTCTTCCATACAAATGGTTCTATGGTGTCTTTTGTCGGTCCTGAACAAAATATGACCTTTAAGAGGAATAACTGTCGAATAGGGATATATATATATCTACATACATAAATTTTTTATTAATATAAAAATATAAATTAAATTTAAATATTGCATACTCAATTTTCCATTTGAGAATTTGTAAACTCATATCTGCGTGTTTACGTAAATTTTGTTTGCTAATATAGAGTGTCGAAAAGATTTTATATAGACAACCTAACTTATCTCTCTAACTTTTTCTTATAACTCTGAAATCCCGCATCCAGTTAAGAGCAATTGTTCCTTTTATTAATTTTATTAAATATAAAAGTCTGCATTTGATAGGTTGATCAATAAACTAATAAAAACATTTATTTTATTCTGAGATTTTCTGTAGTTGTAGAAAGCAATAACTGAATTTCTTATTATTTATCATTGTTATTATATCTCAAGATGAATTGTTTTTTCAAGTAGTCGTTGATTGAAAGATATATTTCTTCCCGAAATATTTTTGTTGTCTTGCCTCTAATTTTTCATTTTTGCAAATATTTTCTTTTTTCTTTGGGATTTTTTTCTTCTGTCATAATATTTATCTAAACGGATGGAACTACTCTAATTCCCAATTTTTCTTTACCGAAATTAAAGGATTAGTAGAAGGCGAAAAGGTTATTTGGCAGGCTTAAAGCATGCTTTTTGAGGACAACTCGTAATACACAGGAATCAAAAGGAATGTTCGTGGATTTTTTTTTGTGATGCGTAATAGATTAATTTATTTCTGTTAATAAAGTAAGGGGAATTGTGCAGGTACGTAAAAAAACTTACAAAGTTTGACTTTGAATGACTGTATAAAATTTGTTTTAGCAGCTAGAAGTGTGAAAGTTTTTGCAGATTAGACATGAAAACCTCCTCTTTCAAAAGTTGCAAATTTAAAAGCTTTTGGTTGAACAATTTTAAATTTTCAGAATCGAAAGTATCTGTAAGATCCAAAGCCTCGCAGGAACAGGGTACCTGCGAATATGGCCTTTATTTATTGCCTGTTTACCTGTGTTACGACGTTGGGGTAAGAGGAGTGGAAAGTTTCTCTAGTGCAAATGAAATAGACATGTGACACTTTGTAACCATCCCTGGATGTTATGCTTTGCGCTAACACACTTCATGTGATAGAGCGTGTCTTTCTCTGTAAATACCCACAAATGGCAGTACTACAAGATCTTTGAAGTTATGTGGGTAATATGCACTTTTCCTGACTCATCTTACGTAAAATTTTGATTTGTTCCTATAAAATTTCCTATGTCTGGAAAACTAGATGTCACAGATATGTTTGTACTTAGTTACCCATCCCATTAAAACTTATATAATTTGGTATGATAAAAATAACCAACATAAAAAATTTAAAAGTTCTAAGATGTAACGGGACGTAACGAATAGGAATGTCCTAATGAATAAAAACGTACAAATATATTGTAAATCTATTCACTCCCCTTAAAATAATCTATCCCTTCAAAATCAAAGAATGTCATTTCTGGCAAAATTTTGAGATTAAATGCATGTTGAATGCATCCAGCAATTCCAAAAGTTTTCATTGGCCATTGAAAGGACAGCAGTTCATAATCTCATTTCTTATTTTCTCGCTTTGGTAATTATCCTTTAGATATATGTTTACTTACTTTTTGTTATTTTTATTCGATCATCACAAATAAGCACTATTGTCATAATAGAGTTCTAATTTGAATAAGTTGTGAGAGAAGGTAGAAATGGGGAATCCGTATTTTAGTCTCTAGTATTTTAGTTTCTTACCGAAAAACGTGAGTATTTAGGTTAAAAAGCAAGGTGGTACTATTGTTTCTTCTTGGGTATCAGCTGTAAAAGTGTCAGCTTGATCTTCCCTTTAAAGTCCCACAGAATCCTTTTTTAGCAATAATTCGTGTCCTATTTGTTTATTTTGGAAGCACGCGAAGCTTGTCGTCAGACTACATTTCCACTACTTTTATCTTTTACTTCAGAGAGGTCTGTAAGAGAAGATTATAATTTGGTTTCAAAGTGTAATGGTACAGTATATCTACTCAGAAAACAAGAAGCCTGGAGTTAGATGAACCCCGACCTTTGTTAGTTTAGATTACACGAATTTTATTATAAGTGATTTTGGCATCAATTATTAAGTAGGAATTATATTTTTAAAAATTTACCTATGTAAGCGTGTTAGGAAAATTGTAGACCAATAAAATTAAGGTTAAAAAAAGGTGATGGAAACAGAGAAAACTCCGCTTATGACTGCGATCTACACCTTTTTAAGATATTATGCCCTTTGTCTCTATATTTGTCAGCCTCACTCACGCGTTTTGTTTCTATATAGGAAAGGGTTTACACCTTTTTTGCTCTATATGGAATTAATTCTCTTTCAGAGAGATGAAAATACTGTTCCAATGCTAAGCATTGTTTTGCGCAACTGTATTTTAACACATTGCTGACCGGTAAACTCGGGTTTTTACACGCAAATGTTGAAGACAATTTAGCATAAATCAAAGTCTTATTGGAGAAATTTTAGATTAACTGAACATTGCTTTACACGAAAACTACCTTTACTATGACAGGAACGAATTTCAGGCAATTTATCCCATTTTATCATTTTAACTGTGAATCTCAGACTCCCATTTTAAGAGAAAAAATTTCATAATATAAAAATGCCGTACTTATTCTAAAATTTCAGTTAATGTGAAGGTGAAATATGAGTACAACTATGTATTATTTTTCTCTCCTTTGTTAAATATGGTCAATAGTATTAAATTTTATGATTTTGTGGCCAAGCGATTTTACTTAAATTCATAGCTTTTAAACCCTGTGTGTGTGGAGGAGCAATTGTATTTTTATGGGAAAGTGAAAAATGTGTGAAAGCGTAAAAGAGTGCACATGCTAACGGCTTTATTTGGTTTCATTTAAGACGAACATTTCCTAAATAAATACAGCATTTAGGCAAAAATATTTAGAATTTAAAGATTATCCCTAAATTTCTATTTGCATTAATGAATAAACGGGTCCAACTAACTTCACTCTTAATTAATTTGTCGGTTTTACTATCATCAATAAACCTATTAATTAATCTGTCGGTCTATTCATAAGCATTAATTAATGCGAATCTGCAACTCATCAATCAGATGGGTTTCTGATGGCAACATAGATTACTGGGTTAAAGTAATTTATGTTGTAATCAGAAAAGGATTTAGGGCTTGTTTAGATAAAGAAAAAAATAACGCATTTTCAGGGAAACTCTGAAGTTCTGAAGGCAAATATTTATTATTTCAGTTTTTAAAAAAAAATTAGCATATTATGAAAGATATCTCTTCTTCTAAATTATATTAAATTATAAGATGTTTCAAAGTAAGTTTTAAAAGATTGGACTCAAAATAAGGAAAACGGTTTAAAAGTGACAGTAATATGAAGTCATAAATTGATAATAATTTTCACACTCATGGGAAATTTTTCATAATTAACATTCTTCTGTTAACATAATTATGTATTTTAAAAATGTAGTACAACTGAAAACAAATATTAGACTATTCGAAATTCTAGTTATCGATATTTTAACCAAAATGTTACTTTTAAAAATAAGGTAGAAAAACTTAGGTTTTTATGGATGGGTTTTATGATTTATGATTTTATGGTTTAGTGTTTTTATGGATATGGAATTATATTTAAATGTACTAAGATGGGAAAAAAAGGCTTGGCATTTTTCATATGTAAACTTAAAAATTCCCTTACAAATGTGGAAAATCAATTTATGTGAACTGAATATTTTAGAGGATAGAGTTATCATTTCTGAGTTATCATTAGAGTCGGTAACTCAGAGCTTAAAAATAACTATTAAAATTAGATCAATCTTTTAAACGACTATTAAGCCTCGATGCTGAAAATTTAAAGGGTCAATTTTTTCTGAAAAATTTCCTGACCATATCGTCAAAATGACAAATCCCGTTAAAGCTATATCCCATTTAGCAAAAGATGACCGTAGTGTTTTCAACCAACTATCTCAAGAATTATCAGTAATTAGTCCTATTTTCGCAATTTTTGCCAGTTTTACTCCAAAAGAATTGACAGTTTCAAAAAAAAATTCGTGTTACATGCTGCTTAGCGAAATATTTTGATAACCATTCAATTTATCACTAAATGCTACGGAAAATGACTTCAAATACTCGATTTTGTCGAAATATGACATGAATTTCTTAAAGTTTGCTTCGTTTAAGAGTTTACCTGTTACATTTTCAAATCCTGTTTGAGGAATCAATAACACAGGGAAAGTTTTCCTCCCTTATGAGGATAAAGGAAAATCAGGTTTGGTTTACTGACGCATTTGATTCGCATACGCTCTCCTCGCTGGACATTTTAAACAAACTTTGAATTCGTAATCCATCCGTTTTGAAACTTGTGGAAACTATATTTTCAGAAACAGGTAGATCTTGTGCATTATATTGTTTTCAACAAGGATATGGGACATTTGGGATATAGTTCCATAAAACAAAAATCAAGTACATTCCCTATAGTGTAGCCGAATAAAAATGTTACGATTCCTCAGACTGGATATTATCGTTAGTAAATGGATTTTCTTGTTAAGTAAACTAAACATCATAGCTGGTAATCAAGTAATCTACTTATTTAATCGTGAAAATTGTAGAAATTGCAATCCACAATATAATGAAATAAAATTTTTTTATCATTAAAATCCAATAATAATGCCGAAAGCATCGATGAATTATCCATAGAAATTTTTGTGACTGATTGTCAGTCTACGCTTATGCTAATTTTTTTTAGTTTTATAGGCTTCCCCGCAACACCATCTATCCAAAATATATTTGATAGTAATATTTTAAGATTTTCAGAAAGCACAAAAGCTTTTTGTGCGTTTATTTAAAATGCATCTAACAAAATTTGAAGTTTTATTAAACTTAATGACATCATAATGAAAGTATTCCTTGCATTATCATGTACGTCTTAAAATGCAAAACAGCAAACTAATTCAAGAGGTTTTTTTTTCCTTTTTATTTATTACCAAAGCTCTTTACTATGAAATAACTGTACGAAGTTATATCAAAGATAGCCAGGTTAAAAATTTACGAAAATGATCACATTCTAAAGAATTGGTTTGGAATTTGATGACGCCTTCAAACGGCTTACCATAAAATCTTATCTTGGTTGGCAGAAGACTGTAACTCTCTAACTCAGACATCTCACTGGATTGAAATTATATTTTATTGATCAATAAATATCGACTAGCTAAGTTTTAGAGTCAAAAGAAAAGCCTGAAATAGTTAGACAAGAGAAAAATATTCTCACAGAAAGCAATGTTATTTTATTTATTAAACTGCATTGATTCTCTCCATATTAAGTAAAGGCATCTGATAGATTCTATTGTTCTATTGTTTTGTATTTACAATAGAAAAAGATCCGAAATGGGATTTGAATCTTTTATGAATAAAAGCCAAATAAATTTAAACACTGAAAAAGAAATGTGATATTGTATTTTGATGTGCTAGAATATTTAACTGTATGGCTGAAAGTCTCGCAAATAATTTCGGTTTTGAATTAATAAAAACTTAAAAAATTGGTTAAAAATTTCTTGAAATTTTTAGTCGAAATAAATCTTTAAATGGGTAATATAGAGAAACTAATGAACCTCAAATGAACAAAAAAAGTATCCTGTTGAAAAATGCATAATATTATAAAATAGAATTATACTCCTTGATATTTAGTTTTACGGCTACGTTAAATCGGTACATCCTCGAAGTTTTAAAGAGGAAGTTATATGATTAAAAAATAATGGAAGTAATAAAAATATCTTCTTGTACAATAGAGCAGCCAAAATTGTAGAGGCCTGTCACGTATTACTCAAGTTGCAATGTCCGAATTAAAATAATTAAGGAACAAAACATAAATATCCAAGCGATAAAACGCAGTTAAAAATGTTCTGTAGTATATCAACAACAGAAAATTATTTTGTACTAATATTATGATGCATTATAATATTACATCGATTGTACCGTTTTAAATCCATGTTTGTAGATTTAGATATGAATATATTTTTTAACTTAGTTGGACTTATGTTAACTTATTTTTTAACTTATTAAAGCTTAACTTTAATATTGTTTTAATAGCATTGAAAAGTCCAAACTTTCGAAAAACGAGCTTTTATATTCTCTCAAAAAAGCTCAATATTTTGAAACTGATGATAAATTAAAAAGATTGTTCTAAAAGAACACTGACTTTACTTCCATAGATAAATCCACGACTTTTACAACCAAACATACAAGCTGATTTTCAACACGTTTTATACACCATAGAATATTTATAGTTATGCCATAAGCAAAAATTTGAAACTTTCTCGAAGCCTACAACTTTTAAATAAATTTGTGTTCTACTAAACAATATATTTTTTCTCTGTTACAGTTAAACCACCCATAAATCTCAAATTATTTTTAAAGTAAAATTTTGAAAACTGTGTTCATGCATGAATGTTTAAAAATTTAAAATCTTTTGGCTCTAAGTTTTGGAGCCAGGTATGGATTTTTTGACCAGTTGTGGGATATATAATTGTTTAGAGCTTTATCTGAAACCCATTGAAATGTTTAACCTACCTATTTCCTTAACATATAAGAAACTTCTCTTTTTCGCTCTTTAAAAAAATTTTCCTCATAACCATTGTGAAAGGACTGAAGTGTACAACAAATTTTATAAAGTTGTATTTTCCTTTGGAAAGTTAGAGTATAAGAATTTTTTTTTCTAAATAAACACTCTTTAATGAGAGGTGAGTTAATATTAATGAATGTTTTGAAGGGCTGTTTAAAAAGAGATTTAACTAATATTTTTGAAACTTGTATTGTACATTGTTATTAGCAATCTATCATTGTTTGAAGTGTACTTTTGAAATAATGACGTTCCCAGTATGATTTCAAAAAGAAGTAAATTTTCTGAAAAAGTTTCTGCTTACACTGATTCGAAAGCTATATAAACATGTACTTTAGGAAAAAGTAAAAGCTTTTAAGAGGTCAGTCAGACCACTATTATTTCTTGAAGTAAAAACAAATATTGCCAATTTTGAAGTTATATAACATATTTTTGGGGAAAAAGAAAATTCTTTTAAGAGCTTACGCGTATCCTTATTATTTTTGAGCAATTTAAAAACTGAAATATTATTGAATTTAACATTCTAAAAGTAGAAGGGAACTCAGCTTATTCTATCCTTTAAATTACTTGGCGAAAGCCCCCTAAAATGCTATTTAACTTTAATATATTTGTGTTTTATTATCTTTCAGATCCTTTTGTGGGTATTTTAAAATTTAATTGCATTGACTGAGGATTATTTTACCCAAATCGATTCGTGTTATTTTAATGAATAATTATTAAACGATTATTAAATCTAAGATAAGTTTACATTTTTTTCTTAGATTTAATAATCGTTTTCATATTTTTCTCAAAGTCCTGAAACAAGTTTTGTTTACGCATGCAGTGCGTTATGCGACAATAATTGTTTTGTTCAATGTATATTTTAAATTAAATCTGATTCATTTTTATATTAAATCATAAGAATATTAATGTAAAATTGAAAATTATTCAGGGAAAACAGAATATACTGATTAAAAAACTTCCCCTGTGGGAGAATCGGGCAAAATAATGTTTATGTGCATGTAATAATACACAATAATGCACATATATACCGGGTGGCCATAATTAAACTGACAGTGCTCACAGTGTTCTGTAGCTCGATCTATTTGCGAGAATGACGCCACATTTTGTAGGAAGATTAAACAAGACGGGGGACGAAGGATTCCGCGAAAAAATAAATTAGTTCCAAAAGTCACCGATAGGGGAATATTTGGCGCTGTGTAATAGAAAATAGAGTGTTAACAAATGCAAATTAATACGGAATAAAATTACCTTTTATTATGCACATTTTCTTATTTAGTTCAAGTGCAATATGGCAACACTTTTAAAAAAGCGTAAAATCGACATAAACACCGATAAAGTCTCGTGATGTGCAATATCACGTACGCTGAGCAGAAGAAGTTCTTTATTCAAATTTCACGTTACATCCATTGGAGTGCCAGCTGCTTGGGTTTTAAAAGGCAACGTGTTACGTTTCGAATCAATCGGATTGAAAGTTTATGTGCAATGTCTCCTTCTTTAGTCGAGCGTGCGTTACTGGTCAAATTCTTTTACCTCAACCAGTGCAACGCGTCAACCGCTCTTCGTGCTTTTAGAACGCACAAAAAATTGCTTAAAGGTAACGGTCCTGTGTCAGTTAATGGGCTAAAAGCAATGGTTGCGACGTTTGAGAAAACAGGTTCTCTGAAGGTTCAGTCAGGCAGAGGACGAAAACCTGTACCACAGGATACAATCGAAGCAGTTGCCACGGCGATTGTCGACAGAGGACCAGACAATATTGCTGCCACTCTATTTTCTATTACACAGCGTCAAATATTCCCCTAGCGGTGACTTTTGGAACTAATTTATTTTTTCGCGGAATCCTTCGTCCCCCGTCTTGTTTAATCTTCCTACAAAATGTGGCGTCATTCTCGCAAATAGATCGCGCTACAGAACACTGTGAGCACTGTCAGTTTAATTATGGCCCCCGGTATAATGCATATGTAATAATACATAATTGCTCGTTCAAAGACAATAATAGGCCGAGCAAAAATATGAAATATCCATCATGATAATCCCCAGTTTTTATTCTCAGAACAAAATATCTGCAGCGTTGGAATAAAAGAAAAAAAGAGCCTCTTACCCTTTCACCGGAAAAAATTGTGGTTTTGTTGGGGTGTTCAGCACCTTAAACTTCAATAATTAGAGTGATAGCCGTAGTTCTATTCAGTACCTGGCTGAATGGTGGAAACATGGTGACAGAACGACAGTATATATTGTCCGACATTTGGGCTGCTTGAGTGCCCATAGTAGGATATTTTTTCAATGGGTACAGTCACACATACATATATTTACGGTATCGAGGTTGCATATTGTGACATGGAACTCGACTTTTGTAATTATTTTGATTATTATACTGTTTTAACTCTAAAAAAATACTATTTTCTTTCTTCACAATTTCGAAACAACATTAATTCGGTTCCATGCACATTTATAATTGTATTTATTTTATTTTGTAAATCTTAAATTGTCTATGTGCTGAAAATCATTCCTGTGGATTTTCGCACCGGTTTTCCTGGAAGAAGGGAATGTTCCTCCCGTATTGTTAAAAGTACGTAATTTTGTTTGCTTCCCAGTGCATATCGTGACCTGATTGAAAGAACTAGGTAACTCGATTCTTCAAGTTCTGGAAGATCTCTAATGTCTACGAAATGTATAAAATGAATCCTGTTGCAAGGTTTAGAAACGTTCAGGCTAGCTATCTAAAAATACCATTTTTATTGGATTTCCAACATTTATGTAGCTGTAAATAGTAGAAAATTTTTCTCCATAGGTTAACATTGAGGGGAGAGAATCCAATAGGGTTAGGACACAGCAGCCTTAAATATTTCATGATTTAAAGAAACTAAAATAGGATATAATGTAAAAAAATCAGGATGACTTATTTTCTGACGTTAAAATGGATTAATTTACTTTGTTCTTCAAAGCATCTTTTTCTTGCTTCCTAAAGATACTTTACACAAGATAGTTTACTGAATTAACTGACTTTTTTCAACAAAGGCTTAGTTCCATTATCACGTCTGACTACTACAAAGATTTATCGAAAGAGAAACAAAATCTTTTCTTTTTTAACAAACACTTTACCACCTTGATATGTATCACCTTGCATGACATCTTTTCGTGTTTAGGTAACAAATCGAAAATGAGAAAAAGAAAAGATAGTAAACATTTCGATGTCTGCGACAAAAACTGCTTTTTCTGTCCCAAAATTGTGACTTCTAGCGTCCGTGTCAATAGGAAAATAATAGATCGAAAATGTATTTGGGATGAAGGAAAATATTTCGATGACAGTGGAATGTTTGTTTCGGAATGGCGATGTTATAGAATTTTTTTAAGCCTGCGCTAGATAGAATAAGAAATTAATGGTTTCGTAATTTTTAGTGACGAGATTACAAGGGACCTACAACCTCGAATTTTTTAATTTTCACTTTTAACTCTATATACAGAATGAGAATAGTTAATATTCTTTTTTTATTACAATGAAGACCCTTAGAATTCAAAATAGGGATTTTTAGGCAGAATAATGCCTCTTTTACCAAAACGTTTTAAAAAATGCTAGCATTTTTCAAAGTGCTCTTTGAGCATTCCACATCATTTAGAAACCTCATTTTTTTAAATATAAGTCTACCATACATATATAAACACATTTGTCCATTGATTTTTTTTGTATGAATCCCAACCCATATTTTTAATCTGCTTGTTATTTTTTGTGTTTTTAATTTATTTCATAGTTTACAAATTTGAAAAATGTTTGTGGTTTCAAAGAGTTATGCAGAGTTTTATGACAAACACAAAATTAGTAATCCTGAGGAATTTGGAAGAAATCAAATGAAAATTAATGCGCATGAAGCATTTTGAAATATTCTAGCATTTTGAAAAATTTTGTGAAAAAACAGGTCTAATTCTTCCACGAAATACTTATTTGTGAATTCTAAGTGTCTTCAATATAGTAAGAAACATATTAATTTTTCTCATTATGTATATAGAGTAAAATACTGAAATTTTAAAGAAAAACCAAGTTTAAGGTCCCTTGTCCCCATAAGAATTATATTCAGAATTTTTTTTTCGGTTCTGAAAATTAGATAAAGAGAAACACAATTACCTAAATTAAAAAACTCCAAATTTTAAAACATTTTTTTCTCTTTAAAAGTAAAGGCCCGAAGTATATGTATAATTATGTATATCAATGTATATGGCTTTTTACACTTATTTATACATGTATTTGGACACAAATCCTAATTTGGTGAAAATTCTGCTTAAAAATTTGCAGTTGCAGTTACTTATGGCATATATATAGGGTAAAACCAAGTTGTCTTCATGATCTCTATTGTTTTTATGTATAAAGTTTGCATATAAAAATAAGATAGCTTGAGACGTTTAACAGACTTCTAAAAAATGATATAAACTCATAATGGTCTAGACTGGACATAATAAATCTGTGGTTTAATCCATCGATATACAAGGTACGTTCCTTCATGATCCGTGATTCATAAAAATGTAAAATATTAATATGAAAGTTATGAAAATGTCTGTGAAAGTAACTTTTAATTCTATAGTAACCCCGAAATTGTATAATTTTTAACTTAATTATATAATTGTATAATTTTAACCTAGTTTTTTAAATTTTAATTGTTTAAGTTTTAATGAAAAAATATGTTAAAGTTATTTTTAATTATATATCAACCATGAAAATTGTATAATTTTTAGCAATCTACTTATATAGTACTTAAGCCTCAACACAACATTTATAAAGTATTTAAAAACTCAAAACAGAAATAAATAACAAAATAAATAAGTGAAATGCTGCGATGTTGAAGTTTTTGTTAAATACTATTTACAATATTCTAAAGCGTTTAAATTTTTTATCTTTGTTTAAAAATGGTCGTTCGTCAGCAGATGAAAATAGATATGCTGAACTAAGTTTTGATATATAAAAGAAAGAGAACGAAAAGTAGTCGGAATCCAAAGCCTTTAAAATAGTGTGATTCGAAGCCAGTGATAACAGTTAGAAAAAGAAGTGGATACAAATGATTCTTAATGAAGAATATTAAGCCGATATAAAAAAGTTCGGCATTAATATTTTTCAGAACCGATCTTTGAAATTAATGTTCCTATCCTTTGAAATAGGATTAAACTAAGTACATGATTGATTACATAATGTGAAATAACTTGTCAGCGTTTACACAGCTACGGAATGTAATTTTCTTCGTTTGTATTTTTTAATTTATTAAGTGGTATTTTTTACAATGAACTTGACATGGAAATCATATTATTACAGTTTTATGAAGGTTTCTTGATTGCTCATCGATATTATGGTAAGCATGATATATGTTTTCTAAATTTATAAGTATGAATTAAATTTACAGTGCATTTATGTGTTTTGTTTTACGAATGTTACCACACAAGTGATTAAAAAATTTTAAGCTTGAGAAATCTTAAGTACATAAAGTTTTACTATGTCTAGTTAAAAATAACTAATTTTATTCAGTCTGAGTTTTATTTTAATTACAGATCACTTGTCATAGTATTTTGCTTAATGTGACAATGAAAGTTGATAGGTTGATTTATAAAAATATATAATGATGATTTTGATTTTGAATTTTGTTAATTACTCAAGATGTGGTTAGTACATTGCATTCATTATGACTCCAAATGATGGAAAACAACTCTGGTTTGCACTGACAAATTAATTTATTGAATATTAAACACATATAGTATGTATACGCCCACAACCAAAATAATTATCACACTTTAAATAGATTTTGCACATTCAATTAATTACTAATTATTCTTCCAATGCATATACTTAACACACTTAATTCATAATTGTCATCCTTCTACTACATGGTGCGCACTATCGTCCTATATATACTTAATCAATATTTAGCGTTACTTCAATATTTATCAATATCCGAGTTATCATCAATTACTTAGGACAAGGCAGCATGGTTTGCGACAAATTTGGAAATAACAGACATTGCCACCGTTTGATGATACGTCGGGCACTGTTGCACATCATACATCAGACAGTAGAATCGTGGCCTTTGACATCTCAAGAATGGGACCGCAGGGCTCACGTTGATTGCTGGGGCCTCTTTTCGGGTTGACGCTCCACTCTTTTCATCGATATATGTAAAAGCAGACTCGTTTCAACAGCCGTCCTACGCTACGCCGAACTTTCCGACTGACGTCACTTATATTCGTCTCATGTAGTAACACCAGCCTCATTCCATCTCTATCAACGGTCAAATCATTTCTATATCTATCTAAGCAGACTCGTTTCAACAGCCGTCCTTCGCTACGACGAACTCTCTGACCAACTTCGCTTATATTCGTTTCATGTAATAACACCAGCCTCATTCCATCTCTGTCAACGGTCAAATCATTTCTATCTTTATCTAAACAGACTCCTTCTCTCCTCTTTTACTCAATATTTCTTCCCTTACTTAATTTTTCGTTCTGCCCACTCTGAAATCTCATTGGTGTCTCCAGTCCCTTTTTACAACATCCACATGCCATCATTCGCTTGGGTTTTTAATTATAAATTCTTTGGTGACCATTCCTAGTTAAGGGGCGGGGCTATCTTCCCGACCCCTTGTTTCATCGTTCCCACGGATGGGTATCCTCCTCTTCTTGTGAGGTCCACTTTTATAACCCTCAATAAATTTTGCCTCCCTGACTTGCAACACTTTTATATCTTCTTTTATCTTTTTCCCTCTTCTCTGCCTTTTACGTTCTAAGCCCCCTTTCCAGCGATTCGTTTATGACCTAAAATTGCTCTTCACTATTCTTTACCATCATATCTTCCAATTAACTTGCCTTCTATACCCATTTCTTTGTGCGCTTTCACGATGTCGCGAAACTCTGCGACACTTAACATTTCACACAAGTTCTGATTCTATGTGTTTCTTAACTTTAAATTGTTTCAAAATAAATAAAATCAAATTTATAGGAAATACGTATTTTTTTTAGTGGAATAGAAACGTGATTTGCGGATGTAAAAGTTTTGTCACAATGATTTAGGTCACATATCTCTTAAAACAGAAAGAAAAAGTTTTGAAGCAATCGTTTAAAATGGATGAGAGGTTATGACAGATTATGAATATGGAACATTTATAGTAGAAATTTTTTGTGTGTTGAAATACATAAACGGTCATACAAGGTATTTTAGAGGACAGGTGAAAAAAGTAGTAAAGGTAAGCCTTTTGAAGAGAAAGATTTTTTTGGGGTTTGATTCCAGTGGGTTCAGTGGGTGTTTGCTCTTAAAATTTATGAAAAAATGGTAGTTTGAGTGCCAGAGATTTTCTTGATGTACTGTATTTTTCAAAATCTTTTCTAAATTAATGTATCCAGAACTCTCTGTTGTTTTTATTGAAGAATACTATAAATTTTAGACTAAACTTAAAAACATAGCAATTATTTTAAACAGATTAAAATAGGTATTACTTTTGCTTAAAAATTCTGCACTTATGTGGGAAATAGATTTATTTTTATGGTAATTTTCAATGTTTTAAGTGCAAAAACAATTCTTGAAATTCAAAAATTCAGCACGCTATATAACGAGTTTGCATTATGATCACGTCTCTAAATGTATTTTTCAGTGAAATATATAGATTTATTCCAAAATACTGTGCCTATTCATAAAAATTTTCTGTTCTGAAACTCTAAAGGTGAATTATTTGAAAGTGAGCATTAACTTTAATAAATAGTTTACCAAGCACATCATGATAAATCGCATAAAACTTCAAGTTACAATAGCAAATATTTGGGAAAATAAACAGATTAACTGAACAGTTTCAATGTGCAACGTATTTTGTCTTTATTTTTAGATCGTATAGTTTAATAGTCTCAAGAGTATTTATTGTAAGTACAAATTATAATTCGGAACGATCTAAGGATTTCAAAAAGTTATCTAGAAAAGGAAGACTCACTGCATTTTTTTTCAGATTAATTGAGAATTAAAATGCGGATACTTAAACAGATGTACGGTAGGACATAACTGGTCGACTGAAGGTTTTAGAACAAAAACACAAATATCTTCAGAAGACTCATTTTCAAAATTTACTGTGATTCTTGTAAAGCCATCCTGAGGAAACTTTAAAAAGAACAAGAAATGAGGATTAATAGAGCTTAGCGGAACATAATTCATAACTAACATCTGAACATCATAACTAACTCTGAATGCACTAGTATGGAGCCTCAAGAAGAGGTTCTATAGAGTCTATATTTTGAAGTAGAAAATAGGCTTTAATTGCTGCAGAAGTGAAATCTTTATAGTTCCGTATGTATGACAGATATAAATGTACAAACTTCCCTGTTATCTAGAATATATCATTAAATCTGGAAGTTTTTCAGGAATAGATGTTAGAACATCCAGAAACAGCTAATTCACCATTTGGAGTTTACATGGATCAAACATCTGGATAAGATGCATAGTTGCAAATCCCTGCTGCACTACCACTGTCAAACGAAATAATTAACTAAAAAATTTTTACAAGCAGATATATATATATATATATATATATATATATATATATATATATATATACCAAAAACAATTACTACCAGTTATTTGGAACTATATTGACCGAAAGTTATTTTACCAACTCTTGACTAGGTTCTTCTGTCTCAAGGGACATTCCTTTGGACTGTTTATCCAACTGCAAAATATTGCCATAGGAATATTCTTTACAGTACCTTACAATTAATTAAAAAATACTGTAAATGTGACTCAGTGAAGATACAGCCTAGCATCATTACTCTTAAAAAAACTTACCGAATTTATATGTGATAAAATACACTGCTGGCCATTAAAATTGCAACACCAGTAAGGAAAGCAAATAACAAAACTTTGCTTATTGTACATATACAGCATAGTAGGAAGAAAACATGATTAAATTTATAAGCAGTTTGGGGGTATACACTGTACGAAATTAGTACACACAGCTGCAGCCCCTGGCAGCTAAACCCGGTTAGGCATCGGATCGAACTGGGCTTGGACAACAGATACGGGCAAGTCATTCCACACTGCTTCAAGTCTGTGCCACACTTCATCAATCTTAGTGGTTGGAGAGCAGTTGCGACGCAGTCTTTCAGCAACCCATGACCATATGTTTTCAATGGATGAGAGATCTTTAGAACGTGCTGGCCAGGACAACAGTCGAACACCCTCTGTGTCGAGGTAGGTCAGGACACAACAGGCAACATGCGGACTTGTGTTATCTTGTTGATAGAGGACGTCTCCGAGGCCTCGAAGATAGGGCACAGCCACTTGACTTAGGGCCTGTTCACATAGGAGTCCGTTGCGTAGCGTTAAGGGAAAGATGACGTTGAGACGAAAATAAACCAATCATAGGCGTTAAAAATTTCATTGCTAATCGTTTGGAGGCCTATGATTGATTTATTTTCGTCTCAACGTCATCTTTTCCTTAACGCAACGCAAGGGACTCCTATGTGAACAGGCCCTTAAGCTGGCTGTTCATATTACCGACGACGCGAACAAGAGGTGTTCGTGTCCCCGTGCCGGAGAGGCGTGCCTCCAGACACGGATACGTCCATCATCGCAGAACCGGGACTCGTCTGAAAAGACGACGTGGTGCCACTCCTGTATCGAGTTCCGTCGTTGAGCGTACTACAGTCGCCGCGCGTTTCTATGCTACAATGTCAAGGGTAGCCGTAATAATAGTCACCGTGCAGACAGTCCATGCTATTCCAGACGTCGCTGCACTGTCCGTGCGGATACTTGTCGTGCTGCAAACAAGCCCATTTCCTGACTCAAGGTCCGTGATTTGGCTGTACGATCCTGCTAGGACGACCTGATAACATATCCGTCCTCTCGGGCGTTTGTGGCGGGAGGCCTGTGAGATCCTGCATGGCGTTCAGCATGGCCCTCCTGAACCTATCGATTCCATATTTGCATGAAAGTCGTTAAATTCCAACCAATGCAAGTAGAATGATAAACCGCACTCTTGATAGGTCACGATCCTGCCGCTATTGAATGCCGACACGTGCTGGTAGCCGTTTCTCCTTATGAGAGACATAACACGGTAATCTCACAAACAACCAACATTCAAATTAGATTTTCGAATGAGAAACCCGCTGCATAACTTTCCTTATATACAGAGTATGAGATAGCATTTCTCCCTCCTGCATCGTTTGATTACGCTTAAATGCTAATCATTTGGATATCCCAGCATCTTCTTCTTTCCATGCGAATTTGCTTCATGGTGTTGCAATTTTAATGGCCAGCAGTGTATAAATATATGTAAAATAATAATTGGAAAAGTAGCTTGGTACACTTGCATTGAACAAGTCCCTGGATGGTTTATTTTTCTCTTGTGGCTCTCTGAATGTATTAAAATTATATTGGTTTCAAGTTTGATTCAGTTTCAAAAATAATAATGTTGTACGACTTATATTTTGGATTGCGTGCTGAGAGTTCTTAAAATAACATGTTGTTTACTTTCTATTGTTTGGGGAATAACATATCTCGTTTATTTTTTATCGACCACCATTATTGTTTATATATATTCTAGATTCCTTTATAAAATGCCGCAAAATATCATAAATCGTTCTTGTGCTTCGTTTTCCCAGAGAAGCAAAATGACCTGTAACTCTATTATGGGGACACAAATGGTTATTATGAAATATGAATCGTTAAATGAAATCGTACGGCGGAAAAAAGATTCTATATAAAACCTTGTATTAGATAAATAACACGAGCTTTTATTAAAGAAAACATGACTTTGATTAAATATTACGAGACGTAAAAAAATATAACAGGTTTACTCTTGCCTGGGGTGTTGTATTTTTCGTTTATTAATGCTATATTTTGTGAATATTTTTATTTAGTTTCGAAATTTTACGACATTTAAATGGACTTCTCACACGTATTAGAATTTATGATAGTTTTTTATTGTGGTTTTTAGAATTGTTTTGGAATGTCAGTAATATATACATATTTGCAATCTTTAATTGTGAAAGACATGTCTGACAGACTATCTTTTATGGGTGATTTACACCATGATTAGAGGTTAACTAGAAGGTTAAAAACAGGCTAATTAAAATTAAAGTGCATATATTTAAAATATTCACAACTGACATTGTTTCGTGTCAGATTTACTTTTATGACCTCCTCAAATACACCCAGTCAATGATTTTACAAGAAAATTCAAAAGTGAAGTTATGGAAACAGTTTTAATTTAATTATCTATTCAATCAAATTATTTTACTCTAATGGCATATAAAATTCCGCTGTGTGAAATATTATGTCATTGTGATAAATTTTTAAACTATCTTTAACGACTGCAAATATATGCATATCCAGCCTAGCCTATATAGATTTCACCCAAGTTATGAACTTTCTTCTTTCTTCAACCACGTTCAACGGCTTTTAAGATAGTGAATAAAACATTATCAGGAAGTAATTTATCCTGATGAAGTGTTGCCCTCTCTGGAGAGATGAGTTCTTAGTGTATAATAGAAATCTCCTGCAAGTGAGGTTACGATTAGTCCATAAACTCAGGATTCCGGACTTATGCCTATCTATACACCTAATCACTGTCCACTGACTGAAAAAAAGAATTGACACCTATTTTTGAAAACATGCAGATGAAAAGTGTGAACCAACATGTTCATTTTCACTATGAATTATAAAAGCTCTAATTGATAAATTATTCTTTGCAAAATAATTTTGCTAAGTTGATTTAAATTTTCGATAAATATAGTTGTCCTAATTAAGGTATAATTATTATGACGAATACGCGATGGAATGGCTAAAGTATACAATGGGAATTGTAGATGCTATATCTGATGTTTCAAACCTAGATTCTGGTCTTGATAGGCTAGTGGAAGACCATGACAGTTGTTCTCATATGCTACAAATATTACTTCACTGAACTTGAGTTCGCTTAACTCAAGAATGCATCATTTCGTCTTGTGAAGTTCCCTGTTTTATTACCTTAATTTGCGGTAACGTGCTATATACTAAAACAACGAACTCACCATTAACAAGATGCGAAGAGGTTTTCTACACTAAACTCTATTTATTACAACAAAATTAGACTACATAAATACCGTACTCAATCGCTAGCAGGCAACGGGAAATTATTTATCTCGCGTGTTAATCCCGGTAGCTATATTACGGAAGCAGTGCCAGAATTCAGCGACGCCACTGCTTGTACATACGCCACACTAACCTTTTTGTCTTCACTCTATGACCAGGTCGCTGGAACGATAAATAACTTCAAAACGCCTTTGATAAGCTTGATAATGTCCGGCTGCTGATCTTCACTTCTTCAATTCTTTTTCGTTCGCCGCTCATCTCCTTCCGACCTCGCCTCGTGGCCTTTTTCTATCTCACTGTCGCGCGTTTACGCTATCCACGGGGATTCCCATCTAGTAGAAAAGCGCCGCTCATTTGCATTCGCTTATTTCTTCTTTAAATGGCGATTTATTTAAACCAGAGGGGTGGGAGTTAATTTTGATTCAATATCTTACATTCTGAGAGAGGTATATGTTTGCTAAATATATGCTACATACATTCTACAAAAGTTCACAGCGTGATTTTCCTTATGTTATGTTTAAGTGTACAACTTTAGGGATCCTCGATTAATTAAAAGTGCTTGACTCAAATAGTTAGCCAAAAATACTGGAAATATTCCGTTTTATTTTATGAAAATACCCCACTCCCATATCAAGAACATTATTTACCACAGATTACCAAATTGTGAACAAATCCAATGCTTTAAATAACAAATACGGTGTTAAAAATATTGATTTCTGAGGAATGTAATGATGTACTTTTCAGGAATCTCTGAACACTTTTCAATTTCTAATTCTGAATATTATTACACGGTGCATATTTTTAGCACCGTGTAATAATATTCAGTAGTTTTATGATATAATACAAATCCTTTCATATTTATAGGAAATTTAAATTTGAATCAACTGGATTTTAAGGAATTCGCTATTTTGTATTATAGCTAGAGATATACTACGAAATATAGTAGATTTAATAGTGAAAATTTACATAGAACATAAGTCCTAGCGTTATATATATATATATATATATATATATATCGTTTTCTTGAATAATATGATAATAAAACTATACATAATATTTTTCCCTTTCTATGAAATTTGATGAATGTTTTATTCAAAACTTTTCCAATTCAGGACAATTTTTATAGACGCCAAAATCTTAAATCTCAGAATTTATATCAATAAAATTGAATATAATCTCTAAAAGCATAGAAGAAATGCATGAAAGTATTTACCATATTACAGATTATGAAAAAATAACATTTTATTTCTATTAAGTAAATTTACTTAGGTAGCATAGAGTCTAAAATCTGAATATCTCCTTTAAATAAAATGTGTAATAGCAAGGAGTAAGTTATTTTTCTCTGTAGTATATTTGTAAAATTAATGCTTGCTAGAAGTCTCTGGCCTTTCTTTCCTTCTATTTAAAAAATCAATCAAAAGACCTTTGAATCTTTGTATTTGTAACTTTTCCACTGCCTGGGTATCGCGTTTGCCTAAGTAGTGTTTTCTTTCCGGCTGCATTGTCCCATCTGTTGAATTCGAACTGTGCTCTGTAATGATCTGGGCTTGCTTACGATCGGAAGGGTTGAGTCCTTTGATTGTTTTGCTTTAAAATATAAAATCTAAGAGGTATATAAACATTTTAGTAGATTGACAATGATACCTACAACATGGCAGGAAGTACATCGGTGCATATTCTTGTTTTTTCACAATGACTTGGCCCCGTGCCACAAATCGAGCCGGTTTGATGAACAAAAGAAGAATTAGATTATTCGGCTTAAAGTACCGATCTCAATCCTATCGAACACTAAGGC
Source organism: Dolomedes plantarius (assembly GCA_907164885.2). Taxonomy (NCBI): domain Eukaryota; kingdom Metazoa; phylum Arthropoda; class Arachnida; order Araneae; family Dolomedidae; genus Dolomedes; species Dolomedes plantarius. The sequence continues at coordinate 51,273,147 of OU015492.1, forward strand.
CGTCTGCACACAGAGCAACTCAAAAGAAACTGATTACCGACTCCAATCACAAACCAGTCCGTGATGAGTCGTAACCTGGGTTTGATGAGTCGTAACTGGGATGAGTCGTAACTGGTTACAAACCCGTCCGACGAGATTGTAACCAGTTGCGCCGTGTGCGTGGCTCCATTCAGTTACATAGGTTACGACTTATCACGGACTGGTTTGTGATTGGAGTCGGTAATCAGTTTCTTTTGAGTTGCTCCGTGTGCAGACGGCCTAATAGGACGAGCTAGTATGCCAAATCCATCTCCAACTGATCATACGGTATACAGGTATTCCTCGACTTACGACCGCTCGACTTATGACCGTTCGCACTTACGACCGAAATATTTAAATTAAAAAAAATTCTCAAAAATTCTGTTCCTGGAATGTACAGTACATATATATATATATATATGTATTACATAATTATTAAAAAATATGATGCAATATTCTGCAATACTGCCAAAAATTTATGACGCAGTAATAAAAATGTACGATGCAATAGATTCGATATCCACACGATAAATCAAATGAATCTTCATTCAATTCAGAGATGGCTTCAGCTTTTTCTTATATTAATAAAGGACTACAACAATTAGAAGCAATGGATCCAAGTGAAGAAATATTCACAACTGTAGATCGTCGTATTCGGGAAAATCTGGCTTGCTACCACACAACATACAAGGGAAAGACGCAAACTTTCCAAATTACCTTGGATAACTTTGTTTAAAAACTTTTAACGTATCTTCTGTTGCAAATTCTTAAACAAATGGATTGTATAAACATAATAAGTAGTGATGACAAAGAATAATTTATGGCTTCTAAATAAATGTATTTTAAATTACGTATGAAAGTAAAAAATATATGGGCATATAAAAAAAATGTTTAAAACTCGACTTACGACCAAGTCGACTTACGACCAATGTGTCGGTCCTTATCTTGGTTGTAAGTCGAGGAATATCTGTACTCCCAGCTCTCTGTAGGAGGCTTTGATCGAGGAATAGAGAAGTCCTAGCTGCCACATATTGGTCGAAAACATGTCTAGAAGAGTCAAGGTGCAGCCACTGGTTATTAAACAAAGATTCCTGTGATCCAACCGGTGATCCAACAAAGAACTATTTTATTAAATAAATAAACTTTTAATTTTTCGACTTACACGCACATCCACACCCACGTAAAATGAATTTTATATAACTACCCACTCGTATTATACAGCGTCTCATTTCATATTTAATTTCTTCTCAAGGAAAAATTATTAATTACTTCTCCTTCTCGATATTTTTGATATGTAAACCTGGACGAAGTGGAAAATATTCTAATAAAAAGTCTTACCCAATTTATAGTAGGAAAAGGCCATGTGATATCATCTTGCGAAAATTTTTCTGGTATGTATTTTGTAAATGTAATTAAAGTAAACATAAATATTTATTGAGGATGAACATATTTGTTAAAAATTCAATGAGGAAGTAATTTTTATTGCTTAAAAATGATTAATTTTTGAGTGTCTATTTTATTTTGTTTTAAAGAAATCAAAAATTAAAAAGAGCCTAAAGTGAATAGACAAAATGGTGCTAATTCATATAACATATTGTATGATTCATTGGCGAGAAATTCTTCATTTACTAATGGATTGTATTACAAATATTCTACTTCAGGCCCTTAAAAATTTTAATATATATGACAATTACTTGAATTTCTTGGATCATAATCTAAGGTATAGATTTATAACGGCCTGAATTTCGAGATCAAGATAAAACTCAAAATGCAATGATGAATCTAAAATAATATAAAGCCATTATTCATTTAATTCGTTTTAATCAAATGAAACGTAATTTTCACGAGCACATCAAGATCATTATGAAATGCATGTATTTGTGAATTGTTAAAACAGTTTTCTATTTACTGAGTTCGTACAGAAATCTAATTCAGGGAATACTAGAATCAGTATATAGATACCATTAATGCAATAAAGAGTAAGTAATATTTGCGAATACTTACGCATAATTGTTGAGAATCGAGCCTTCAATTAATATTACGTGCTTTTGAGTGGCATCTCTTATTTTGTGTTATTATGTGTTATGCATCTGGCATCACATTTTTTGCATTCCATTGTAATTTTATGTAAACAGTAAGACGTACTGTGTTTCTCTTCCTACTTTTTATTCATTAAAGTCCTAAATTCAATTATCCATCACTTTATTTCGTTAATATTACAACAGGTTATGGGTTTTAGCGACGTTTAACTTCACAGATGAAGTAACGATAGCATCACGACGTATTTGAATAACGGATTTTGACTTCGAGTTTCGATTTCGGATTTTGACTTTTCATTTCACCATATTTGCTGGACTGTGTGTAGGTAGACGACTGTGTACCGATTTTTTTTCGTGCACTTTGGTGAATGACGACGTAAAAATATAGAAGCTAAAAATTTTGTTCAGTGCACCAAATTGGATGGTTCATCCAACTGGACTGACTGGAAATTTGAAGTAAACTCTTTGTTCGTGCTCAACGATTGTGAAGGCATCTTCGATTATTCCCTTGTAGAACCAACAGCACCGGCAGCAGACGCAAATGAAAAGACGATACGCGACTACAACCAAGCGGTAAAAGCGTATGCAAAGGCGAATGCGAAAGCTGCTGTGATCATCCGCACAAATGTATCAGCGAATGTGTTAAATTTGATTCGCATGCATGGTAATTCTGCACGAGCGATATGGACCGAGGTGTTAAACAACTTTGAGAAAGTGTCAAGCGTCAAATTCGACACTCTACTGCAATAATTTTTCACTTTTCGGATCGAGAAAGACGAAGATGTAATGCATTCACTCGCACGTTGCGTACACTGTGGGTGGATCTTCAACGTGAGCAAGAGTTGAGCTGTGAAGGGAAGTTGCCGCAAAACCTGCTAGCACCACGCATCTTGTCTATTCTTCCTGATGATGAATATCGTGAGTTCAAGTCACAGTGGGACTCAAAGCCAAGGACAGAAAAGTCATCTGAAAAACTAATCGAACAGATCAATATGAGACTGCAAAGGAGAAATCAGGACCTAGAGACGATACTACGACAGCATTCATGGCAAATGCTAAATATGGTGCAAAACATAATGGAAAGAAATAGAAGAAAGGTGGGAAAAGGCCCCAGATGGTGAACCAACCTCAACCCCTGACCACAAATAATGCCAAAACGATGAATAGACTTAGTAGGACCAGTGATGGTGTGAAAGGTTTCAATGGCACATGTTTTCGTTGTAATAAACCTGGGCATATTGGTAAATTTTGTCCAGATTTCCCTGACAAGCCAACCACGACGGGTGGCAGAACAGAAACCTTCTTTGCAAATACTCAATGCAGTACATTTGCTTGTAAAGAGGATGATAGTGGCCGAAATGTGTGGCTTAAGGACGACGGAGCTACAGCACACATTACGAATTCAGCAGAGTACTTCAAGACGTATCGCCATTTTGAAAAAAACAAGCAGAAATCACAGTCGGTAACAAGCAGACAATACCGGCTTATGGCTGCGGGGACATTGACATGTGCGCGACGGTTGGAACCGTACGAAAATCTATTGAACTCATGATGTATTGTATCCACCAGACATCTGCAAAAATTTGTTATCAGCTTCAAAGGCAATGAAGCGAGGAATCTCGAACTTCGGAGATTCAGATGACATGATTTGTCGTTTCTTCCGCAAGGAGACCCCAGATAATGTACTTTTAGAGGCTCCATGCTCATCAAATGGACTCTTTGAACTGCGTGCAAAATCGGTCAAGCTCCAAGGGGGTTCTGCTGCTTCAGCCTACTTGGTTGATAAAGAAATTACAACTCCTTTTCCTGAAACGGCAATGACGACGACGACAAAGTTGCCCTTATCACTTTGGCATCGACGGCTTGGGCACCAGGGAATACAATACATGAAGCAGTACCTGCGTCAGAATTGTATCGATTTCATCGACGATGGAGTGTTTTGCGAGCCATGTACATATGGTAAACAAAGTCGACGAACATTCAAATCAAAACGATTCAAGATGAAAAAGTCTGGTGAAATCATACATGCAGACTTGCTCGAAACGCCAGTCTTGTCAAGAGGTGGAAAGAAGTACATGTTAGTTCTTAAGGACGATTATTCAAAGTTTCGAAGTGTAGAATTTCTCAGACATAAAGACGAAGCTGTGGATAAAATCAAACAGTTTCTTGCTCGGGCCAACAAGGATGGTATAAATGTGAAAGAACTGGTCACAGACGGTGGTCGTGAGTTCGACAATACTAAATTGGTAAAACTGACTGAGGATGCAGGCATCAAGTTGCGAATCACTATGCCGTATATGCCAGAGCAAAACTGTTTGGTTGAAAGAGAGAATCGTACAATAATGGATGCAGTTCGTACTATGCTCAAGGATACAGGCCTACCACAGTTCCTATGGGCAGAAGCAGCATCTACAGCTGTTTACATTCTGAATCGAACTGGGCCAAATAAGACCACAGGAAAATCTCCATTTGAGGAATGGTTTGGACGCAAGCCGGCAATCAATAGGATTCGAGTTTGTGGATCAACTGCATTTGTACATGTACCAGATGTCAACAGAAGTAAACTTGACGACAAGGCTATAAAGGGCTATTTGGTTGGTTAATGTGATTACGATGGGTATCGTGTTTTCATACCATCAAAGAATGATACGATAAAGAGTGCCAATGTGGTGTTCATTGAACAGCAAATCGGTCCTACTTTCCAGCCTTTAGAAGCGACATCAAATACCGGTCCATAAAGCGGTATGGAGTATGGAATTTTGGATACTCCCGATGATGCAGATACGCAGGAGGCTAGTGATCTTTGTACTGATGAAGACGAACCAACACAGCTGACGGCGCATGAAGTGCGAGACCGTTCGACTATCCAACGTCCTGTCCGATTTAATGATTACGACGTGTACAGCAGCATTCTGAAGTTGAATGAGCCCAAAACATATGACGAAGCAACAAAGTCTCCTGAATATGCCGACTAGAAACGAGCCATGGACGACGAAATGGCTTCGTATGCTAAGTACGGGACGTGGCAGCTTGTTGAACCACCTAAAGGACAGAAAATCCTCGACAATCACTGGGTTTACAGGGTAAAGACAAATCCTGATGGTTAAATCGAGAGATACAAGGCTCGTTTAGTAGCAAAGGGGTATACGCAGGCGGCGGATATCGACTACAGAGAAACATTTAGCCCGGTGTGCCGCTACGAGACTATTCGAGCTGTAATTGCAATGGCAGCCAAGGAGAATCTAAAGTTATTTCAAATTGACGTGGAGACGGCATTCCTTTATGGCGACCTGACTGAGGAGATCTACATGCATCAACCCGAAGGATACGATGACGGAAGTGGGCTCATATGCAAGATGCTCCGACCATTATACGGCTTGAAACAAGCTGGACGATGTTGGAATGCCAAGTTTACTGACCTGCTAAAGAAACATGGTATGACCCAAAGTAAATCCGACCACTGCCTATTCATACGAAATGATTACGGACACAAGATGCTGATGGCGATTTATGTTGATGATGGCATTGTCGCTGTTCAGGACGAAGCGACATTATTCACATTTATGGAAGAGCTCAAGCAACATTTCAACATTAAAGTGACGACGTTGAATTGTTTTCTTGGTCTGCAAGTTGAACGGTTGAAAGATGGCTCACTCTTCTTGCACCAAGAAGCATTTACACGAAAGACGTTAGAGCGATTTGGAGATGCCAAGACATCACGCATCCCAGTAAATAAGTCGAGTCTCAAGGTCGACTATGGTCAGCCAAATGATGATGGCATGATCAAGATCAAGGAGGCGAAGCCTCTCAGCAGTGAAATTCCATACCGATCAGCAGTTGGCAGTTTGCTCTATTTGGCGATGGGGACTCGACCAGATATTGCTTACGCAGTAAGTTTGGTGCCTCGTAAGTTGGATAACCACAGAGACTGATTGGGAAATCGTGAAGACAACATTAAGATACCTTTACAATACCATTGGACACGGCATTGTGTACAATAATGAAGATTACAGAAACCTGATGTTGTTTAGTGATGCAGATAACAACAGCTGTGCAGAAACACGCAGGGCTCACACAGGTGTAGTTTCTTTCTATGGTGGAGGTGCAATTACGTGGCGAAGCAAGCTACAGGAGGCCATATCCAATTCAACGACAGAGGCAGAGTTCATGGCAGCAGCTGATGCCAGAAAAGACCTTATATGGTTGAAGCGCTTGTTTAACGAGATAGCCAACAATGTCTCATTACCAATCCTCCAGATTGATAATCAGAGTGCTATCAAATACATCAAAAATCCGATGTTCCACGCACGCACAAAGCATGTCGACCAAAGGTACAAGTTTGTCCAAGATGAGTTCTCAAAGGGACACTTTGAATTAGGCTATGTCAGAAGTGATGAGCAGCGAGCAGACATTCTGATAAAGACGCTTCCAGCACCTCAGTTTCATTCTCAAAAGAAGTTGCTCGGTGTGAAAGCAGTCAATATGCATAAGTGACAGTTTAACCCATATTAACAATGACTATTTTCATGCTCGAAGGAGGCTGTTGAGAATCGAGCCTTCAATTAATATTACATGTTATTGAGTGGCATCTCTTATTTTGTGTTATTATGTGTTATGCATCTGGCATCACCTTTTTTGTATTGCATTGCAATTTTACGTAAACTTTAAGACGTACTGTGTTTCTCTTCCTACTTTTTATTCATTAAAGTCCTAAATTCAATAAGCCATCACTTTATTTCGTTAATATTACAACAATAATGAATACACAACATTAATGTATTTACCCAAACGGTACTGTTCCATTATCCGGGCGCATTTGGCTATTAAGTATTGCCATTGGCGAGAATGAAAAGTCTCCAACATAACAATCCTAGGAAAACAGTTTAATAGGTAGTAAATGGACTAAATTTTAAAGAAGCATTGTTACACACAAAACGTTGGAAGAAGATGACAGATCAACGGGTATAAATCACGAGAGAGAACACGATTAAGTTCAGAGACCCAACTACATAACCCCGAAATCAATATGAATAAAAATTGGAAACAAATTAATCACAAACTTCATTAGATTTCTTCACACACACATAAATAAACACACTTTTAATAGTAACACACTTTTAATAGCAACATAAACACACACACACACCAAAAAAAAGAAAAAACTTTAAAAAATCAGTTACTTCATTACGGGGGAAGCCAAAAACTTTAAATATCGTTCAGAATTTTTTTAAATAAATCATTTGTTAATCTTCTCCATATAAATACAGCATGGTATGATTCCAAATGCTGCCGCGCTGTTTCTCCATTTTGCGCCTCTCCACAGACGCTTGATCTTTTGGGAATGTACGGCAGTTTCTGGGTAAAAAAAAATTGTTCTCGTGGTTCACTTTAAAATGGTGGAAACCCTCCTCTTCAAGTTTTGTGGTGCTGTAGCTTTTCCAAGAATCGAAATAAATCGTAAATCCTTCCTGGATATTTTCCTTGATGGCTTCTAAAAGTACGCTAAGGGATCGGTTTGGTACCGGAATCGGAAAACGTTCATTCGTCTCCCGGCAGATACCACCAAATATCCACTGTTGTGGGAGAACGCGTCCCACATTGTTTTTTCGCCTTAAAATCATACTTTCATCATTTCGACTATCAAATCGGGCCCTTTTTTTCGATCACGTTCTACTACAGAATTAACGCAGACTTCTCGCATATAATTGTTCCAGTCAACAACTGTATTATGATTCATTTCCAATTGTTTCCCGTACCCTTTTACCGAAGTTAACTCTTCGCTCCAACTGTAAATAAATCTCAAAGCTGTTAAAAAATTCAAATGCGTTGATTGGAACCAAGTTTCATCTCGAATGCTCTTTTTGCTGCGGCGGGGTGAAATCATTACTCCGCCATCGAATGTCATTTCCAAAATATAACTTCCTTTCATGATTCCTAGCCCACGTCTGATTTTCAGACAAAATACCCTTTTCTTGGAGAAAACGTACAGCTTCTTCTTCCGTTACAGATATCCCAAATTTTCGTCATGATTGTAATCTCGGTGAAAAACTGCACAATTTTGTAGGTTAAAACTATTGTAAAATTTAAACGCCAGTCTTTTAATAGGGCAGTGTTTCGCAGCATGTCACATCTCAACTCTTGCAGATTTTACTTCTTGTTTGGCGAGGAGTGGCAAAACATTGCATAATTTAACATGGCGTTCAATGAGCATTCTTACAGCTTGTTGAATAAAATGCTCTCAGATTACGCAAAGTCTTTAGATACGGTATCTAAACAAAGGTATATCACTAAATTAAACATTCAGGTACAGCCCGGAAAGGTTTATTCAGTATGTGACCCGTATTTATTGACAGAGGAAGACTGGAGTTACGATACAAGATGCTGGCCTGAAGTAACTTATCCTGATATCTATACATATCTCAACATAATAATAATCATTCTCAACGAAAGAATGATTGTATTCTCTTAAACCTTGCGAAATATTGAAAAAAGAGTGTTAAAATACCTGTTACATACAACTAATATGAGGGATTTTATAAATAAACTTAAATTATTTAACTCAAAATGAAGGTATCGTCCAAAAGCACATGCAAACGCATAGGAACGGCTACTGTTTTCTGCCACCCGATAATCACGTGATGTATAGTAGACGAAAACTGACGTAGCCAGTGACGTTGCGACGTTTCGCCGTATTGCTGGAAGAATATGTTTAACGCGTAGATCCCGGTGAATCACGTCAGTTCTGATAAAAATAGAAACTTAATGAATAATTAATATCACGCGATCAAAGATTAATGTCACGCGAGTTACAATTAAAAAAACAGTTGAAAATGCGACTTACCATGCTTGGCGATTTATCACTTGCGCCCGGCTAACGGAAAAGTAGCAAACAGACTTAATGTTACGATGCAGATTCCATGCAAAAAATACAAATTAACGTTTAAGAATTTATAAGAGTTTCAAAAATTCATTTGAATGCCTATTTTTTGGCTTTTCTAACATTATTTCATTATCTTTTTATTAGAATTGGCTTTATAAGCAGTTTTAATCTAAGAATTTTCGACATTACCTATATATTCTCTTCTTTCCTTTCACTCTCAAAATTTCCTTTCTGCTTCTTGAAGTTTAAATCACTGTACAATCTATTAGTTGATTATTACCTTAAATAAGGAGACGCGGTAAAATTTGTTAAGTTAGATTAGCAGATCATTAATTGCAATAGTGCGATAAAAATTCAAGTAAGGAAAATTAAATATTAAATTCATATTCTAAATGATAGGAGTAATATTATTTCATCTTGTTTATAGCACATAACAATAATATAAATAAATATAATGTTAATATTTCACAACTAAGGATCTCTAAAAAAGGATCGCCATTACGTCTGTTTCTTTTTACAACTGTGTGTGTGTGTCTGAGTGTTTGTGTGTCTGGGGAATACAAAAAGTAACGCCGTGCTGCTCTTGTGTGTGTATATATATATATATATATATATATATATATATATATATATATGTATATATATATATATATATATATATATATATATATATATATAATATACGAAGTACGGTGTAGAATATATGGGATGGCTGTAAAGTTTTAGTGAATTGACAGGTGGTTTTGAAATAATTTTGACCCAGGTTTTTAATGTACGAAGTTCCATTTCCTTTATTTTTTTATTTCATCGCTCCTTGCTTTGTTTTGACTTTACGTCAGGTTGCAGATGAAGAATGACTTCCGGGAGTGTTACCTAGGTACAAAACATGTTTAACCGGAGTGTTGGGGGTCACAACTCCCCCCGGTCATTTATATTCTTCATCTTTCAGGTTGATGAATTGTGCTGGTGTTGTCAGGTTTAAAAATGTTTTTATTTAATATATATATAATATATATATATATATATTATATTATATATATATATATATATATATATATATATATATATATATATATATATATTTATATATATATATCTATATATCTTTATATATAAAAGGCAAAGTCTGTGTGTGTGTGACCGAGTTTTTGTCTGCTCGCGGCACGGCGGAAAGACGGCAGGTCGGACAGTCTTGAGATTCGACACGAAGATGCATGCCCCCCGAGGTCTCATTATGCACCTCGAAGCCCTTTTTTCGATTTTTTAATTAGATTTTCCGTAATTAAATATTTAGTCGCGATTTGGAGCTCCCGGACGAGTAAAAGCTCCGTAAATCCTAACGTATCCGTCCCCAAATTTTTTTTTTCGGACGAGCCTATACGGGAAAGATGACAGTATACGGAAATCACAATTAAAATTGTCTGTCTTAACTTTTCGATTAATTGTGATTTTTTTTCGATCGCCTGTACCCACCCGTTTTTCGGAAAAAAAACGCGATTTTGGCCGCGACTCTTTTTTCCAAATTGTCGAATCGATACGTAAATGTCGTTACATTTTTACGAAATTTTTATCTCAGAGACCCTAAACATCACAGTTTTGAAAGCCAGAACCAAAATTAATTTACAAATTGTAGTTATTTTTTAATAATTTATTTTATGATTCGGAAACTCTTGCGAGAAATCTCATTTTGGAGATTTCGTTCTTCATTTCCGAACGAAGGTAAAGCGGGGGAAAATAGGCGTGTCTTTTTCAACGTCAAGCACGTGATGTGTTGGGGCGTTTGTTTTCTATGAGGGATTGGGTGGTTAAAGGAAATCGATTACTATTGCAGTGATAATCGATTAAAAAATCGCATTTAGTAATGCCGTAATTCTTTTGGCCAACACTTAGTCAATATCATATAATTTGTGGTGTGTTTGTGGAAAAAATCTATGAAGATTTCAAAGAATTTCAGCATGTGGAGGATGTGACATATTCGCTTTCAAGGAAATCCATTACAATTGCAGTGATATTCGATTAAAAAATCCAATTTCCCAATGCCGTATTTTTTTTGACAACAGTTACATTACCCGAGCAACGCCGGGACGGGTACAGCTAGTATATATATATATATATATATATATATATATATATATATATATATATATATATATATATGCACTGGTGTCCTAAAATTAAACATGATTTGTAAAATATGGAAGAAAGTGAGTAAATATTGTTCAAATTGTTCAAAATCATTTGTGGAGAACCACTGTTTGAAGGTGAAACAGTGTGCATATTCAAAACATTTCAGTCGACGTCGGCATGCGTAAAACATGTGCGCACTTCAGAACGAGTATTAAACCGGTTCACGTCTCATACGGTTCCCTTTTGAAAGGAAGAATTATTGGAATGCAAGAATGTGGACGATCTCAAACCGAAGTGTCTCAAATTCTGAATGTGCCTCAGTGTGTGGTCTCAAGACTGGCAGAGGTTTCAAAGTTCTTAAGATGTTACCCGACGACCAGTACAAGGTTGACGAGGAGTAACAACCTTTCGTCAAGACCGATATTTGGCAAAAATTGCGCGACGTAAGAGGGACAGTTGTTCCATAGAACTCGGTTCAGCGCTCACCGCCGCCACAGGAGTGTGAGTTTCGAAGCAAACCGTTTACAGGAGACTCAATAATGCTGGTCTGTATGCACAGACGACCAGCCGTTTGCTTTCCTCTCAGTCCTGCGCATAAACGCGCTCGTCTAAACTGGAGTTTGAAACATCAGCACTGGAGTTTGAAACAGTGGGCTAATGTGATATTCAGTGACGAGTCCCGGTTTACTCTGAAGACTGATTCTCGTCGGATACCGATATGGAGAGAACATGGAACTCGTTTTCACCCAAGAAACATCACGGAAAGGCATCATTTTTCTTCAATGGGAGTCATGGTGTAGGCAGGCATAATACTGGATGGCCACACAGACCTCCACGTCTTTGACACGGGATCTGTTACTGCTGAAAGGTAGAGAGACGAAGTCCTTGAGCCTTCTGTTCGCCTGTTTCGAGATGCTGTCGGTCCTGAATTCCTATTTACGGTTGATAACGCGCCATGAAACCTTGCAAATCTCGTCGACAACTTCCTTGAAAGGGAAAATATCCAGCTCATTCAGCGGCCCGCTCACTCTCGTAATCTTAATCCTATCGGGAATGTATGGGATATGCTCGGGAGACAAATTGCAGCACTTCCGCACCCACTAAACTCCGTTCCAAAACTGGAAAGAGCTCTCCTCAATGCTTGGGACTCTTTGAAGCCACAACTCATCCCCACTCTCATAGCACATATGGTCAATCATTGTGCAGCATACGTGACAACCAGAGGCGACCACACACCTTATTAAACTGCCAAATAACCTTTTTATTTAATTTTTTTTCTCACTAAAATATAAACTATTTGTTTGCGCTGTTATCTTTCAAACTGTTTTTTAGATAGTAAAAGTGATTAATGTCCTGCATTTGCATTGGTTTCTTATGGTATATATATATACCGGGTGGCCATAATTAAACTGACAGTGCTCACAGTGTTCTGTAGCGCGATCTATTTGCGAGAATGACGCCACATTTTGTAGGAAGATTAAACAAGACGGGGGACGAAGGATTCCGCGAAAAAATAAATTAGTTCCAAAAGTCACCGCTAGGGGAATATTTGGAGTTGTGTAATAGAAAATACAGTGTTAACAAATGCAAATCAATACGGAACACCAAACAGTTGCCTTTGGTGAATGTAAGGGAATTTCTGTGACTGCATGTGGTGATTTGTCATCCCAAATTCGGCAGTTCTGGGTATTCACAGTTCCATGCAGGTAAAAGTGAGCCTCGTCTCCCCATAAGATTTTCCACGGCTAAGCATCATCCACCTCCATTCTGGCAAGAAAGGTGAGAGCAAAAGTCAATCGCTTATCATGGTCGGGGTACAGTAACTCCTGTACACGGCTGATCTTGTACGGATAGAAGTTGATAATCTTTCGTAAGATTTTCCATACCGTACTGTAAGGCATATCCATATTCCGAGCTAATCCACGAGGCTAGAGGTGGCAGCAATATTGTCTGGTCCTCTGTTGACAATCGCCGTGGAAAATGCTTCAATTGTATCCTGTGGTACAGGTTTTCGTCCTCTGCCTGACTGAACCTTCAGAGAACCTGTTTTCTCAAACGTCGCAACCATTGCTTTTAGCCCATTAACTGACACAGGACCGTTATCTTTAAGCATTTTTTTGTGCGTTCTAAAAGCACGAAGAGCGGCTGACGCGTTGCACTGGTTGAGGTAAAAGAATTTGACCAGTAACGCACGCTCGACTAAAGAAGGAGACATTGCACATAAACTTTCAATTCGATTGATTCGAAACGTAACACATTGCCTTTTAAAACCCAAGCAGCTGGCACTGTGCCAATGGATGTAACGTGAAATTTGAATAAAGAACTTCTTCTTCTGCTCAGCGTACGTGATATTGCAGATCACGAGACTTTATCGGTGTTTATGTAGATTTTACGCTTTTTTAAAAGTGTTGCCATATTGCACTTGAACTAAATAAGAAAATGTGCATAATAGAAGGTAATTTTATTCCGTATTAATTTGTATTTCTTAACACTCTATTTTCTATTACACAGCGCCAAATATTCCCCTAGCGGTGACTTTTGGAACTAATTTATTTTTTCGCGGAATCCTTCGTCCCCCGTCTTGTTTAATATTCCTACAAAATGTGGCGTCATTCTCGCAAATAGATCGCGCTACAGAACACTATGAGCACTGTCAGTTTAATTATGGCCACCCGGTATATATATATATATATATATATATATATATATATATATATATATATATATATATATATATATATACTGCTCAAAAAAATTAGGGGAGCAAGCAAAGAAGTTAAGAAAACGTGCGAGACAGCCACGTATTGGTATAAAATGGATAGTATACGCGTATCAATGAGCAATAAAGAAAAAAAAGACGTAAAAAATTTTGTAATTAACCTTTAATTCTTTGAAAATATGGAAAAAACACGAAAAGATGATTTAGGGCAACAATTTGGTTACATGTAAACGATAAAAAAAAAGTATTGTTTAGAAATGATGCAAGATTTTTAATATGGCGTGTGGTCTCCTCGAACAGCTAAGACTGTTGCACACCTTTTTTCCATGGATGCGATGATGTTATCGATAAGACTTTAGGGAATAATGATCCACTCCTCAAGAATTGCAATCTCCAAGTCTCAGAGAGTAAAAGCAGGCCTTGGTCTCGCAGCAATGCGTCGTCCGAGCATGTCCCAAACATGCTCGATTGGATTCAGGTCAGGAGAGCACGCTGGCCATTCCATACGCTGTATTGTTTCAGCTTCGAGCATTTTCTCCACAAGACGAGCTGTATGCGGTCTGGCATTATCATGCTGGAAAACAAAGGAATCTCCAATGGTTGCAGCGTAAGGTATGGCATGAGGTCTCAGTATCTCGTCTGCATACCTTCGGGCCGTCAAAGTACCATTCCGAATGATATGCAGGTCCGTACGTCCACCTATGCTCATTCCACCCCATACCATAAAACCAGAGCGTCACTAACAGCTCGTCTGTATAGTGACCTTTCCCGAACGAATGTGGGGTTATTTCGAGTGCCTCTTTCCCTCCATACCAAAACACGTCGGGTGTCACACTCCAGACTGAATCGGGACTCGTCTACAAACAGCACTTGGCTCCAATCATGTTGCTCCCAATCTCGATGTTCAGCAGCCCATCTTCTTCGGGCCGCACGGTGGCGTGAGGTCAACGGAATGCAGACCATTGGCCTACGTGCATAGAGACCTCCCCGATGATGCCTATTACGTACTGTTTGGCTGGACACCCTTCGTCCTGTTGCCAAGAGCAAGTGTCTTTGCAGCTGAGTAGCATTGTCTGTTCTGTTTCGACGAGCTGTTAACAGTATATACCGGTCATCAGTTGCTGTAGTGGCGCCTGGCCGACCTTGCCCTGGTCGACGTCTAACATTCCCTGTTTCTTGGAATCGATTCCACAGCCTTGCAACGGCACTTTTGGTGACTCCAACAGCGTCCGCGACATTACGTTGTGTTTGCCCGGATTCAAGTCTGCCTATAATACGCCATGCCATGGATTCCGGTAAATCACGTTGTTGAGACATTTTCAAGTCACTTTTTCTCAAAAAGAATAACTGAGCAATCGAATTTCACAGTTAAGGCAGTAAAACAGACGTTTCTGCAACATCCCGATTTCCGCCCTTATGTTCTTTTTCTGGTTTTTGACGTCATGAACTTTGATTTGCATATGAAGTTTCCTTCTTCTGCTAGGCTTTCAATTATGCATGATTTATTTTATGTTACTCATCGGAGTAAGTATTTGCGTAATTTCGTTAAAAACATGTGCTCCCCTAATTGTTTTGAGCAGTGTATATGTTAAAACGTTAATTTAAATTAAAGGGGGGGGGGTCAGAATAATCAAATTTAACATTAAAATCATTGGCAAAACGTGTTGGAAAAGGGGTTTTCCCCGTTTCGGAAGATGACCTCGATTCGCGAAGTTCCATCGAGGAAATCTCTTTTTGATGCACAGGGTTTGTCTCGAAAATTAATGCTAATGTAAACAGAAGACTATTCCAGAAATTCCCATGTGGTGCTTTACGCATGCGCCATAAAGTGGGACGCGCTGATGAGAACAGAGAATTACGCAGATTAAATTGGGAGCTCGCTGCTTGCGGCCGCTCTGCTCGGCGTCGCAGAGTTTTGAAAATGTCAATCAAGGGATAAAGTTTTTGAGCGTAGTTTTCTTAAAGAAGAAGTGAACTAACTGATTCAACTTATGGATTAATTTTTGTCCTACGTGTTTTGCACTCGCCAACGACATTACTGGAAATGATGACTGCAAATTGATATTTTTATAGCAGGAGTAAATCCAACGCCTGTTATATATATGTATATATATATATATATATAAATGTCTGTCAAAAACCTTATTCATACTTTTCTTTACATGTTGGATGTTCCTGGCTTCAAGTAGCTTTAGAGCTATTACTGGTTTTCTCTTTCATCTTATTCTTATATATATATATATATATATATATATATATATATATATATATATATATATATATATATATATATATGTATATATCATATGTATATATATATATATGTATATATTTATATATATATATATATATATATATGTATATATCATATATATATATATATATCTTATATATATATATGCATATATCATATATATATATATATATATATATATATGCATATATCATATATATATATATATATATATATATATATATATATATATATATATATATATATATATATATATATATATATATATATATATATATATATATATATATATCTTATATATATATACACTCAACAGCCAAAACATTATGACCACCTGTCAATAACGAGTTGGCTCACCTTTGGCGCGCAACACAGCTTCAAACCGCCTTGGCATGGATGCCACAAGTCCTTGGTAGATGGCCGGAGACAGATTGTGCCAGATGTTTAAGCAACGGTCACACAAATCCGAGATATTGCGAATTGATGGTCTTTGAACTCTGAGCTGCCGTCCCATGTCATCCCAAATGTGTTCTGTCGGATTGAGATCCGGTGAGTTACGCGGCCAGGACATTAACTGGAATTCAGCATCATGTTCCTGGAACCACTCCAACACAATTTTAGCCTTGTGACACGGGGCGTTGTCCTGTTGGAACATTCCATTTCCAGCTGGAAAAACAGAGGCCATGTAAGGGTGCAACTGGTCCGCAATGATGTTCAGATACCCTGTAGCATTCATGGTCTGCTCTACCACAACCACGGGTCCCAGAGACGCCCAAGAGAACGTCCCCCAAAGCATAATACCGCCACCATCGGCCTGTGTATGACCTACTGTACATTGAGGGAACAACAGTTCGCCTGGATGACGGCGTATCCTGACACGGCCATAGGCGTGATGAATGACAAACCGTGATTCATCTGACCAGGCAAATCTCTCCCACTCATCCATGGACCAGTCGCGATGTTCCCGGGCCCAGCGCAGGAGCAGTTGGCGATGACGCTTGGTCAGCAAAGGCACACGAGTGGGACGTTTGCTGCGTAGCCCCATATCCAACAGTGTCCGCTGAAAAGTGTGCTGCGATACTATTCTACTTGGCCCTGAATTGTATTGGGCTGTCAGCTGAGCCACTGTCTGGCTCCGGGTTTGCTTCACCATGCGAGACAGTCTCGGACGACCTTTTTCTTTGATAGCGTGTGGACGTCCAACACCATGTCGTCTACTGCTGGTTTCACCATCATTCATCCACTTTGTATAAGTACTAACAACTGTAGGTCGCGAACAACCCACGAGTCGTGCAGTTTCGGAAATACTTGTTCTGAGCCTTCGAGCCATTACAATCTGCCCTCTATGAAAGTCGCTTAGATCTGCAGCCTTTCCCATCACTCAAAGAAGTAAGTGAAAGAATGATTCTTCAGACTCTCCATCAGCAGTTAAATACCACTTCCACCTGATCACGTGCCTTTCACGTCATCCAGGCGAATTCATTGCAAAATGTAGGGGTGGTCATAATGTTTTGGCTCTTGAGTGTATATATATATATATATATATACAGAGAGGGAGAAACATACATTTGCTTCTATATGTGGCCAAGAAAAGCACTTTAAATGTAACACCATATTTTATCACCATATGTACACCATTTTTTATATTGTGGTTTAGATTGAAGCTGAAGTTTCAAAATTTTCTTTTCATGATATAAGCGCCTGATATAACAAAAACCGAAAATGTTGTCTCAAACTCTGCTCTCAAATAAGTTTTTTTTTCTAAAATTTGCGAAATAGCAGTTTTCATATTTGAGCTATGACGTTTTATTACTACTTTTAACAAATATGTAACAGAAACTTTCGATTTCGAAACAAACCATCATGTATTTGATGTTAGAGGGAAGATATTAAAGTTTAATAAAATAAATTTGGATAGCTTAATGGTTTTTCGTATCATCAGAACTTTTTAGCATCAGAACTATGAAAAGAAATCGTATTAGTCAATTTCAAAAACAGCTGAATATTGCCAAAGATGACAGAAAATTTCTGAAATTAATACTGAATGTCATGAAAACAATGATCAGATTTTGAATCAGAAAAAGCAATAAATCATTTGGAGTTCCGCCCAGATTGCATACCCAGAAATAGCCCTATTTAAACAAATGCTAGGGGAAATTGTAAAAATGAGAATAAGTGACAGGTTCAATCTGGGAGAAAAATTTCACCATTATAGATCCAAAGAAGGACTATGATATCTGTTTGTTTCCAAACTTATATTAAAGAATATTTTATACTTTGTAGGGGGTTATAAACATAAACATTATTAACGTAATGAAAAAGTATAACATTTTATGTAGGCTATGTCTACGAGTTCATTTTTTCTTCTTCAAACGTGGAGGCACCTGTCACCCGAATGTGAATTACCGGGCAGACAACGCCTTGAAGACACCAGAACAGTAGTGGTCAACATCGAATGCGACGGCTGTTCTAACTCACACAGCAAGACTGCTAATCGTTCATTTAAGGGGGCACCATATAGGCGGCCAGCACTACCCCCTACAAGCCGGCCCCGTAATTTAGAACCGAGTCAAGTGAAGAGACCGGAAAACACACTCCGCACCTCTAGAGGTAAATTTGAGAACTTGGAGGACATTGCATCTACGTGCTCGAGCCTACGTGCACCAGCTGCTATTAGTGTACAAGGCAATATATTCGAAGCTACGAGCATCGAACCAGAGACGTTTAGATCACTGGCCCGCTGCTCTTGCCAACTGGGCCATCGCTCCCTTTCTACGAGTTCTACTTAGGAAGTTTAAGTACTATGCATTATGGTGGAATCAAAAATCTAATTTGTTTTATCATAATTGTTTCATCAATCTATATTTTTTTTATTTCTATCTATTTAAGACAGGGAGTAGTAAGACCTGAAAAATTAAAAATTAAATATTTTCGGGTTATTTAACTTTGATTTCGAACCTTATATATATTTCTTTATTTGCATTAATCTTTTTTACAGGTAAGTTGTACAGATGTTAACTAGAGTCCTTCAGCTTTCTGTTTTGAAGAGTTTTTTAAATGAAAAAATCCGAATCAGTCTTTTTGCATAACCTCCCCCCCCCCAAAAAAAAAATGTGCACAATATGAGGTTATAATTCAACATATGAGTAAAATAAAAATTTATTTTTAAAATCAAGTGTAAACAAATATTTTAATTTTATGGGAATTTCATAACTCTGCTTTTAATCTGTTTTGCTCCTAAAACGTTCTCCCTGCTTTGTTGTAGGATTGAATTAAGATTTAATTGGTTTTGTCTTTATTTCGTAGCATAAACGAAAGGTGTTCATCTTGCAAAATTTTAATCATCTAAATCAGCGAGAGGCAACCCTGAAATCCCATTATACCAACCACAATAGCCCCTAAGGTACCTTTTAGTATAAACAGATTTAACCTTCTTATCCCTTACTGTAAAAGTTAATTTTTCAGTGACTGTCACTAAGATTTCATAGCTAACGTTCCTACTAACCAGGAAAATCAGGTGTGGTCTTAAGTTTGGTCAAAGCACCTGTTCTTTCAACTAAAGATAACAGGATTTTTTTTAAGTTGAAGGATGATGACAACACCTTAAATTAACGCTGGAATAATAATTACAAATCTGCTAAAAATTTTATTGCATAATAATTGTAAAAAGTTTTCATGGCATTATGGTTATTCAAAACTTTATAGAAGTAGAATAAGATATAACATAACGATTTTACTGCTTCCTAAGACTACAATTCATACGCGGTGGTAAACATTTGTGTGACATAATGTGTTAGTTAAACGTTAAAAAAACCTGCTTTAGTTGCATCGCATCCATTTGCATTACTTTAGGTGTCTTAATGGTATTATAGTCATTAAAATCTTCATGGAAGTAGATTAAGATTTATAACGATTTTACTTCTCCCTAAGACAACAATTCATCCGCGGTAGTAAATTTTTGTGGGACATTGAGGGCAATTTCAACATTAAAAAATCTGCTTTTGTTGCATAGCACGAAATTACATTAATATTAAATGTCTTCAAAGCATTATAGTCATTAAAAACTTTATAGAAGTAGAATAAGATTTATAACAATTTTACTGCTCCCTGAGATTACAACTCATCCGCGGTGGGAAACTTTTGTGTGACATTAAGTGCAATTTAAACGTTAAAAAATCTGCTTTTGTTGCATCGCACCAAATTACATTACTTATCAAACTGCTTCGTTGAATATTCTGACTATGCGATTAGTAGCCTTTCTCAAACTTATCGATATTTTCTGTCCTTAATCGATAATGAAGAACTTTTAGAAAATGCACCGCTTTTATCTCTTTGAATATCGGAAATCGACTGATGAATGAGTTTTTTTTATAGGAAACCTATATGCAGATCTTTATGTGCCAACATGTTCCCTAATTATTCTTTAACACCTCATGGAAAATTTTCACACTTCTTTTGAATTATCCTGAAAATAGTAATTTATTATGTTTTGCAAATTTTTGCTGTATTCTTACTAAAGCCCCATTTTACTTTAAAACGACAACGATGTTTAATGAGGTATTTGCGAAACTGAGACTGCAAAATAAAAAAAAATAGTTAAAGTTTTAATTGTACGTATTCCATTTATTTCTCTTCAAGCAGTTTTACAGACAAATTCTCTAGGTTAGCAGGTGATGCAGAATTGTTAAAAAAAATGTGCAAATGGAGAAGTTAGTGCGGAGAAAGGTAAATGAATAAATATAAGTTAAGTCCCAGAGTAGCAACATAATAATAACAACAACATCTAATTTGTTGTTGTTGTTTCTAATGCCCCCTGGCCGGAATCGTATTCCAGACCAGCTCCATGTAGGCTAGCGTGCTGAGGGGTGCGACTCTGGTTTTATACTGGCATCACAAGGGTCGGAGTTCGGTTTAGCAAGGTGCCACCTCAATTTTGACCGACAAACCCCAGGGGTGACATCTGGGGGATCGTACCCTCTTCCACCCTCTCTGACCTCATAGAGGGACTTTCCGGTCTACGAATTTAACGTGCCCATATCCAGCCTAGATACTGAGGTATTGAATGGCACTTGTTGGGATTCGATCGGAGCACCCTCAGCAACGAAAGCCGGCACGCTACCACTAGGCTACCTCAAGTCCTAAACCTCTAATACTACCTATAAATGTAGTTTAGATATGCAACTAAAGTTTAGAGATATCTGTACTTATTTCGAGGTAGAATATTACTCGATAACATTCTGAGTAAAGGATATTTGGTAAATGTAAAAAACTAACACCCCCCCCCTTTTTTTATGAAATGAACTTAAACAAAATCCCACCACACACTTACGAAGATGGAAAGAAGACAAATATTTTCTGAATTCAAAGAAATATTAAATTTGGGAAATGAAAAGATTCAGGGATTACAGGGATACTGATTATGGGATTATTTATGTAAGAAATATTGCCAGAAATACTAAAGAAAATCTATTGATAAATATGTAGATATTACAAAGGCGTAACTTTTCTCAGAAAAGTGATTAAAATCACTTTAGTATCAAATAGAGTTGAAAAAATAACGCATTAATAAGAGAAATAAGTAATAAAACGTAGGCTACGAATTTAAAATTCTGTTTAATGAAGATGAAAATAAAAAAATAGGTCATGATCAATTTAACAGCGTGATTATTTTAAGCTATGGTAATTTAGCAAATCGTTGCTCTCTTGTCACAAGGCATTAAATTTACCAAGAGCCGTGTACTAATTATAATAAATATCAACGAGTGGACTAGCTAGTCGAACTTCTTTTCCAGTGTATTTCATCCCGACAAAGAAACATTAAGAATAGTTTCATTTTCCTGGAAAAAAAATTGGGAGTTCATACATTTAAGTCAATAATTATATTGAATTCAACCACCATTAACATCCCTATATGGTGAAAAAGAGTAATTATTATTCCTATTTTAATTAGATCCAGGATGAAAGTTGAATGATTATTGCATTTGTGAAAATTTACTGGAGTCATTTTCTAATTAAAACGTTTCATTTAATACCTTGTTTCTCAATATCGTTCCCCAACGATTGTAACTGACTATACGGTATGTATACAGAATGTACCAAAGATTATGTATGTCATAAGATGACATTCGTAAATCAATTTCTGTATTAATAATAAAAAGTTTCAACCCTCCAGCCGCAAGCGACGGTGAAATCTCGTTCTACTTATTCTGTTAACTTCGGCGGGCGACGCTAATATCGAGCCGCATTGAATTTTTAGTCTACCTGATCAGAGGAAAATGTTATATTTCTGTCGAACGACTATTATTATGTATTTGAATACAGGGAGACGTTGTTTCCCTAGCTATGCTTCTATGAAATATGACTTCTAAAAAATGAGTATCAACCTAATTAATATTGCTTCTAAGAACTGTATATTATCCTAGCTAATATTGCTTCCAAGAAATTAGTTTCAACCTAATTAATATTGCTTCTAGGAAATGTTTTATATAAAAATATTTTTCTTTATTATGGTCAAGTAGCATAAGAAACAACAACAATAGATATACTCGTAAATATTGCCAGTGATTTTCTACAAATAATCGTCCGGGGGGTTTAATGTAGTCTGGTCCACATTGAATTTGCATTCATGAAAAAACATATACTATTGAAGCGGTTCACAGAGCGTATACGTTGAGAGAATGGTAAGCTGAGAGAATATGCTTTTATGCACACGAAGTCATCAAAATAAATACAGATCTTTGAAGTCTTGGTGTTACCAATGGGCGTCATGGTGCCGTAAACTGTAAGATTTGCGTTAAACGCTTCGATTTATTAACTAAAGTCCTCATATTTTTAAAGTTTTAAAAGTTACACTTTAAATTTAATAAACTTCTATCATATTCAAAATTAAATGTGAGAGGTGGCCGTCGAAAAGAGGTTTTTTTCCAAACACCGACTCTATCTAGTCTTTGATAGAGTCTCAACAAAATATGGACGTTTAGAGGGGTGGCCATTACAAAAGTTTGACTGTACATTATTAACACTGCATTCACATCGAATATGTAATATTGAGCACTATCCCTTATTCACCATTACATAAGGAGTCTGATTTACAATCATGCATATAATACTCAATTCTTAGATTCAAGAACTAAACTTTGAAGTTGATGCTTGTAAATTTATGGGCTGGTGAAATATTTAAATATTTGACAGCCACCTGTATAGCTAACATGAAATAAATCTATTGAATTCACAGCTCCATTTTACATGCCTGGAATCAATTTCATTTCCAAAATGAATACAGAATGTTGACAAGAATCGTATCAAATTCAGGAAGGAAAAGAAATCCAATCAAATATCGAAACACTTTTAAAAAATTGTTTGTTCGCAGTCGTCAAATAAAAAGATAACACATTTATATTCTTGCATAAAACATGCGAAGAATAATACTCTGAAAGAAAAATTATAAACTGAATCTAAAAAGGAAAATTTGAATAAAATTGATCGGACATTATATTTCTATCGTGTTGATGAAACCAAGCGTTTTGCACAAGCTTAAAATATGCATATATGAAAAAGAAATAAACTTATCGAATGGCAAGTATTTAATTTTAATCAAATGCTTTCTTAATAAATCGTCTAAAAGCATAAGAGCAAATCTGTCCAGCGTAACTTGACTGTCTGGAGATGAAAAAATATGTTTAATTTAATTGTTGATTTTGTCAGCTGCTATGTTCATATAGTATTTTTACAGTAGCATTCAGAGAGGAAGCATCATTTTGAAAGACTCTAAAATGTATTTATTTATAACTTTTGCTCCTAGAAAATAGCCTTCTCAGTCATGGCTGCGTCTTCAGATGCACATTTCCTCTTGTTGCTTTTTAGTTGGCTCAATCGCTTATTGCTCTATCTTTATATAAACACTCTAACACACTGAATTATTTCTATCTCTCTTACTCACTTCTTTTTTGGCTCATTCTTCGGTACTGGTTGCATATGACGTCATTTACAAGATTCATTCACACAATCAGCAAAAATTTCAGATGATGTCACTTTGTTATATTAGAAACCAATTTAGTCAGATACTCTTCCATAAGTTATTCTTCGATGTATTTCAAAAAATATTTTTAAATTCCTTTGGGATTTTAGTCAGAGATTTTAGAGTATGTATACATTATAATTCCTTATTAAAAATACTTATGTAGAGACAAATTTTATCAACATATTTCATTGGTTTGTTAAATGATACTTTAATTAATGATACTTTAGTAGAATTTTCCTATGATTAAGTTTTATACCGGGAGTTGTTTTAGATTTTATGCATTTTGAAAGTTTTGAAGTTACGAAGAATTAAGAGCACAGAATGGTGCATTTATTAGCATGGATAAATTTATACATTGTCTAGAAATCAACGATGAAAATATATGTAAAGGGGTTATTACCATTTAAAGCTGATCCTTTATTATTTGTCCTTTCCTGTACTCTATCGAAAACGAGGCAAGTTTTGGCCAAAAACGAGAACTAAAGTTTAATCTTTATCGTAATTGAAATCTCTTGTACTGATTTTCTTTCAAGCTTGAATGAAAAGAAGCTTTCTTCACTCAAGTAGGGTACCCGCATAGCTTTGACCATCTTATGGTACGACGATAGCTTAGTATTTCCAGAAGAGTAATTTTACCAATGTTTATTTCTGAAGAGTTAAAATTTCTAGAGGTTTAAAGGTTCGATTGTTGATTATTTCAGATTCTCAAGTAAGTCGGGTTTAGAATCAAAAGTGTTCTCAAAACGAAAATGTTTAAATGAGTGTTCAACCCCCTTTAAAGCACCAGTTAACTGTTTGTTATTGTTTACCATTGTTATTACTTCTTTTGTAATTTAACACTGAAGTAGTAGTTTCTCAGCTCCAGGTAACTCCGAATACATTCTTTTTAGACCTTTAATGAGAATAAAAATGTTTGCAACTTTAAAGCACATTTCTTGCAAAACTGTGCCTTACCTTCAGATTATTTTAATATTTTACTTATAAACAAACTTTAAATATTCATTTGAATGCCTTCATTTGAAAACCTGTAAATAAAACTAGAGACGATTAAAGACGGCTAGCAAATTACGAGACTAGGAGATTAATTAAAGTTGGAACTAATTCTTTCTAGACTGAAATTATCCTTTGTGAAGTGCCAGCTAAACTCTAAATTAGCTTTCTATGGATTTTATAACTTGAAACGTTGTTAACAAAGTAATTAACTGTTTGAATGCGAAGAAAATTCGTTCATATATTTAAGGACCCTGCATTTTTAAAAGAAAAGTTGGAGATTTTAGGATTTAAGTATATAAATAGAATAATATTAATAATTGATGTATTGCTATAAACTTGGACATTTTAATTGTTTGAAACTGAGGTAATTCAACAAAGTAGTTATAATTAATGATATATTAAATGGTATGAAAATGATTGCCCGTGAAAATTTTGATCTTAAACTCGAATAAATGTTTAGTAATGATTATTAATTTGCATAAAAGCAAAATTCTCAACGCACCCGAACGTTAATTTAGTTAATATGCATTAGGAAATATGAACAGTACACTTAAATTCAATTTGACCCTCTTCCCTTCTTAGTAGAAGATTTGGTTATTTCCAGTCACCATTTGGTGCACTTATAATAGACTGAGTTAAGAATGCATGAAAAGGCGTGCTTAATAAAGTTCAGAGTTAAACTGGGAAGAGGATATGACGTTTGAATATCTAAGCTTTTGTAACAAACGCTACAATTTAAGATTTATAATGGAGTTTAAAGCTAAAAACTTTGGCTCAAAATTGAACAATGACATCTATAGCTATCTTTTTTTCTACATAAAATTAAATAAAATGTGTCGAAACATACTGATATAAACTGCGCATAGGAGAATAGATATAAAATTTATTTAAGAAGCAAAATGAGTACAACTGCGTCCTTTTAATGGTCATACCGGATTGATGTAGCAAAAACCAGGTACTTAAAAAGAAGCATATAATTTAGATATTAAATAAATGCTTCATTTCGTAATAGTGTGATATAAGGGAGTTCTATCGATCGCTCATTTATAGAAGAATTCTTATCTTCAGAATTAGAGATAGTCTGAGAAAGTTATGATTTATTTCAGTCTACCAGCTTACAGAAACCATGAACGCAAAGGGAGGTTCAAATAGTTGTGAAAGCCGTTCAAAAGAACTGAAAGACACAAATAAAAAGCTGCAGTGAGGCCAATGGCAGGTTCCAATAACACTTTGA
Source organism: Dolomedes plantarius (assembly GCA_907164885.2). Classification (NCBI taxonomy): domain Eukaryota; kingdom Metazoa; phylum Arthropoda; class Arachnida; order Araneae; family Dolomedidae; genus Dolomedes; species Dolomedes plantarius. The sequence continues at coordinate 51,299,431 of OU015492.1, forward strand.
AGGCTCGTAATTTTATCTTATACAAAGCAGTGTGGACCATGGTGGGTAGACTGCTTAGTATTCACAGTTGACCAAGAAGCCTTAAATTAACCTCTAGGATCGAGGTGGCTGAGGCCACTGCCTGATAAGCAATGTTCCTTACTTGTAAGCATGATTCACCCAAAGTCATTTATGCTAAATATCAATTATCGCAAATTAATACGTGACATTCCTTTACATTCAAGTAATATTGACAATATCGCCCCTTACAAGTACGCTCTTGGAGTGCTTGGAGCGTACGGGATTGCGCGCGGGAAAACTTGTAGTACGCTCAAAAGCAGCTTTCCCCTCCTCTCCGACACCTTCACACGTGCACTCAATCGCGCGGGATCGTGGTTTCACGTGGGAAAGAGGGTACGTCTAAAGGGCGCTAATTGGTCGGAGGTCTTGATTCCATAAATGGTTTTCAGCTTAGACGACTTGGTCTTCGATGTAATATGTGACAGAGACCTTCGCTAAGAATTTCTCAATATGTAGGTGTAACCGAATAAAATAGACGGAGGTAGTGAACTGCAGAGAATACTATCTTGGATTCTTCAGTACGTGTAAAGGGCCATTAGCGCCCTTTACACGTACGTTCTTTCGCGAGTGCTTGGAGAGTACGGGATTGCGCGCACGCTCTAAGTACTCGCAAAAGAGCTTACGGGATTGCGGGCGAAAAAACTTACAGTACGCTCCAAAGCAGCTTTCCCTTCCTCTGCGACACCTTCACACGTGCACTCAATCGCGTGGGATCGCGGTTTCACTCGGGAAAGAACGTACGTGTAAAGGACGCTATTTTCAGAATGACACTCAGAAATCTCCAAGCTAGTAAGTCCATCCAGGCTGATCAGATGCATAACACCATAACTTACTGAATTGTGTAAGCTCCTGCGTCTGTTGGTTCCAGCAATAAAACATGTCTTTTTATTGAAATTGTGCATGATTGATTTGAAAAGCAGGATTTCGACATTGAAAGTTTTATTTTAAAGGAACGTAACATTTATATTATTTTAGGTATCGTGCTCTCGACTATCTAGGAAAACGTAAAAGAGCAGATTTGATATTACGGTTTCCCATCGATGAGTGTAGATTTCTGTGGATGAATAAGTTAACACGGTACAACATTCTAGTGGAAAAGTTCATAAGCTATGAATCGTAACATGACCATAAAGCCGATGTCATTGAGGTAGGAGAAAATTTCTGACGGACACTTGAAGTTAGGCATAAGGCGAAAAATGTTTTATGAATAGTGTAAAAAACTGTTTCATCTTTTTTAATAATTTATAAGAGCACTGAAACTCTTTTATGTGCGAGAGAAAATTATTTAATGTATAAATTTTACAAAATGGTACTTTATCTTCATAAATATACATTGTATTGAATCATTTAGTTTTCTAACAGTTTTCAAAAACAGCAACTATAGTTTCTTTAATTTATATTTGGATATTTGCCCATTCACAGAATAACTACGGTAAACTAACAAGAATTAATGGAAATTTTGTTTATTCAGGAATAAATTATAGTCCAAATATAATGATAAGAGTTAGGAAGTGACAATATATAAAAGTTTCATTAGTTAGACAATTACTATTTATTTGGCAAGAAGAGATATATAACTTGAGAGATAACTTGAGTTCAAATAGCGTAAATCTTGTCATCTTGGCAACTTTAATAGCCTAGGGATTTTGTTTAAAGAATTAACAGAATATAAGTAAAACGAATAAAAACTTATGCATTTTTAATGCTAGGATAATGCGCAATTTGGGGGGGGGGGTTTGAATCAACACAAATAGTCATGTTTTAAGGCCGGCCTTGCGAAGAATGCATTCGAGTGTAACACTATTCATTTCAATATTTAATCCAAAAAGCAACATTTTAACGTAGGATTACGTTCCTCCCTAACGGTCCTCCGGAAAGCGAAATTCCAGACGCTAAAACCGTCCGTTTGGCAGTAAGCCAAACCCAGTCTGCATCGCTTGGGAAAGCAGTAAACAGTTAAACAGAAAGGTGCCAAAATGCGTCAAAATTTTGACACACACACACACACACACATATATATATATACACATACATACGTATATATATATATACATACATACATTATACATAACACATACATACATATATACATACAAAAGAGGTAAGTGACGATAAGTAATCCTTTGTTAATAACCCGCGGTAGTTTCGTTAGAAGAGACTACCTGAAATTTTTTATATTACATTTTATCTACCTACGGGTAAAGAGCCCAATTAATTGTTATATCCCAAAATGCTGGGTTGCCGATGACGTCACTTCACTAATAACGTTACTGATAGGCTAAGTTTGGCAGTACCATGAAGCGGCGACATACAAATTTCAACTGAGATCATTCTTGACCTTGAAAACATGCCACTGTTTTTCCCAGAATCCGTAATTAATAATGCAGATAATATAGAGTAATAACGAATTAACTGTAATTCAGTAAAAATCTAGGGTGCAGATGACTACCGCCCTTAAATCTTCGAATATCGACATTTCGATAGAACAGACACTTCCGTTTTTGCGCTGAGATCACTTCGGATCTAAATACACTCATATCCATAAATTTAAGATAATTTAGTTTCACACGGAAATCGAACTTTAAAGTAAAAATTTCACCTGTAAAATTATCACGCACATCTTCAAGAATAATATGCAAATTACAGGTAGCCACCAGATGACGCCGATGGTACGTCACAATGACGAGAGTGTTAGAGAGGGGTATATAAGGAATGGTGGCAAAGAAGTAAATTGTTCACAACCGTTCTGTAAGCCACTCAGTGCCATAACCGAATAGTTATGACACACAGGACGCATGTGGATGATTTTTTTTTGCGTGGTAGAATTATCGGCCGCCTGGAATGTGGGCGTACTCAGATGGAAGTATCCGAGGAACTTGGAGTTGCCCAAAGTGTCATCTCTAGACTTTGGCAACGATTCCAAGATGATGGAAATGTCAGTAGACGTTACAGTACAGGTCAACCCCGAGTTACAACGCCGAATGAAGACCGATATTTGGCAGTAACGGCCAAAAGAAGCAGACGGAGCACAGCATCCGACCTGTCTCGCCAGCTATCTGCAACCACAGGTACCACAATTTCAAGGCAAACCGTGTACAGACGTTTGAGAAATATTGGTCTATATGCTCGCAGGCCTAGATGTGTTCCGCTCACCGCAACTTACTGTCGGCAGCGATTAGTAGAGAACATGCAATGTGGACATCCTCACAGTAGGCTTGTGTGATGTTTTCCGACGAGTCCAGGTTTAACTTGCAGTCTGATTCACGTCGGACTTTCATATGGAGAACGCCAGGTACCCGTTACCACCAAGACACCATCATTGAACGACACCGTTACGGTGGTGCAGGATTGCTCATTTGGGGTGGAATTATACAGGGCTCCAGAACAGATGTGCATGTTCAAATCGGAACCATGAACGGCCACATTTATCGGGACATCATTCTGGAACAACATGTAAGTTTGTTTAGGGGTGGCATGGGCGCAGAATGTGTGTTTATGGATGACAACGCTCGTCCTCCCCGAGCAAACATCGTAAACGAATGCCTTCAATCTGAGAATATCACCCGTATGGAATGGCTAGCATTCTCACCTGACATGAATCCGATAGAGCATGTGTGGGACATGCTTGGCCGACGAGTTACAGCCCATCAACCACCTTGTACATGTGTACCGGAACTTGTTAGAGCATTGCTTGCTGAGTGGAGTAATCTTCCCTAAGATCAGCTCGATAATTTGATACTCAGCATGCCTAGGCGTTCTACGGATTGTATTTCACCGAATGAGAGACATACAATGTATTAAACATCATACCAACCATGTAATATTAAGTTTTTGTAAAGGAGATATTTTTTACAATTGCTCCAGCGAGCAAAAATCGTAGTTTTTATGAATGGTATCATACATGCACCATCTTTTTTGCTCTTTATCTTTTGTTTAATATATGGGCTCTATGAATAAGTCACGTTTGTTTTGTTTCTGAACCTTTATTTGCCGGAGCTGGCATTATCCTTAATTTATGGACAGGAGTGTAATAAACTAAGATTTTTTCCAGAGAGAGGGGGTAAGACATCCACCTTGTGTTACTTGAGGGCAAGTCTCTAGAGCCATTTTTGGCCGCTTAGGGGGCCAGATATGCGATCACGTAGACTTCGTGGACTCATAGGAGCCCAGATCACCTACGATTCAGGTTTTTATTTCTGGAACAAATTCGATGATCACGGACTTCAGGGACCACTGGACACCAAAAGTTGACTTTAGACCGTTCCAATATTTCAGTTTTTGTCCGATCGAGAGTGGATAATTCCATTTTATAAAATTACCTTTGATACATACATATATAATAGTAATCATATCAAAGGTAATTTTATAATCAGTTTTATAAAATTACCTTTGATACATAGTTTTATAAAATTACCTTTGTTCTTGAGTTTTATAAAATTACCTTTTATAAGGTTATTTTAGAGCTTCACCCCGGGCTAGGACAAATTTAGCTGTGCCTAAGCTTGCAGTCCTGAAAGAGCTTTAAGGGGGCAAAGGATCTTGAAGTTCGACGAAATGACCATAATTATTGTCTAATTCTAACCACAAAAACTCAAATAATATTAGAAAAAGAAAATTTCTCTCTTTGTAGTACATAAAGTACACATCTTTAAATATGTCATATATACAAATGGAAATTATAAATGTATAAATAATTTTCAAATTAGCAGTTTAGAATTTTATATGATTAACTGGTGATTAAAAATTATAAAGTGGCGTGCGCATCATAATATTGAGATATATGTTTACAGAAAATAATTAATGGTCAGAATACACTTATAATATATTTACCAGTAATGTAAAACCAAATAAATTGTAATAAATATTATTTAAATTAAAAATTGAGCATAAAATTGGAAAACTTCAAAAATTATTACAATTATTTGCATAATTTTCCCACATAAAAATGTATTCCATAATTGCACCTTTTTCTGGTTTTAAAATGTAGAGTACCATGAAATACACATATGAGTGTAGTTTTATCAGTTTCCTATTGATAGTTTGAAAGAAATGCTGCACACAAACGAAAATTAGCAGTTAATCATATAAAATTCTAAACTACTAATATGAAAATTATTTATACATTTATAATTTCCATTTTTATATATGGCACATTTAAAGATATGTACTTTACATGTATAATGAAAGAAAATTTCTTCATCTAATATTATTTGAATTTTTGTGGTTAGAATTATACCATATTTATAGTCATTACGTTGAGCTTCAAGGTCCTGTGACCCTTTAGGAACACTTTGAATGTCGTCTACAGCGTTAATTCCGGCCGCTTGGTGGCGTAAAAAGCGATCTCCTCGTACGGCGAGATCGCTGACATCGCGGATGCGTCGGGCGCCCGATCGCCTCCCGCGCCCGTGGTTTTATTTTGAGCACCAATTCAAGTGTTTCCACGAGGATTCCTCGACATGCAAGGAGTACGTCTGATAATTGCGATAGCTCCATTTGTATTTAATAGGAAGCTGAAAAATCGTTAATTTTGGTCCTATGACGTAACCGGCATTAAGGTTACTCCTCTGGACCTATGAGAGCTTTAAGAAATACGATGAACGGTGTCTCTGGCGCAATTTTCGTCAGAAAAAAAGGCGATCTCGCAGTGATTCGCCGATTGCCCCCTTTCATGTTTTTTTTTTCATAGAAATCTCGAGTGTGCGAGGACCGAAACTAACGCTTGATGACTTCACTACACTTTAACCCCTGTTGCATTGGGTTGAGTTTGAAGTTCCAGGGACAAAAGTGCATGTTAAGTCGCAACTGGTGGGACTCATATTACGTCACTGCATTTAAATCGCCCATGCTCTGCGACGTTCGGCATTATCTGTGATCGGCGACATACTATTTCGAGCTGGGATCATCCAGAACCTTAAAACGAGGCTATTGCTTTTCCCGGAGAGTCCCTATAAATACAGGGCCCTTGAAATGAAGCGTAATATTGCAAAATGCTGCGGAGCCCATGATATTAACGCAGTTAAACCTCTGCGAAATATTGCATTGATACATACTTATGAAGGGTTTTCTTTTTCTCTATGATATTTAAATTACATAAATTATTTAATGATCTTTAGTTGTGTAAAATAATAAAAAGAATATATTCCATAAAATTTTGGTGATGTTGTTAGCAAAAATGCAGCATTTGGTGTATGCCATTTTTTCAATTGACGGGAAGAGAAAAATAAATCTGTCATAATAAATTTTGAGTTAATTTTGGCTACCATCCAGCTTTACTAGTCTTGAAAAATTTTAAGTGTTATGCGCTTTAGCCAAATTCAAAGTGCAAGATACGTAAGAATTTGTATCTAAAGAACGTTATTTTGTAACATATGACGTATGAATACGAATATTTCATAATGCATACGTTTTTCTATTCTGTTTTTAAAAGTATTGACAGAATTCGGATTTGATTATAGCTTTTGTGAAAGAACGTCGTTATCTATGTCGTTTTTTTTTTTGAAAAAAAATGCTTAATCAAACTCGATGTCTTCGTTCAAACACCTAAAAAAACCTGTTTTTGAAAATATACAGTTTTGTTTTAGTTCCACAGTATCAAGCATCGTGATTTTATGTAATTGATCAAAATAAAGATTTCGAAGACATTTATTGATTAACTTATTGTTAATGACTTAAACAACATGCACCGATGACTAGCTTGATAATTAACGCAATCTTAAGTCATTAGCACTAGCATTGTCATCAGACATGTTTATTCGTCCCCATATTTAAAGATATTTCTTATTCAGGAGGCTAATTTTTCAATGTAAATGCATATGGATATTAAGATGTCTACAAATGAATAGGAATAGTAGAGTTAGGAAACTCTTGCTGAACAGATTTTGAAGGATATTATTTGAACAGTATTGTTGTTTTTGTTTCTAATGCGTCTTGGCTAGAAGTTCCAGACCAAGTTTATATAGGCTTCGGAATGAAATGTGCGGCTCCGGTTTATATAGCACCATAAGGGCCGGAGTCTGTCTTAGCTAGTTGCCACCTCAGTTTTGACCGAGCATCCCCAGGGGAGACATCTAGGATGATCGTACCCTCTCCCACACTCTCTGACCTCATAGAGGAACTTTCCGGTCTACGGATTTGATGTGCCCATATCCGGCCTAGAAACGGAGGTATTTAGTACTCGCGTCGGGATTCGACCCGAGCACCCTCAGCATCGAAAGCCAGTGCGCTACCACAAAGCTACCTCGAGTCCTGAGCAGTATTTCTTCATGTTAATGTAGAATTCATACATTATTTTTTTGTTACTAACATTTTTTGTGGTTTTCTAAATTTTAACGCTTTAGCTGTTGTCAATTTTTTTACTGTCCTTTTCTCAGCGTATTTCATCAGAACCTTGTGAAATTAGAGATGAGTTTCCCTTATCTATTAAAGAAACAAAAAATGTTATTTAAACGGGGAGGTATATTTAGATAATGATAATCAACGATGTTTCACAAAAGATAAGAAATTTGAATATTTTTTTTCAAATGTTCAACAGTGGTCTTGAGACAGTGATGTTATTTTAGGAATTAATTCCGCATAAAAGGTATGCATTTTCCCTAAACCTGTAATCTCTTTCACCGCATAAAAAAGGCGAGTTTATGTATAAAAATGTGCTGACGTAGGAAAAATTCAGGCAGAGAGGACAAAAAAAAGTTAACAAACGAAAAATAATACAAAAGCGGAAAATTTCGGTACATTAAGAATCCACCAAAATCTCCCCATCCAAATCGGTCGTTAAAAGTAATGCGCAAAAATGCATTTTTTTTTTCCATCTCTGACAATACATTTGTTTCGGTAAAGCAGGAAGACATAAAATTGTTTTGTGCACGAAAAAGTGATCGTAAACGAAGTCATCATTTCTGCGGGGAGAAATGTTAGGGGCTGAATAGAATGCTAAATATATTTATCATTTAGCTTTTATTACCGAAAATGTTTTTAAATCCTCTTCCTTTGTATAACAACGTTAAATAAATGAATATTTGAACATTTGTAATAAACAGTATTATTCAAAATTCACGACGGAATTTAAGTCCAATAATTTTGGAATGGTATAAAAATTAAATAATGACGTCTACTGCTATTATTATTAAAATTTATAAAATGTGACATACTTGGTATAGGCTGAGCAAAGTTAGAGATATAATGCAAGTCTAAACGGCAGATTTCTTTGGACTTGTGATAGTATTAGAAATACAGAATGTGGGGAACGAAAAACTTTTAACACGAAAGCAACTGGCAAATAAGATTAAAAAAAGGATTATTTAAAAAATGAGAGACCTCTATCAAAGTTTCCTTTCTTCAGGATATGTGCATGGGCAAAACACGTGGTAAGAGTTTACTGATATATTATATACATCGAAAATATAGACCTGATCTTACGATCTCTTATTTAAAAAAATTATCAATTATGCATCTGTCAGATGTATGATTCCAAGTAAATGACTTGATTTATTTTAGTTTATGGTCTTTTGAATTTGAGAATTACAACAGGGAAGCCATTAGCATATATTGCAATGGTCAACTGTTAGGACTGTGACCAAACAAGGGTCTATTAATCATGAAGCCGATGTTCTACCAACAAAATTATCCCATGGATGTGAGAAAATTCCCTTTTTTAATTTCTTTTTTCCCCTTCTACTTTTTTTTCTTTTCGATGTCAACATGCATGCATGTTTCAGTTATGTTTTAGTTATTAATACGACTATGCTCAGTTTTTTATAACATGGATTTTTGTCACTTTTTCACTAAAGGTAAATGATAGTTCTTAACAACAGAGGAACAGGAATCAGACTTCAATATCCTAACCGTGAGGTCTGTGTTCTGCCGTATGAATTTTGCAATCTGTGAGGGATATTTCGTTTAAAAAATTCCCAAACCTCAAAATGATCTAACTGCTGCCTTTGATACATATATGAAGCTGATAATTATCATGAAGCAATAGCAACAAGGAAACATGGTCAAAATTTTTTAATTAAAAAAAGAAAAGAATAATCAGGCTATCATATTTACTCGACGGTAATGCTTCCCATTACCCTTTCCCATTAAAAAAATTGGTCACACACGAGATTTTATTTTATCACAATACTTAATATTACTTATTCTTCCTACATAACCCTTCTTCTGTAGATCGATTTGTATTTGAACGCCTATCGCAAATTTGTTCGTTGGCAATCAAAACTATTATTACCATAACAATGCAAAATTAATTTTTGGATGCTTTTGTCCCGCATTCTTTTAATATAAATGACAAGTCTTTGGGAAATCAGGACACATAAATTATTCTATCATTTCGTATTAATTTATAAGAGAAGTGAATTAAAAACTGACCAGATCCATGTCCAAAAATCAAGCGCAATGAAGATATGAGGCGGTGAAAGGCAAAGTTTTGTAAGTTAGTAAGTTAAGTAAGTCACGAGAATTTTATTGCAAAAACTACAAAAATTCCACCATAAATTGAACAACTTTTAATTCATAACCATTATTATAATATTGCAAATAATAACTATTTACAATTCCACTCTAAATTAAACATGGAGATTGCATTTTTGCCCTACAATGAAAAAAATTGAAAATATGACTTACGCCACTTTGCCTTTCACCGCCTCATATATAAAAAATTATTCATTTTTTTCTTTTTCATGAGATAATGCGCCATTTCCCCCTTTCTTTTATTTATGAGCCGTTTATTTTGAAAGTAGCATTATTTTGAAGTGGCAAATCAATTTTTTTTTAAATTTCAAGTAAATAATAACATTAATTATAGATTTACGGTATATCTTCATTTAAAAAATAATTTGCAATCAATATGGTGAGTACCACTCAGATTTTAAATATCTTTAAATATCTTTAGATATTTTTAAAAATCTCTATTTAAAAACAAAGTGGCTTATACCACTTTCAAAATAAACGGGTCACGTCTCAGTACGCGGTAAACTTAAAATTTATTCTGCCCTTAGGTAGATGTACTTTAGTTGTGGAGAAAAAGAAGTTTGAATTTAAACTCACATATTATTAAAATATCAGTTTTCTGTGCAAGCAAAAAATCAACTCACATGAACTATAAAAAATGACAAGTTTTATACATTTTTTCTATTTTTAAAGATTGTAAGTTCTGATTTATAAAAGAATTCTTATTTTTTTATTTTGTCTATAAACGCTACAAAGTTTTATCAGGTTATTCAATTATAAAGGACAAGGGGATTAAACCTTCTAATGTACACTTCTAATGTTAATTATGTACACTATCTACCTATAATTGCCCAAGCAAAAGAAAAATACGTATGCGAATATAAGATACCGACCCTAATGCCTACTTTTGGACTGGATTACTGCTTATACTTATCGAACAGGACTTTATACAAAGGTGCAGGTGAGATTCCTCTTTCTCCTGAAAAGTAGTATAAAGTAGAGTATCATAATTCTAACATCTTGGTTGCGACCTCAACCACTGTTCAATTTACTCTAGAGGAGTTCTATGGGATTTAAAAATATTGATGGGACAATGCAGTTGTTTTACACTGATCTCTTCATATCAGCCCCTAACAGGAGCAACTTTGAGGCAGGGAGCATTTTTATTCTGGTAATAATATACGTCTATTCTGTAGAACAAACTAAGCGTAAGAAACACCTAGCTATCCAGATCGTCATTGTTCATTTAGGCTTGCTAGGTTTCACTGGCAAAGAGCCAGTCAGTGTTCCAATTCAATGCCTGAGGAACGCACCCATCAAAACTACTCCGCCACCAAACTTTTCATAGAATATTACCCTCTTAAATAGCAGAAGTTCTTCACTTGTACTCTCCCATCAGACTGGAAGCATCCGAACCACATTCGCCACTCCATAATAACGTTTTTCACTGGTCGATTGTCCAAATTTCACGCTCTTAACATCCATGCTAGAAGTGTTGCCTTATTGGCATTCTGATAATTGGCTTAAAGTCTGCCACTCTGCCATGGAAACGCAGAATATGGAAGAAAGTTTGGACTTAAATAATGCACACAGTGGTGTTAGCTTGTAGTATGCTCTGACGATCCTTAAAGATGATCTACACCAAATGAAGCCCATGTTTTCAAACAACTCGCTGTAACACATGACAGTTTCTGGAGACCCCACCAGGGTTCTACCACGACGATTTCTGCTCTGGTAATTTCAGAAATTCATTATAAAACACCGCCAACCGTTGATTTTTATGCTTTTGTCGAGTGGTAATCTAATAAATAAGTCATATATGTGGAAAATTTACAATCCAAGTACATGATCGGATCCATTGCTTCTTAGCGAAATGTTGCCTGTGCATTATATCTTCAGTACCGTCTGGACTTTTCCTCTGCCGTCCGTCTTAGATCAATCTCTCTAGGTAAATGATGATGATAATATATGAGTAAATATATAAACAATTCTTCAAGAATCCCATACAACTTTAGCTCCGATTAATATAGATAAAAATTATTGCCCTTTTTGAGTTAAAAATTAATTTTTCCCTTAAAAATCTAATGTTGAAAAATATATAAAAACTGAAATTCTTTTTCAAACTAGTATATATAAAAATAGTTCCTGCATTAAAGTTATAATTATATTTTAGATTATATCAATAATTATCAGTAACTCTAAATACATTCACTGCATTTCTAATTTTAAAAATACTAGTTCTATAAATTTTGCTTTGATAAATAAATCAATAATTTTTACTTTGATTTTTGATGTCTTATATATTTTTTTATGATTTAAAGATTTATATGTTGATTCTGTCTAATATAATAAAGATACAACCTCTTAAGCTCTTTTGATAAAAGTTTAAAACGTTGGCATCTAATGTTCTATTATGCAAATATTGACAGTTATTGTTATGAAAATATACATAAGACACCAACAAGAAAAAGCGAGTGAAAAAGCAGAAAAAGTTTTCTGTGACGAAAATAGCACAACGAGTCTCATTCCCTTAGATAAAGAATTACATTGCCGATATCATGTACTTTCAAATATTTTCAAAAATCTTTTATGAAACCGAATAATCAAATGTTAAAGCGAAATAAAAACTTTCTAAAGAACTAATTATGAGGTACAAAGAACTATAAAAGCATTTTATTATCTTACTTATCCTCTGAAAAGTTATCACGCTGGTCAACCCAATGTTACTCCTTAAATAAATTTTGCCCTTCAGCGACAGACACTTCTCCCCAAGAATAAATTCAACGCCGAAAGAAGAGTGTAAAATATATTCGTTCTTTCCAAAGAAAATTTTTCATCCTCCCTCCATTTATTAATCTCTCGGAGTATGGAAATTTTATAGCACCGAATTTATGCTAGACAAATTGCAATGACATTTTACTCTGCAATGGAGGGTAACATTTTTAATATGATAGGATTACTTCTATGGTGATGGGGACATTTTTACACAATGACGCATAATATCACAGCTTAAATAAACGTCTTTGGTATATAATGAGGAAAAGAAATAACCGCTTGAGTCTAGGGGATGAAAGTAGGAAGTGTTGTTCAAAGTTTGGTCCGGGAAGAAGATCTATTTCTCCCTTAATGGATTCATCTGATTATGCGCAAAGAATCTAATATGCTTGTAGAACTGCAACAAAGAAAAAAATATGAAGTCAGTAATTTTGAAAAATGTAGTTCTGTTTACATGACGTCAGAACATAGTTGCATACAATTTAAATTCTATCTGTGATCTGCTGAATCACTGCTTTAAATTTGTATTCCATTAACCTTCCCGAAGGCAGTCAAACTTTTGAAGAGGCTAATGCAACGTTTGCATAGTTTCTGCTCTTAAGATGTGAATTTTTTTTAAAGTATAACTAGGAAAAATGTATTTCTTTTCTGGGACTAATGCAAAGTTTTGAGATTTTAAAAGTCTAATATGAAACAGATGGCGTCTTATTGTCTGCTGCTCTCTTCTTTTCATTTGGTGTTTATTTTTCGCAAAAATTCTATCAGATTTGCATAGTTTCAAAAGACATTTTGGCTTAATATATAACTTTTGGATTTCTTAATGTATGAGTACTAACAAAAAAGATATTAAAAGATTTAATCTTAGTTAAGATGATGAAAGTTTTAGTTAACCTTAAGGTCATTAAGGGCTTTTATAAGTATAAACAAAGTACAGTTTTCATATACTTTTCTCTAAAGAATAATAAACTACTGTATTAAATAACTTTTCCGTAGACGAGAAGGTGGAATTATGGACCCTGCATTTAATATGGACCCTCTTAATATCTGCCCTATGCGAAAATGCAGCCGCTCGAAATAGGTGTGGTCTGGAGCCCCTAGGTGGTTACAATGGATAGTCAAAGCAATTGACCCCAGTTCACTCCCGAATGACGTCCTGTGACCAATTGTTTGTTTTTCGTGTTTTAAAAACTTTTTTTGAGGAAAGTAAAAGTGAATATTTTACATATCTACTACTATGTTTTGTAAAAACTGATTCCTGTGCCTTATTCTACATGAGATGAAGTTCCTTTTAAGCTAGTTTGAAATTCAATTTCATTAACTCATTATGTGAAAAACGAGTTTGTTTCCAAGATGACATTGCTTGAATTATGGACCCCATTAGTGCTGGTATTATGGACCCGGGTCAATATTACCAACAACCGGTTTCAATAATGAAATAATAATGTTTCCGTGAGAAAATGCGATTCCACAGAAGATTTCATTGTGATACCTTTTATTTTCATGTTTTGTAATCCTTTTGGGTCATTCTGGAAGCTAAGAATGCAAGTTGAGAAGAAATCTCCCGCTGGAAAGGACGCTGTAGTCCGCAGAAGTTGGGACAGGGTGAAGATGGCTGAGGGTATCCAGAAGCTAAAAGTGAAATGGGACTAAAGGAGGCTGCCTGAGTGAAGGGAAAGTGGATGGGACTAAAGGAGTGTTTGGTGTACCAAGAATAACTTTGAGATTATTTGCTTTCCAAGTAGATAAGCCAACAGCAGATTTGCTTGTACAAAAACTAGGGAGGAAGTCTGTTGTACCAGATTACAATGAAAAAGAGTTAGTGGCCTATTTGCTAGAGATGGAGTCAGTATTTCACGGTCTTACTCGACAGAGATGTGAAAAAATTGGCGTTCCAGTTGGATGAACGTAATATTATCTCCCACCATTTCATAAACAAAGCAGCAGAGAGAGACAGGCTAAACTGATTCCTCACTCGTCAAAAGAGACAAATTTCGATCAGGAAATCTACAGGGATGTCATATGCACAAGCAGAGGGATTCAAACGTGAGCAGGTGGCTGTTTTTTAATTTGCTTGAAGTCTTGTGTTTTGGTAGTCATTTACAGAATTTTTAAAGTAGATGAGACTGGTTTAAGTGTGATTCAGTCAAAAGTTTCCCAAGTCATCGGGTTGAAGAGAAAACGTCAGGTGGGAGCTCTGACTACAGCTGAACGTGGTTCTCTGGTAAGTGTGGTTTGCTGCATGAGTGCTGGGGTGACATATTTCCCACCAATGATGATATTTCCTCGTAAAAACATGACAGATCAGCTTTTGAAAGAAGCCCCACCTGGAGCATTTGGAAAAGATCACCCCCCTGTGTGAGCTCTTCCAATTGCTCCGAGGCCATTTCTGTAAGCCCATCTGTTTACAGAGATGGCCCAGACTAGCAAGAATAATCGTGCATCTTCTGTGATAATGCATTCAAACATGAAAGTTCTCTGTATGACACTTCAAACTTCTCTATATGACACAGAGAACTTTGGATTCGTTGTGTGAGGTGCCTACAGTGGGCTCATTCTGTGTGCACCGGAGCCGAAGCTGACTATTATATTTGCGAATTTTGTCGCCAAAATTGATGTTTTTTTAATATAGATAATATCTGATGATTCAGCAGTTTAATAAATACATTTTCTTTCTTTCATCTTTTCTTTTGAAAACTTTTCTCTTTTTTATTTCCAGCTGTTTCATAAATAGATAAATGATTTTTTGGTAAAAAAGGTGGGGGTCCATATTACCCTCCACTTTGGGTGCTAGTTTTGACTTTTTTCACTGATGTGATTGTATACATCTTAAAATATGATTTAATGGCAAATCCACTTAAGGATGCTTAGGTGATGAATTATGGAAGAAGTTAGAGCCGCAAAATATGTAAATCAGTCTTTGGTATGACCAGAGTGAGCCAAAAACAAAAGGGGGGTCCATAATCCCACTTTCTCCTCTACTTAATGTATTACATTTTGCAAGATGAAAAGACATTTTCTTTAATATATAAATTTTGGATTTCTAATTAGTATGAGTACTAAAAAAAATATATTAAAAGATTTAAAAAGACATTTTGAAAAGACCATTTTGGTTAATATATAACTTTTGAATTTCTAAATAGTATGAGTACTAACAAAAAAGATATTAAAAGATTTAATCGTAGTTAAGATGAAGAAAGTTTTAGTTAACCCTAAGGTCATTTAGGCCTTTTATAAGTATAAATAAAGTACAGTTTTCATATAATTTTCCCTAAAGAATAATAAACTATTAATGAACTTTTCAGTACTTAATGTCTTACACATTGCAAGATGTAACAATATAAATTTGCATCTCGATGTAATTTCGCAGCAATAAAAACTTTTAAGCTCTAGAGATATATGTCAAAAATAAAGGCTTCTATTGTTCAATAATTCAAATACTGACAGATATTATTTCAAAAATATGTACAGGACCCATTTATATGTTAAAGAGGAGAAAAAAATGCATTCATCGAAAACTAGATGGATAACGAGAAACATTTCCCTGGATAAAGTATTGTATTACAAGTGCATATTTCCTGCTTTTAGTAAAAGAATTATTTTATGCTTCTTCGCCTCAAATACAAATGTTGTGATATCAGTATTCCCGATTATACATCACATTTGTTCAGATGCAAATCTGCTTTATTTGCAAAAATTCATAATTTTAAAATGACTGATATCTTTTCGTAGATATCCTTTAAATATTAGTACCGAAAATTATTCAGGGAAGCTAACTTATCATATGTAAAGAATAAAAATTTAATTGATGTTCTCAAAATTTCCGGGAGGGAGATATTTAATATAGCATTTCGCATCGTCAAAGATATTCCCCCAAGTAAAGGGATGTTTTCTCTAGAGAATTACCTACGAGTTATTAATATTCATGATTCGCAAAATACGTGAAATTTGAAAAGTTTCAATTTTGTTTAAAAGCCTTCCTTTTACTTCAATAAAATGAGAACAATTTTAATACACGCAATACCTTAGATGTTAAAACCTCATATCATATATATGAAAACTCCTATAATTCTTTTTCTCAATCATTTAAGAAGGCATATTTTTATATTATTGAATAAAAATTGGCCATTTTTAAAATGCCTATGAATACACGAAAACCCTCAGAAACGTAAACACACAACTCGTACATGAACAAACTAAAACCGCACAGTCTTATAACTTACAGGAAACTAGTGGAAAACGGAAAACAATAACACACAGCTTCTTAAAATCCAGATAAAAAAGGGTTGCAACTAGTTTGAACTAATTAATTGTTCCTCATTAGGGCGAAGAATATTAGGTGTGATAGTCTGTCTCTATGGATAATTTGCAAAAATATATATTAAAATAAAACTCCCCCTTATCAATATTTTCCAGTTTTATAGTGCATCTTTAGGGACATTTCCCATTTCTATAATATGAAATGGTAGAGCTAGGTATGCAAAATCGTCCTATTTACTTGAAATTTGAAATTGAAAATTGAATTAAAATTTGTTGTCTTAATGCTTTTAAACAAAGAGTTCAAGCACAAATCCTTATGAAGTTAGACTTATTTTATTTTACGCGTCAGCATTTTATAGAGATATGCTAGAGTTTTGACTTACAGGGAAAAAACAATATTTTCATAACATTCCTACATCTTACATCAGGATGTGATGAACAGCTCAAAACGCCATTATAAACGTGTAATACCACTCAGATTACCAAAATTTTCGAAATATTTTAAAATTATTGATGAGATGGGTTGAAACATATTGATCTTAAAGACATAATAATTTAAGGCAATGCATATTTCATTCACTACTATTTTGAAATATCCAGTACATTATTTTTCGACCGCTCTTAGATTTTCCATTATTTCGTAAATCTAAAATTTTGTCAGTCGAAATATTTTGTCTCCTGGTGCAGTGGAAATTGGAATCACAAAGTGAAATTCTTTCGCTTTGGCTAAGCTTAATCTGTTTTACGACTTGAAGAAGTATAAAAATAGAAATTTTTAATAATATTTTTAATCTTTCTTCCCTTACGTGCAAACTTTACATAAAAATCCTATCGTCCATACTCATTTTTGATCAGGATGTTGAAAAAC
Organism: Dolomedes plantarius; assembly: GCA_907164885.2. Taxonomy (NCBI): domain Eukaryota; kingdom Metazoa; phylum Arthropoda; class Arachnida; order Araneae; family Dolomedidae; genus Dolomedes; species Dolomedes plantarius. The sequence goes on from OU015492.1 coordinate 51,316,838, forward strand.
ATTATCTATCTATCTATCTATCTATATCTATCTGTCTATGTATCTATATCTATCTGTCTATCTATCTATCTATCTATTTATACCTATTTCTCTCTCTTTCTCTCTCTATCTATCATCTGTCTATCTGTATCTATCTATCTATCTATCTACCTATCTATCTATTTATACTTCTCTCTCTCTCTCTCTCTCTATCTATCTATCTGTATCTATCTATCTATCTATCTATCAGTCTATCTATCTATCTATCTATCTATCTATCAGTCTATCTATCTATCTATATAAACTTCTATATGGAGGCCACTAATGGTTCCAAAAATAATTTCCGTGTTCAGGAGTAGCCGTCAAAAAGAGGTTTTTTCCATAACATTGGCTCTATGGAGTCTTTAATTGGTTCTGAACAAAATAAAACCCTTCAGAGGGGTGACCGGTGAGAGAAGTTCCACTTTATATATATATATATATATATATATATATATACAGGGCTAGATTTGAGGCGGAACGCGTCGGAACGGCGTTCCGGTACATCTCTTTATCAATAATTTGGAATACCCCCCCACACACCCCGGAAGGTTACCGTTCCGGCACTTCTATTTCTAGAAATCTAGCATTGTATATATATATATATATATATATACTAGATGTATTACCCAGTTTCACTCGGGATTCAGTTTCTGCTATTAATTTTTTCAATGATTAGCCTCATGTTATGATGTTCTACAGTTTTCGCTAAAATTCTTTTGCGGTAGCAAATAGCATTAGTTTGTTGTCGGTGCTGTCGTTGTTCGTCGCTTTCCTCTCCTTTCGATGTTGAAGTTCGAAGACAATCGGATGTTCGACGCGTTAAAAGTTTCTTCATCAGTCTCACTGCTTCGGAACACTACAATTCGAATTCTGTTACCTTCGAGCTCTTGGGAATGTTTTTTATTCAGATTCTTGTGTACATCTAACTGCATTTTGAATTCTGTTGGCTTCGCGCGCTTGGGAATGTTTTCCTTCAGATTCTTGTGTTCGTCAAACTGCATTTCGAATTCTGTTGGCTTCGCTCTCTTCTTTTTTTCATCACGTTGCTCATTTCTCAACAATCGTTGACATTTTGCCCTTACTTCTGCAGGTTTAAAAGTTGATCCCCTCTTTTTGGGCATTTTAAAGCATTAATTTACAGCTAGTCAATAACGTTTGAATGGATTTATTATTATAGAAAAATAATCAATAATGTTTGAATGGATTGAGATCACATTCAATATTAAAACACAGCAAATCTGATAATTATTATAGAAAAAGTATATACACGTATTTCATGCTCGGAATTCTTTCTCAAAACTAAATCATCTACTATTTTTCAATGTCACTTCAGTTGTATAAATCATCGTGTTAAGGCTAAACGCTCGTGTTTCTAGCTAAGTGAACGTGTCCTTCAGTAGATTTGAGTTTCAACAGATAGCTTGGGATAGTTTCAATTCATAAAATGGATACATAACACATTCACTGAAAATGAATGATTTTCCATCCTTATATTTTCATTTTTAAAAAGAAATATTCCGGCGTTGCCATGTATATGAAAATAATATATCAAATTCATTCTTGCATGCGCCAATATATGAATAAATTGCGTTTTTAATTTATGTCTATTTATTTTTTCGGAAATGTTATAATTTAATTGGCAACAATGAAATGTTACAGTGGCTTTGAACAAAAATATCCGGGGAAATTTGGCGATTTGTTTTGGCGATTTTCAATATCCGTTGATACTTCTAACATAATTCGGGAATGGAACGTCGTAGCGGAATGAAAATAGTCTATAACCATCGCGCAAGTTCAAGCAATAAGTTGACCAAGTTTCATCGCAATCGGATGAACGGTACTGCAGCGCATAAAATACGAATAAGCAAACAAACAAACAAACATTCATTTTTATATATAAAGATATATGCGAGCACGGTGGTCCGCAAAGGCGTCGAGCCAGGGATCTGAAATTTGCTAGTTCAATACCCGACGTTGAAAAAACCACCGACGTGCACACTAATGGCGTCTGGTGTGCAGAAAAAATCTGTCGTAGCTGCAAAGTCCTCCAGGTCCCCAAACATTACCTCTGGAGTTGTTCCGGTCTCGTCACTTGACTCGGTTCAAAATTAATTCAATTTTAATTTTTAAAATTTTTTAAATATTAAATTTGTCGTCCTCCCTTTGATCTTTCTTTGATCGATGACGTTATGAGTGGCAGACTGCGCACCACTCGAGTGAATATTCAGAATATTGTATTCACACGATTCACACACAAACACAATACTCAACTTATTCACAAAACTCATTTGCAAATAAATATATGCATTAACTGAACTACCTCAGTTATCTGGCTCGCACTGAGAGCAAACAAAAACCTACTGCGTCTTTGGGGTCACACTCCCACACACCCTTCTCTCTCTCGCAACCACACACAGACTGACCGTGGGCTTTCCCCTCATCAGATCCCCACGGCGTCACCCCCAAACGTCGTAAAGAGTGCCATGCACGACAAAATTAAAGTTAAATAAGTTTCAAGAACATGTTGAATTTAAGTTAAAACAAATACTTACATTACGCCATTGCTGATTTTATTCATTTATGAAAAGATATAAGTAAGAAACACTGGAATAGAATATATTAATATAGTTTCACAAATAACCATGGGATTCAGTATAGAAAAACTAGGAGTACGTTAATTTCGCATAAATATATCGAAATTGCGCAAAAAATTACAATATACAACATTTCGCATTTATTCGCATATATATATATATATATATATATATATATATATATATATATATATATATATATATATACACACAGGGTGATTTTTTTAAAAACTGAGACTACTCAGAGCCATCTGTAGCGCGATGTATCAGCAGGAATTCCACCAAAATTGATAGAGGGACTAAAGGCGACATGGGAAAGAGTTTCCATGAAAAAAAGAAAACATAGTTCCAAAAGTCGCCGATAGGGGAAGATATGGTGCTGTTGTTGTCGGAGCACTTGAGAATTTAAATAAAAGGGCAAGTAAAACATCGAAATGCAAATTCATGACTACGTAGTCGACAGCAGCGCCAGTATTTTGAGCTATAAAGTGCGGAATCTGTTGTGCCTTCGCTTTACAGAAGAAAGGGTCATCAGTCGCTTTTCTCCACTTGCATGGCCACCTTGCTCCCCGGATCTAACCCATGTGACACTTTTCTTTGGGGTTATTTAAAGTCTAAGGTGTATCTTGGTAGAATCTTGAACTCGGTGGCCCTAAAGGACATTTCCCGGACTTTGATGAACATTCCTGGTGACATGGTACGCTTGGCCGTTGAGAGCATAGTGTTCAGGATGTAATGTGTAGTGTTCAGGATGTAATCCACAGGGACTGTGGTCACATTGAAGGAGGAATATTTGCTGCAAAAAGTGGTGTTGCAGTGAAATTTCTTTGTTATTCATTTGTCTGCTTACAACATTTTCGGTATTCATCCCTTATTTTTATAGCCCGATCTTAATACTGACGCTGCTGTCGACTACATAGTCGTGAATTCGTATTTTGATGTTTTACTTGCCTCTTATGCAAATTCTCGGGTGCACCGGCAACAAAAGCGCCATATTTTCCCGTATCGGCTACTGTTAGAACTATTTTTTTTTCACGGAAACTCTTTCCCATGTCGTCCTTAGTCCCTCTATCAGTTTTGGTAGAATTCCGACTGATAGATCGTGCTACAGATGGCTCTGAGTAGTGTCAGTTTAAAAAAAATTACCCTGTATACGTAATTTTCGTATTTACGAAATGGATACGTAATTGTGACTTTTTTTAATAAATGCGAAATTTTTGAATTTTATATATATATATATATATATATATATATATATATATATATATATATATATATATATATATATATATATATATATTCTTACTTACTTGGTTAGGTAAGTATCAAAGTTCTTAGTTAAAAGCTAACATTGTAGTAGTATCCACCTTCCTTCCTTAAATCTTTAGCAATAAGTAATAAGCAAATTTCGAGAATGTGATCTCTCAGTTAAAGACAGTGGATGGTCTTAAATAAGCAATTTATGTTAATAAATTCTTTCTATTATTACATAATTTCACTTTAAAAGTCGTTTATCACCAAGCTTTCATGAAAAGTAGTAAAAAAATAATTTTCACATTTATTCGCTCCTATCGGTAAATTTCGCATTTATTTGCATCTATTTCGTAAATACGAAAATTACGTATCCCTAAGTATTACACTAGAGGATTTCAGTGGGAAATTGATAAAAAGTTTAAAGAAAAAATTAATGTGAGGCTTGCGATTGATGCTCAGAGCACAAATGTTTGATATGAAACCTAATATGGACCCTTGAGGGTAGCGAGAGAGAGGTGGCTAATTCACCCTCAGAGCGATTTGTGCCCAAGTCTGTCGGACGTGGGAGTAATTAATTCAACTTAATATTTATTTTAAATAGGGCTTACTAAAATTTTTTGTTTCTAAAAAATATCATAGCACCTCTTGTCGATCTCACGGCACCATAAAGTATCTTGGCACATCGGTTGGTAATCACTGAGTTAGATCCAGAGATGCTTGCTACGTTCACAGATGTAGCCATCTGCAGATGTAGCACACTTCTAAAATAAAATCACAAGTCTACTTTTTTCACAGGTAACATGCAGTACAGATGAGGATCTTCAACTTCTCTTGGAGTTACTCAGCTAAATTTTCAGTGGATGGCACTTAATTGTCTTAATAAATGCTGCTTAATTGTCTTAATAAATGCTGCTTAATTCTCTTAATGCTCCAGAATATTAGTTCCCTCGTGGACCAGCTCACACAGTATCAAAACTTACTTAATACAAATGCTTGACTGTGGCAATATTATGGCAGTTATGTGAAGAGCGATCGGATTTATATAAATAGAGCGAAAGAAAACCATAGGGAAACTGGAAAAAATGCTGGGAATTAAATTCCTCCCAAACTTATAGATTTCCTATTACAAATATTTATAATTTCTCTGAAATAAATATTCAAACGCTGATATCCAAAGCGAAAATCGAATAATGGAGAGATATTGTTTCTCTGGTTGTAATTTTTTAAGCAGGGAGGCGTTACAAATATACAACTGAAATAATAAAGAATTACAGGCATATATATATATATATATATATTCATTCAATTTTTCCCAAGTGACAAATTTAATATTATTTCATCCGACGTATATTATGCAACGGAAACTTTTTATTACATATATGAAATTAAAATTTAATCAATAAAATGTACGAAAGATATAAATTACTATTCTTTTAGTTAACAGCTTAAATGCGAATGAATTTTGTGAGAGATATTTATCAACTTTAGTGGGCATATATAAAAGAAGAAGAATATCTCTTCTCCTTCAAACGAAATAAATTAATATATTGAATACATGAAGTACACTTAAAAACGAAGGAGATCTTTTATAGGTTACTCTTAAATGAAAGACATTTAATACCGAGTAACAAACTTGGAAGCTATATAAAAAATTATGTTCTTACTTCAAGGGGGATAAACGGTTCCACATATTTGTCCGATTTATTTCAATCAGAAGACGACACAACAATTCCATTTTGTATTCTTTGACTGGAAAGCATTAATCTTGAGTGATCCATTAAGTAAGATAAATGCTGTTTGTTTATACAACACACAACATATGGGAGGAATTTGCTTTATGAGGTGTTCAAGATTTGAGCGAAATTTTCCATTCATAACAAAAGTGGATGAATGATGATATTATTGTGACGTTTAGAAGATGAAATAAAGAAATTATATCAGTTAAAAGAAGCAAATGAGTTTAAAATGGTAAGGTAAGTTTATTTTAGCTTGAAATGTAAAGTTATGGACTCTTTATTTGTGGACAGGAAATCAACAATAAAAATAATGTATAGTCAATAATTTATAGAACTATTTTAGGGATAAGAAATGACAAAGATATTCAGTGGTGGTGATGTACCTCGACCAATAAAAGAACAATTTGGCACTCTGCGAAGAACGACTGAACTCACTGAAAAGTAGAAGGGCACGGTGGTGAGAATTTAAAGTCTGATTAATAATGAACAATAGATTTCCTGAGCAAATTAATGAACGTGTGTTCTTAGCAAAAAGGAAACACCAACAATTGAAAAACTAATACAGTTAAAAATGAACCATTCAGAAAATTTAATTACTGGACTAAACAAGCTTTAGTTCATATAATAATATACATTGTGGAAAATTTCATTTAACCTCTGGATAAAGTCTTCTATATATTTCTTTATTGTGAGATATGTTGCCATACAGGACGGACAGAAAGTCACGAGACCATTTTAAAATAGAATAACTTTCATTTACTAAAAATTCAGATTTATATTTAATAATCAATCAATACACTTGGAAATCATTTTTAAAGAGTTTTGTAAATAGCGTTCTTCAAATAACCATAATTTTGGCGGACTCTTTCGAAGGAATAATTTTTCCAAGGCTCTTTCCAGGTGCTCCCTCATCTGTCGTAGTGTTTCCTTCAATTTCTTCTTGGGTGTTGGTCTTTAATTGTTGGGTTGTTCAAGGTTCGTTACGGTGTATTCTGTCTTTCAGATATCCCCCACAGGTAAAAGTCTGGAGCCGTTAACTCCGGGGAGCGTGAATGCCAATTAGATTCTGAGTTTCACGAAAGTATCCTCCTTCCAAAAATTTGCATCCTGCACCAGATACACCTTATATGGGAATAAATTCGGCATCCTTTGAATCTCCTGTCGTGGGATTCGGTCCATAGGATACCCCGTAGGTTTGATGTTGAAAGCTCTTCTTAAATGCTCCTCCGTACGCGCTGAATAACGTCTCGAGACTTCCCTTAAAGTGGCCTCCTAGCACGTGGCCTCCTAGCACTCACAGCCCCCTGTTCTTCAAAACTGCCGGTATAAGTTGAGTGTTGTGTTTTTTAGATGACTCCAAAATGATGAACTGAAGCTCTTTGGGTTAGCACAATTGATCGTTTATTTTCTATATAAAATTTGATTATTTTTATTCGTTTCTCTGTCATGGATTTCTCCATAATTATTTTACAAGGATTGCAAAGGAGAAATCTGATACAAAATATTAAAGAAAATAACTGTAAAAAAGTTATTACATTCTAGAATGGTCTACTGAGTTTTTGGCAACCCTGTACTTTCGGACACCGTATTATACACAAAGCAAGTCTTCATATAATAACCACAACTGATGAGGTCCTGATGAATGCAGATTTAATACAGCGATATATTCCTCGGACAAACTGAGGTTATATACTGTATCAGCCGAATCTTGAGCACAGTTGTCAGAAGGAAACTTTTTGGGGTCGAATTTTCATAAAGTAACCTGATAAACGTAAAATAATGGTATAAGAGAATATCATAAAGAATGTATTGTGATGGCACATATACTCGATTCAAAACATCATACTACAAACAATGAGTCACTCTAGGTTTCTTTTGAAACTGCCATTTAAAGGATGAGAGAAGGCGGGAATGTTGCGTGTATAATAGCTCAGAATTTTCGTCTTTATCCTCTTATTTGCGTTCCACGGATAACCAGCGCGAATAAACGTGAGCAAAGTTATGTCTAATCCATAGACGTGGGATTAGAAAACAACTCTGTGTAAAAAAGTGTCCAGCTTTAGGTCGGCTCCTATTCCAAGCTCTTGCGATTTCTAGGCCCAAACTCTAAAACAGAAACATAATTTTTAAAAAAATATACTCTAAGTAGTTTAAATGAGGGATTTTTTCAGCTGAATATTTAATATCACCCAATTTGTATTATTTTACGAAATACAGAATTTTATATTATTTTAAAAATTAATAAATTTTAAATACAAAATAAATTAAAAATTCCTAAATCCTGTCGATACCATATGAGAAAAAAATGTTCATACCAATCTCATACGTACTATGGACATTTAGATCTAATTACAAGAGTATTTTAAAATTTACAAAGTATTTTTTTAACAATTATGGGTTTTTAAATATTACATTCAAGTAGATTAACTGATTGCAATAATATTGTAAGTTTATATTTCAAAATTAAACGTCAGTGATACAAAAAATAAATATCGTAAAAGCTTATATACTCGTATTTATAAATTATTATATAATTTTAAATAAGATTTTATAAAAAATTAAATTTAAATAATTATTATAATGATAAATTTTTCTATTCAGCGAAACTTTTAAATTAAAAATGGTTAATCTAGTTGAATTTCCTTCTCTGTAGAAATTTATCCAAACTATTTGAATGAATTAATTTAACGAACTATTTAGTAACGTTCACAAATTGTTAAACACACTGGTTGCAGTCACTGAGTACATTTGTTCCAAACATAACAAACATTTATAATATGAATTACTAGGCTATTTCAGAGAATTTTCAGTCCGCAATTTGTGGAATCCTTTAAAAGAAAAGCAGTAACATTATTTAATGCAGTTTAAAAATATGATGAGATTCAATAATTTATTTTGAATTTAATTAAAAAATTTAACTATAAAAATTTTATTTTAAATCTTATTGAGTCAAAACAGTCATAACATAGCTGTCTTAAGAAAAATTAAGCATCCAGGTTCATAACGTATTTCCCCCCTCACCTTCCTATATATATATATATATATATATATATATATATATATATATATATATATATATATATATATATATATATATATATATATATATATATATATATATATATATATATATATATATATATATATATATATATATATATATATATATATATATATATATATATATATATTAATTTTTGAACTGATCCTCTCCTCAAATAAACTGCCTTTACAAGAAAGCAAATCATATGCTTAATATCAGTAATTTAACTAAATAAATTAAATGATAGTATTGCTTTTGAGTAATTTAATTACATGGAAGAAAATAAAAAGAATACTCAAAATAAATAAGAGCAGTGATCTGTATCCAGATTGAAATTTAGCCATTACGATGAAAAAAAAATCGAAATATCGTAATTTTTAGTGTAATACAAAGAGAAGAAAAATTTTTTTTTATGCTCTTTCTAATCACTAAACACTACGCTTAGTGCATTCTTTCCGTCTTGTAATTCCGGACATATTCTGAAATAGAACCAATTTTCTGTAGGAACAACGCTTTACGGAAGAGAAGTTCATTGATCATTTTGGAACAAGTTCATTTGCCCCAAAGAGGAATTGCTTGTATGATTGGATGGGTGAGGTGAAGTAATGATTTCCACTCTGCAATTCTGTTCGGAGACTCAGAATCGCTTCACGAAATGCAGAAATTTCGCATTAGGTGGTTTAGGAAATGCTTTGACTGAGGTTAACCGTATTTTTACAACAACAGGAATGCATAAAAGGGAACCGAATGCATAGGAGGTGTCATATTTTCATTGTGCTTCAAGAGCATATATTTTGTAAAATTTGTAGTTACTGATATATTTTCATTCTAAAAATAACATCGAGTGTTTAGTAATGCACATTCTGAATCATGCTATAAATTATCTGTTTGATACGGATTGCTATTTAAAAAGCGTATAAATCTGAAGTAATGAAAAACTTCTATTAAATATGTATGTTTGATTATAGATTTTTTTATTGAAGGTATGAGTGTTTATTCTATGCTTGGAATGTATTAAGATAATTTTTTTAATTTAAATTCATAAAGCTATTAAAGATTATACTTTACGCAAAAAAACTTTAATTTGAGTGGAATATTTAGCTTATTTTTTTAATGATGGAAGTAAATAACTGCCTTCATATACTATGTATATAGTTGTATTTATCTTACCTTTCCACGTATGCTTCATTATATTATTTAATTTAATAACATATCACGAATGTACTAGCCACCTCTACTGAATATAAAAGCTATACATATACTCATAAAAAGTGCAAATCTTGGTAAACTAAAGGAATTTAAAATGCGATATATATAAAAATGACATACATCTCAGTGTAAAATATGAAAACAAAAATATGATGTTTACATATATAAATGCAACACATGAGTTAACGATGTAGCAGCTGAATTAGGTTGAATTAAGTTTTGGATAATTTACTGCCTAAAATAAATCTACTACCTGATCTGCCACTATTAACCTACTGCCTGATGAAAACTTTACTGCCTAAAGATTCTTGAAATACTAATCAATAAATCAAAAGTCAGATTAAGAAATATTTTATGTGACATATTAAACAAGTTATCGCATTTAACTATTTTAACTAGGTAGCGTGAAAAGTTCTAATTAAAAGTTATTTTTAATTAGAATTTGCACATGTGTGTTTTTAATTAGAATTTGCATTTGTGTGCTAGATATATCGTAGTTCTCTCTTTTCGCAATTCTCTCTGTTCATTTCACTAGACGATGTTTAACTGTATATTTAAATCAATGCATCGAGTATGAGTATTTAATTGTATAAGCCTACCCTCAAATTCCTATTTTTTGTTTTTTATTTTTCTTATATTTAATAGTGAATTGTTTTGTTTCTGCTTCCGTATATATTGAACGTTTTAATCTGAGTAGATGCATCGTTAATTTGATTGATTAATTGGGCTGAAGTTTAGACAAACCATTATTCCCTCAAAAAACAGTAAACAATACATTTTCCTAGTTGCTTGAAAAACTATGATAACAATCTGGGAGTAAAACTACTTCCCTGTCACTTTAACAATGGGAACACCAAGGATATCATTGTAGATTTCGACATTGACTTATCGAGGGTTTTACAGCTCTGAAAATTTATCTTGGTCTCGTGTGCAACGTGTGCTCTCATTGTGTTGACTTGGAATGTTAAACTGATGAAGATAAGCCTTCAACTAGTATTTGTTTTTATCTAAAAATAAATAGGATTCAAAGAAAAACAAAAAAGCAGATATTTTACCAGCACAGGTAAGTTAATTGGATTGACAACACAATGAGCCATTAAAACTCGTTAGAGTTTACATAAGTCGTAACACTATTACCTAAGACCTAGATAGAAATAGTAACTCTGAAGAAATCTTTACGGTCAAATATTAAGCATTATTGTGAGATCAAAGAGTAGGTTTGTTTTGTACTTATAAATCCGGGCATACAAGAGTAAAAGTAAAACAATATTATTAATTCCTACAACATGTTAGGCAATACATGATTTATCTTCTATACAGTGTAAACTCTGAACATGCCATGAATAAATATATTAGCATACGGTTATTGGCTGCTTCTGGAAACGGTTGAAGAACTTCTCAAATCTAAGTTTCTCTACTTAAGCATTTTCAGGATATTTTGAACTCAAATTGATCTAAAAACTTGAATACGATTTCAATTTAAAACAGCAGTGTAATCAAGGAAATAAAAATTATGTTTGCAGTTTAAATTTATTCCAACATCTCTTAAAGTATGAAGATTATTTTTTCTTTCTCGAAACTAACAACTAGACGTCATTTTTCTACGTAGGATTGATTTGACATTGATTTCATAGTGAATATTGTGTTTATACATGTGTTTATATTTTGCTTCATATGCTCATGATGTATATTGTTAAACACGTATATTCTAAATTAAGTTTTATTACACATGTTTCAGTGAGCATTAATAACACTGATAAATAACTGTTTTTTAACTTTATTTTGTTCATCGTGAGCCGGGATAAATATTTCTATTTATTACCCTTTTGTAAACGAATTTTAAACAACTGGGGAAGTACGACCAGTTTTCTGAATTATATTATGTCCTCATTAGCTTCATTTAAATAAAATGCCTAAAAATATTATTTTATTGTATTTTAAACAGAAAATGAAGTTTCCTGGTGAAAAATAAATGTAATATATGTGCAAGTTGTTTATTCGAACTGCAAAATAATAAATACGATCTTTCCAGAGTTGTCTTTTTATTTTTATTTTATTTTTCGTCCGCGAGCTTGAATTAAGGAGTACATATTTCAGAACGAAACAAAATTCTTCCACAGGCGAAATAAGTTATTTTTTCCCACATAATCTCGTAAGAAGCGCAGAAACTTCCCAACCTTCGCTGTTATTTTTAGAAAGAACGTATTCGACATCTTTCCCCAATGTCTCTGTCATAAGAATGTGTAAGCATTCCAATAAAAATTATTTCTTTTCCTCCCATTTTTTTGGTGCATCTTTGCTTTAAGATATTGCGCCAGTATGTTCATCATTAGGTGATAAAGAAAACGTCGAGTCGACGTGAGGGAAAGACATTACAGAAATTCCTAGCTCGTTTCTTTTTATGTAGCTGAATCCAGCCGTATCTGGATTATACTTTTTTGCTTGGATACAAATCATAACAGTAAACTTCTGCTATGTGAATAAGGCATCCAAAACATTGTTTACGACAAAGCAAGCCTAGTATTGTAGATTATGGCTACATATGTTTTTACTTGACTAACGGACGCTAAAAATCCTCAAATAACTTATTTGACACTAAACTAAATCATGTTTCACTTCTTCTTTAGAAGAAACAAATTTTGCGCATGTTTTTGAGGATTTTATTCTATTTTTTCCACGAAACATTCATTTCACCTCTACACACCAAGTGTAGAGATTAAATGAACCTTTAATTTATGCTTTAGTTTATAACTTGATGAACATAATTTTCTAGTTATTTCAGACTTTGCTGCAATGTCATTGATGATGTGAAATAATGTCTAACGTAGTAATACAATTTAAAATTAGCGAAACCTCTCTATTCTAGAAAGAGCAGTGAAATAATGTCTAACGTAACAATACAATTTAAAATTAGCAAAATCTCTGTATTCTAAAAAGAGCAGTGAAATAATGTCTACCGAAGTAATACAATTCAAAATTAGCAAAGCCTGTCTATTCTAAAAAGAGCAGTGAAATAATGTCTAACGTAGTAATACAATTTAAAATTAGCGAAACATTTCTATTCTAAAAAGAGCAGTGAAATAATGTTTAACGTAATAATACATTTTAAAATTAGCGAAATCTCTCTATTCTAAAAAGAGCAGTGAAATAATGTCTAACGTATTAATAGAATTTAAAATTAGCGAAACCTCTCTATTCTAAAAAGAGCAGTAAAAATAATGTCTAAGGTAGTAATACAATTTAAAATTAGAGAAACATCTCTATTCTTAAAAAAGCAGTGAAATAATATCTAATGTAGTAATACAATTTAAAGTTAGCGAAACATCTCTATTCTAAAAAGAGCAGTGAAATAATGTCTAACGAAGTAATACAATTCAAAATTAGCGAAACCTCTCTATTCTAAAAAGAACAGTGAAATAATGTCTAACGTAGTAATACAATTTAAAATTAGCGAAACTCTCTATTCTAAAAAGATCAGTGAAATACTATTTAACTTAGTAATACAATTTAAAATTAGCAAAACCTTTCTATTCTAAAAAGAGGAGTGAAATAATTTTTAACGTAGTAATACAATTTAAAATTAGCGAAACTCTCTATTCTAAAAAGAGCAGTGAAATAATGTCTAACGTAGTAATACAATTTAAAATTAGCGAAACCTCTCTATTCTAAAAAGAGCAGTGAAATAATGTTTGACGTTATAATACAATTTAAAGTTAGCGAAACATCTCTATTCTAAAAAGAGCAGTGAAATAATGTCTAACGTAGTAATACAATTTAAAATTAGCGAAACTCTCTATTCTAAAAAGATCAGTGAAATACTATTTAACTTAGTAATACAATTTAAAATTAGCAAAACCTTTCTATTCTAAAAAGAGGAGTGAAATAATTTTTAACGTAGTAATACAATTTAAAATTAGCGAAACTCTCTATTCTAAAAAGAGCAGTGAAATAATGTCTAACGTAGTAATACAATTTAAAATTAGCGAAACCTCTCTATTCTAAAAAGAGCAGTAAAATAATGTCTAACGTAGTAATACAATTTAAAATTAGCGAAACCTCTCTATTCTAAAAAGAGCAGTGAAATAATGTTTGACGTTATAATACAATTTAAAGTTAGCGAAACATCTCTATTCTAAAAAGAGCAGTGAAATAATGTCTAACGTAGTAATACAATTTAAAATTTGCGAAACCTCTCTATTCTAGAAATAGCAGTGAAATGATGTCTAACGTAGTAACACAATTTAATGGCGAAATCTCTATTCTAAAAAGAGCAATTTTGAAAGAGTGTTGAGCTGACCCTCAACACTTTTGGTATTTCGCATTTAAAGGCCCCGGAGATCTTTTCAACTAAATTCTTTCAATAGGTAACTTTTTAGTGATATCCAGATTAAGGACTGGCCTCATTAAGAACATGATTTTTTGTAACAGTCATAAAATCTTCCCATCATGGCCTAACTGCAATTCCGGGGCTACTCTTGACCATATTATGTTGTGTTTGGAAGTCAGCCATTCTATTCTCTTTGAGAAACCTTTGGAGATGTTGAAACAGATTCACCTACGGCATATTGATTTGTCTAATGACAGATAAGAAGAAGAAGAAGAAGATTAGCGAGTAGGGCTACCAAACAAGATCTTTGATTTTCATAGTATTTTTAGTTACATGCATATTTCATGTATGTACTTCGTAATTACATACAAAATTATCCCGAAGATTAAATGATTATATGACAGAGAATTCCAACACCATTGAGTTGATATTCCCAGATAACCTACATAGAAGAACAAACAATCTTTATTCATAATACGATTTACTAGCTTTTAGTAAAAACTGACAATAAAAAGTTAGAATTATGTAAAATTACACGATGAATAATTATGGCATATATACAATTAATAATATTGATAAATACATTCAGTACTAAGATAATGCTAAAAATGATTGTTAGAAAGTAATAAAACTTGCATATTTCCGTCTAGATGTAAAAAAAAGTAGGAAAGATTTTTCTTATTCTTTGAAGAATTTAAATTTATTTGAGAATGTTTTTATAGCATTTCCAATAGCCCCCAATGACAATAATAATTCATCATATTTTTGACACATACCAGTAATATATATATATATATTCCATTATTGTGTTTATATATATATATATGAGCACATTCATAGCAGCTATAAGGTGTTAAAGTTAATGCTGTAAAAAATCAGTAAATTAATATTGAATGTATGTTTTTATCAGTCCAATAAATCAAGAACTGCTGTGACGGCCCGTTAATATCCATTTTTGTTTCTCTTGACATTTTTGGGAAAATTTCTTAAAAGAATATATACGAATGATTACTATCGAAGTTTCCTCGTAAGAATTTGATTGTCCTAAGTTCCAGATGAAATAATTTGCTATCTTGGAATTTCGTTAAGTACTCGGCAATTTCGTAATACGACGATTGTATTAATTTCAACAATGATAGATGAGCTAAATGTCATATATATTTTAATATGATATAGAACAAATCCTATGTATGCTTATGAACGCAAAATACTACCGAAGAAAAACACACACTTGAAAATAGGCCACGGGAAAATTGTGTTTGTTACCATAATATATTTTTGCGGGAAACTACATTTTGTCACCCCTGAAGATAACCGTTAAATCTCAAGCAAAATACCCCTATCACATTGAAAGCTTAAATTTAAAGTTTAATATTTCAAAAACGCTATACGTATAGTGATAACCTTTCAAGAATCTATTTGCAAATTAAAATTCCGAAAAACTAACGTGCCGTGTATATTTTAAAATAAATTAATTTTCCTGTTAACACGCACCCAAATAGACAAGGAAATCACAAAAAATATTACATAGGTATAGTCTTTATAATATTTATTTGAGACAAAATATGGTATAACTTTAAAAAAAATTAAGCTTATCTAATTGTGAAATGAAGGAAAACTAGAATCCTATTTATTGCTTCAAACAGTTGAAAATTTCTTACTTTCTTTACAATATTTGTACGCAGTTGATTTTGAACTGAATTCAAACTATTAGCGAAAACCCCAGATAGTCTGAAAATATGAGAGTGAAATAAGAAAACTCCTCAGTTTCAGTCAGTTTTTTAACAAAATAAATTTTTTTTTTGTCTTCCAGTTTGTTAGAAAGCACCTGTTTGTGAGGGTGTAGAAATATCTCCATATGTGGTTTATTCTACGCCTCAACTGTTTTTCTAATTGTTTTCTTAGAGATTTGAGATCTCGGAACGAAAATAATTTTTTTTCCATTTACGAATAGAAATGTATTGCAATAAACTAATTTCGCATCAGTTATTTCTCATAATAAGTGTTTTATCATCATATTTGTAATATTTTATATTAAAGAGGTTTAGAAAACTTTTCTTAGTAAATTATTCATCTGTACCTTTGAACTCGTTATAAGCTGTCACCATTATCTATTGATAAACCGACTTAACTGATCAGACAATCATATTAACATATCACATTATGTTAGACAATAAGATTAAAAAAATTATATCGTGCATGATATTTTAAGTTTCCTTAAAGTCCTCATACGATTTGCTGATAGAAGCTACGTTTTGTGAGTTTTACACAACAGTGACTGATTTATCACATTCGCAATATATCAATGTGTAGTGTTCATAATAGCAATAATTTAAGGATGCTGTGTACAAACCGTATTAGATTCGCTTACGTCAGTGTTAACCTACGGAAAAAATGTGTCCAAGGATTGCCGAATTGGATTTAAAGACTTTTTTTGTACTCCGTAATAGAGATAGGAATTTTACACCTTGTGGCATTTTTCGTATTTTTTTAAAAATGCAAATAATATTTTAAAATTTAAATTACTTGGGGAAAAATCTGGTATAGTATGTTTTAAACGTTCCTAAATTCCTGTAATGGATGAAATTTGTAAAATGAATCCTCTTGCATGGTGCAGAAAATGTCAGGCTATTCGAAAATACCATTTTTACTGGATTATCAGCATTGCTGTGGCTTCCAATAGCAGAAAAAATTTCTCCATAGGTTAACATTGAGGTAAGCAAATCCAGTAGGGTTAGTGCACAGCAGCCTTAAGGAATAATCTTAATAAACGTGAAAAATTAATAACTTATACCCTTCTTTAATACCGAATAAAAAGTTAAGATAGTTCTCATAAACTCTCCAACTCAATAATTACTTTGATATACCTGCCATATTCCAAATAAAATATCATTTTATGTCAAAGGAGTTTAGGCGTTTTAAAACGGAAGCGAATGGCTCGTGTAATATGAAATTTCTCGCGAAATCATTTCATTTCAGTCGTTCGATTTTTGCACTTGAGCTACCTTTCAACCCAATTTAACATGCCTCCACAAGATGCACTCAATTCCTCAAGTTTGAAGAACGCTTCAGTTTACGAGCTTTTTATGGTTCAAAGTTGTGTCGCAGAAAGGAAAATGGTAAGGAAAATTCACATAAACCACTGTATAATGTAATGAGAATTTATACTGTTGCGCCAAATGTAAACCCATGGGAAAAATTGGATGGGAAAAATGGCTCATGAGAAAATTTAAGTGTAATCATATTTGTAGTTCCCAGTTAAGGGGAGCTGTAAAGACGTTGTCTAAATCAAACTTATCTACATGTTAACTTCAAAGTTATGTAGGATTCTAGGAAAAAAAATTCTGATTTCATTCACATCCAAAAATAAATGGAATATTTTCAGAAGTAATGCTAAAAACTTTGGTGTATTGTGTTTGCATACACATTATATTCGTAGACACACACACACACATATATATATATATATATATACATATATAAATATACACATTTATAAAATATATATTATTTATGCATTGTAATCTACGAGTATATATATAAACCAGCTCCGTAACTGACTGATTGACAGATAACGCACAGACCAAACCGCTGGACCTAAAGGGCTGAAATTTTGCATGGCGATTCTTCTTATAGTGTAGGGGTGCCTAAGAAATATTTTTAAAAAATTGTTCTTAGATTTTATTAAATTAAATTTTTAAGCTGTTTTTGTAACATTTTTTAAAGTTTGCATTTAAAATAATAATTTGAGTGTTATAAAATTTAGATCACGAGAAAGATCATAAAATTCCTTTAAAATGAAATCTTTTTTTTTTTTTTGGCTAATGTCCCTGGGGGATGACGACATTACACCCCAGTTCGGTGTACATATGAATACAACACATAGAAAAAGACAAATGACGCAATCACAGAAGAATTTTATTGACAAACGATGACACCGGTGATGGACGATGGGTTGCAGCTCCCCTTTCTAGACGGGGCTCCATTTGCAGGCGGAAGACTGACCGGTTCCCCAAAATACAGCTAAGTTTTATACGGGAATCGAACCCGCACCCCCGGTGTGGCAGGCTGATGCCTTTAACCACTTAGCCACTGGACGACGTTTGAATCTTTACCTCTATTTTCTGATTTTTGGTGAATTTTTAAAGATTAATTTTTAGAATTCAATTTTTAAATGTTGAACACGTGGTTTCTTTTCTTTTTTTGATACTTCAAATTAATTTTGTGACACATTCATAACAACGAAATAAATTGATAAAGAAAAATTATTAAAATACGGACCGTTGTATAGAATTTGAATATTTTCTTCTACATTATTTTGTCTATAAAAATATCCGTTACGATTTTTTTTAAAAATATGTATTTTTTTTTGCATTAATTGCATACATTGACAGTTGTATTTATATATATATATATATATATATATATATATATATATATATATATATATATATATATATGTATATATATATATATATATATATATATGTATATATATATATATATATATATATATATATATATATATTTCGCATTAATTGCATACATTGACCTTTGTATTTAATTTGAATGTATTCCGTAGCGAATCACGGGTATTCAGCTAGTTTTATGTATTGCAAATAATGTTCTGTATTGTTTTGAAATGTTTTGTAAAAATGAAGTGTGAAGAGAGTCTTTTGGAGAGACCAACTCTCTTGTTTAAAACCAAGTAAGAATTTTACTTAGATTAGAAATTTTAAGTATTTGAATTCCTTATACAAAGTTCCTCAGTAACTCCAATACTTTTTTATTCAGTGAAAATATGTATTGCTGAGGAACGTTGATAGACGCATTCCTGATGTCGTCCGAGAATGCGGTGTAAGCGAGAGAAGTGTGTATCATTTATCAGAACAATGAAGTGTCTGCGTAGATTGTTGCGTGTCAGAGATACTGTCAGTGAAAAACAATTAATAAAAATCAGGATAGACGACATTTAATGTGATCTGGGAAGGAAAATATGGCGACGCAAAGCAGCACACCAATTAGCAAATAAATGAAAGAGACATGAAGTGCATAAAGCTTTTCCTGGCACCATGCGGAGAGACTTGCAGCAAATGGTTGGTATTTCTAGCATACCTAGCACCAGGGACCTGCTGAGTATGCTGGCATTCGTAACGTTCTCCCCAATGTGGCATAGTCGGCGAGTTATTAGGCGACAAAAGTTCAGTGAATTTAGAAAGTCAAATAGTTTGTTAACATTTACTTACCACTTGTAGGCATTTAATTTTCACGGACAATGGAAGCATGATAAAGGTTGTTTGATCAAGGTCTATTTATCCTGTTTATCAACAGAGCATCACAAAACATACGACTGGCATGAGTATCTGCACCCTCGCTGCATGATTCCTGTTGATCGTGGAGCTGGAAAAAAAGCTTCATCTGGATTACACGATGTTGGATAAAATCTCGCTGTCGATGGAAATTTAAATGACAATTTAAATGTTGTGAACCAAACTGCTCAGTCGATTATCATAGACACGTTTCCAAGCAGCAATGTAATTTTGGGTGGATGCCAATGTAACATCAATCGAAAAAACTAATCATCAGCGCAAAAGTGTCATTGAAGGATGCCAGAGACACGTCACCAAATAATTAAACACATAGATTAAATCTTTAAATGTAATGGACTGCATTTATTGAGAGATTTGGGGATGAAATGGTTAAACGACTATGCACCAAAAGTCCGTTACATCAAACATTGATGAACTAGAAGAGACACTAGTTAAAGAATGATAAAGTAATGGCGCAGATGCTAGAAGCGAAAAGCTAGTTATTTCTTGGCCATACGTAATTAAGGCCGTTAAATGACTAGAAGTAAAAACCTACCTCATAAGGCAGAATGTCCCACTTCATAGCCACAAAGAGCATTCTAACCCATGCAAACATACAAATAAACATATCCCGACAAGCATGGCTTTATTATGCGTATTTCTGAGGAATGTAAACTATTCCGTAATTCTTAACACCGTTCATATTTTTATGCAGCTAGTAATCAATACATTTATAGCAATCATTACGACACAACAATACGGCTTAACGAAAAAAATTGTTCTGTTTCTTTCGGATCTTTATTTCAAACACATAAGACAAATAGAAATGAAACAACTTTATAAAATCCAGAAATAGTTAGATAAAAATTCGATATCCATATACTTTGGAAGATTCTGTGACAGAACTATCGGAACAATCCCCCACAGATGCGCAAGATTTTTCAAAATTGCGGAAGAGGAAAAGAATAGTCAAAATTTCCAGTTTTCTGTATCCGGAACAAGGAAAAGCTATTTCGAAAATGATTGTTTATTTTGTGAGAAATTTTATCAACGCCTGAATGATGTTAGTAAATGTGATAAAAACCTTTGGTTTCTTTGAGAGAATCCAGGGACGTTTCAGCTTCCAATAAATATTGTTTAATTCTCATCGAGTCTTTTCTTCGGTAATAGATAAATGCTATTTCTTTCGGAAACTGGAGTCTCTATGAAATTTTTTAAAAATTCACACAATTCCACTTATTATAATTATTAATAAATTAATTAAATGTTGAGATTTATCCCAGTTTTACTAACAGATTTAATATGCAAGGTTGTGAATAGTATACATGAATATAAGCTATTGTGTAAGAACATCAGCTTATGCCTATGTAAATCAGCTTATGCCTCTATGGTGCTATTGTTGCATCAAGTTTATTATGATAAACAATGTGATTTTTTTTTCGGAAATACAGCTCTGAAACAAGTAAAACAACTAAGGAATTCTAAAATCCTTAAAATATCCCCTCTATATAAATGAAAATAAACTGCGTTCTCGATCGGAAATTTAGTTTTCTTCTTCAGACACAGAATAGGAGAGCTGTTACACATTGAGTTAAAATGGCCAGACAAGCTATTTTATTCAAGAGAGGCCAAGGAAAGTCATGCCAGACATAACGACCGAATTTTGCAGTTTTTATCATTGCCAAGGATAATTAAAGGAAGCGATATAAATACTGAAATACTGGCGGTGAATAAAAAAATGGAGGAACCTAGTGCAGAAGATCTTCAAGGGTTTGGCTATTTGATATCTAAGAATTGGAATAGTGATCATGTATGGGGATTTGAGTTCCAAATTATTGTTGCAGCATCTAAGTTTCTCCATTCAGCCTGTTTTTCTCTTGGCTTCAGAACTGGCGTTTGGCTGTGGTGTTATGATGTCATATAGCCTTCAGCACTTCTTGTCTACTCGTAATACAGAATCGGCGCCAACACTATATTTTCGGGTTTCTGGCCAGAGATCTTTTCGAGTAACAGACGTGTAGGATGAATTAATGGCGTCTCTAGAGCTACTTTTTGCCACTAATAACCTAAAAAATGATAAACTCGTACGGTGGTTTCGGTGAAGTCATCGCTTTCAGGATTAACTTGAAACCTCCGTCCCCGTGTTCGGTTATGTAATGTATAGGTCACAGAATAGCTCTCTAGGTATAAAAAGCCCTTTAGGAAGGACTTTCATTGTCTTCAGTGGTATGACGTCATACAGTGGGACCGCTGGAGTCGCGGACGTGGCGGAGACCATATCGCTCCTTTCTAATCAGAATTTTAAAATTCTCGGAAATTTGAGTTCGATACTGCGACTCTGGGACACCCGACGCATGAGGAGCACGTGGGATCGTCCCGAAAGCTACGTGTGTCTTCGATCGGTGGCGGGAATATCGGAAATTTCGATAATCTGACGTCACTAATTTTACGGTTAATATGGAATCCGTACCAAGACTATATTTTAGGATTTCTGGGGAGAGGTTTATTGGAGTAAAAGATGTTTAAGGTGAATCAATGGAGTATCTAGTGCTACTTTTTGCCAGTAAGGTGCCTAAAAAAAGATACACTCCTGCTGGGGTTTCGGCGACGTCATCGCTTTCAGGAGTAACTTGAAACTTGCACCTCCATGCTCGTTTTTGGGATGCTTTTGCAGAGCATAGTTCTCTAGGACTAAAAAACCGCTACAGGACGGACTTCTATGAAAACTTCAGTGGTATGACGTCATACAGTGTGTCACGGGTAAAAAGTGACATTGTAGAGAGTAAAAAAGGATAATGAATGAGCCTGTGAAAAGATCGGAAGATGAGGCAAGCTGGGAAAATAATATCCATAGAAGAGGGTAAAAAGGAGAATATTGATGGATACGATAGGCGATGAAGGTAAATAGATCCTATAGAAGTAAAAAAGATCGTTACGGTATGAAAAGAAATATCACGAAGAGACGCCAGATGATTAAGGCGGAACGAAGCAAGTATGGCATGAAAAGAGATGACAGATGGGAAACGGTTAGGAAGAAAAATAAATCTTTAAGAAGGGAGAAGATGGAAAGAGAGGAAGGAGAGGTGTAAGAAAAATGACTTAGCCGAAATAACAGGAGGTCGAAAGCGAGAGAAGAGCGGCAGAGATCAAATACGATCCCTGGTAAAAGGTGCGGATATTGAGATGGGAAGAAACGCTCCAGCAGGGCGGGATGGAAACTCCCAGAAAAAATAAGGGCCCAATCAAGAAAATATAAGAGGAGTTAGCGGCAGAAGAGACATATATAGAAGAAGCGGGATAAAGATTAAAAGAGAGAGAGATTTTATTTGCCTAGGAAAGATTACCGAATGTTCTTAGAGACAGCCATCCACGGAGTAGATTAGAGACAGCCACGGAGACCATATCACCCCGTTTTACTTGGGATTTAAAATATCTCGGAAATTCGAGTATCCTTGCTTCTCTGGGACACCGACGCGTGAAGAGCTAATGTGATAGTTCCGAAAGCTCCTTATTTCTTCGATAGGTCGACGGGAATATCGGTAATTTCGATAATCTGACGTCACTGATTTCACGGTAAAAGTCTGAATTTTCAAACAAACTGAATGCAATATATTTATGTGAGTGTAGGTAGACGCTCATTATTATCAAGATACAGTCGAAAAGAAATTAATTGTCATCATTGTCAAGATACAGAAAAAATTCTTTTAGGTAATGTTTGTACACTTTTAAAACTTATTAAGCCCTAATACGAGTAACAATGGAGGGGCTATCCTAACTTTGAAGGGCCTTCTTACTGGATTGCTGCATTGTAATATTTTGTGTTCTGAATTTATTCCCTTGTAAAATTGGAAACTGGTTTTTAGATTCCATAGATTTCCAATAGAAAGGAGCAAGAATGATTATTTTAGTCTGCTAGGAAATTTAAGATAAATTTATACTTTGATCTTGAACTCGGATCTCCTAGAGTACTAGAAAGTTATGATTATCTGAGTGCGTCTATTATCAGCTACAGTTATAGCCGAAACACAAAAATCACTACCGTGGGAAAAGAAAGATATCAAAAATTATGGAACAGTCTAAAAAAAAAAGAATATTCCCTTACACCCCGAAGCACGAAAACAGTGAAAAGAAGATGACTGGGAAAGATCGCCAAGTAATGCATGCAACCTAAAATGCTGTGCTTAAGAAGCAGCACTTCAATTAATCCCCGTTAAAATATCTTATATAATGCCTAACAATTTGTCCAGCCATTAGTGTACTGACATTTATCACAAGCAACAACGCCTTGAAGTGATGCGTAAGCGAGAGCATAAGATGAATAGTTTCAACGGATTTTTGAATGTCCTATGGTTCGACCTCGAGTCTCAAAAGTTACGCTTTCAACAATCCAACCTTTTGTCCGACAGACTACCATTTTCTTCGTGAACAGGCCCAGGCTTTTGAAATCGCCTACATATACTCACCACCCTTATTTATTGATTCTAATGGAGGTGAACAAACATGGTGTCGCATTTGTTACGGTTTTACATCGGTATGCTTTTTTTTATGAGAGGGATTGCGAATACAACTGTTATAACTCTCTTTCCAAGTACTTTCCCAAATGGATATCGCTCTAGATCCTACTGCTAATTCTGGTGATTATGATCCGGGTCGTCTTAAAAAAGACGACGACGTAACAGCTTATTGGGATATTATCCTTCTCTTGATTCCAATATTATCGATTTGTGACGAAAAATTCTGTCATATCAGAACTCGATATACTCCTCCAATCTTCACAGGAATATATTTTGATAAATTAACGTAACATATCGATATGTGAAACCGTGTATATCCAAAATATTGTTATTGTACATTTGCGATCTTCATTCCTCCACGCCGCATATAATTATTGCTTTACGGTAGGCTAGAAGCTCCTTACGTACTAAACTTCTAGTTTAGACACGTACTATTGCTATTTGTTTACCATCCTGTCCATGTTTCACAAAACCTTGAAGGTTTCGCCAGGAACTGAAGATCTGTCAATTACTCTGCTTCTTATACAGGGAAAAACTAACCTTGCTGATTAACAACTTTATGTAGGCGATGATAATTTAAAAAAAAAATTTTTATTCCAGTTTCAAAGCAATTAAGCAATATTTTAAAATGTATTTCGAATCTCCTCTCAGATGGAAAGCTTCCTTAATCAATAAGCGGATAGTTAAATTTATAAAAAAGATAAAAACATCGATTTAAACGAAGTCCACTAAATAACTCTCAGGACTTTTTATTATGCAGAGAACAGAAGAGCACGCTTCAGTTACTTGAATGCAAAATCCTTAAGTGCATTAAAGCTTTTTTCGAACGTCACTTGAAAAAAATTGCTAGATTCTGTTCTGGAGAGCACGTTTTTTAAACCCCACTTTGAGCCACAAGCTGTGAACAAAACGGAAGTTCTTAAGTTTATGTTTCTAAAAAAGAGCAAAATGCGTTTTGAAATATAGGTTCAGAAAATACATGCATGAGTTGTTTAAAGTGAAATATTACACCGTTTCGTACCATTCTATTCATCCCTGAAATATTTTGCAACTTCCTTAAAAATCTGAATGCTAAAAATGCTCATAAACATTTTTCATTTTTCGCTTGCTTTTGAAAAAACAGAAACATAAGTTTCTGCGCGTTATTTTCAATTTTGACACTCAATTATTTCATTTAAAAAAAGGACTCAAATTATATTTCATTGCATTTCTTGACTTAAAAATGATGTATAATAATATATGTTGTTTAATAATACATTATATTTTCAAACTGTTGCTGAATAACAAATAAGCATACATTAATTAAGTATTTTGTATACTGTACAAGGTCATACGTTCATAAAGTGTTTTTTCATACATTCAAGTGAGCTATCCCATTATAAGAGATTTTTTGAACCGACTTCTAATGCAATTAATTTCAAACTAATACGCTCCAAAAATATATGCACTGTAAAATACTTTTCAAAGCCTGTATTTCAATTATAAATTAATTTTTATATAAGTTTCCTCAAGTTTAAACATTTTTACACACTTTTTACCTCTGAGTAATGTTACGTAAAGCATACATATGCGCTTGATGAATTTGCAGATCAATCCATACCAGTAGATTTTTTTTTAATTTCCCGTGGTGGGTTACAGGACAATATAAAAATAAAATCAAGAACAAGCAAACAAAACAGAACTAAAACAAGCCAAGAACCCAAAAGTTTCCTAGCTATAAAATTTCTCTCCCACACTGGAACTGGAGGTAGAGCGGATAACTCAGCATATGGGTCAAGTCCACTTCCTCTCGGCTATTACAAAGCTTGCAAAAGGGGTCTGAGACAATATTTTTATGGGAACGTGAATGTCATATATAACGTGAATGTCATACGCAAAGTTTTTTTACATAGAACTAATAATTAGTCTTACGGTAGACGGGAAAAATTAAGTTTATTTGGGTTTGAATCTTTTAAGTTCGATTGAATATTAGCAAAACTTCAGAAACAATCATTACTGATACATATATTGATTTCTTAATATAGGGGAGACCTGTGTACCTAGGGCCACCTTTTTTCAATGAACTAAAACAGACCCACTGACCTGTTTAAAATTGTGAAATTGATATGCACACATTGTTATACTAATTGCCATTCCATTGGGATTAATATAAATACTCAAAATAATAAATTCTGTGAAATGGAAGGTTTTTTAAGAAACTTCACAAATGGCCCTAGGTACAAGACAGCATTGTACCTAGGGCCAGTAGCTGATGTACCTAGGGCCATTCCCTATTAGTTAGGTTTCACTCCATAATGTATAGACAAAACGTATACACATGAATTTTATAACAGAAGCCAAATGATTTTGTGCCAAATTATTAGTGAATTACAAATATTTTCATAATGATTCATCATTCTTCAGATGAAGTTGCCTCTATTTGAAACACAGGTTTTTACACAATTTTCTTTTGGCCATTCTAATTACACGTTGTTCTTCAATTTATTTCTTTTTTTTGGAGTGTCCGTCAGGATTCTACATCTACCTGGTTTTCGGCCTCCTCTTTTGGATGTACGAGGTTTTGCTTTTGGAAAAGGTAGTACCTGTTCAGGCGTTACAAATTAAATAGAGTTAGATGTACGAGCTCACAAAATTCAGAAGCACATGGAATGAAGTTTGATGTCGAAGGCTCTGAAAATTCTGCAGGTCGTGAAACTGAGTTTGATACAGAAACTTTCAGTTCCGTCATTGTTGACTCACTTTCTTCCTCTGGAAAATCGTTATTTTGGCAATTTATGGATGGATCTGGTCTGTCGGTCACACTTGAACTCAAATATTCATCATCAGTGAATATGTTTGGATTCACTGGCCATACACAAGACACACAAAAGCCAGCTAGAATGTTTACAGGAGTAAAGGCCAAAGGATATGATTTGCCAACATTCTCTGCAACTTCATATATGGGGATTGGTTTCCCAGGGTTTGTCAGCATCCAATTACTACACACTGTACTGTAGTATTTCTTAAAGGGTCCAAACACTCCTCTATCCAAAGGTTGAAGCTTATGGCTGGTATGTGGAGGAAAAGTAAGCATAACTACGCCATGTTCTTTAGCCAAAGTGATTGCTTCAATACTGACGTGGCTTTCGTGGTTATCCAAGAGTAACAAGACTTTTTGATCCTCTGAACATTTGACGTGGTGAATAAAATGCTTCAAAAATTCAACAAATTTTTCGGCATTTGATCCGCCACTGATATGTGCTGTTCCTACGGTTCCTGGAGGAGCACCTTTCAGTATGTGGTTTTTGAAGTTCACTCTTGGAAAAATCATCATGGGGATGGAATTTCCTATAGCATTTACTCTGCAAATAATAGTTATATTAGTTCTTCGTTCACCAGAATTCATGCTGCCAACATGTTTCTTGCCTTTTGGGGGCTATGACCTTGGTCGGTGTGTGCACTACCGTAATGCCCGTTTCGTCCACATTATAGATGGATTCAGGCAAAAACTTATAGTTTACTAATATCTCCTGATACTTCTCAAAAAAGTATTAACATTTGTTTTATTGAAAAGTGTAGCTCTTGATAAACTTGTGGGTTGGGGCTTTCTTAGTGACAGAACCTTATTTCTTTTGATAAAATCATAGTACCACTGATCACCAGCTTTACCATTTGCGTCTCAGAACTTTGGATATTTTTTTATTTGCTTTTGCATACTCAAAAGCAAGCTTTTTAAACTGTTGTTTTGACAACCTGTAATGTATATTTCATGCAACGACATGCTACTGAACAAGAGCACTCTCATCATCGTTAGAAAATACCATCCAAACAGTACATCGGTTAGAATATGCATAATTTATTTCTGTATTTTCAACATTAGTCTTCCTACAAAAGTCAATGTGCCTTTGCAGTATTGTTCTGCTTACTCCAAACTGTCGTGCTGCAGTCCGAACTGGAACTTCATTTACCAAAACTGCATCTTCAGCTGCAGTTACATTATATGCATTAAGCTTTGATCGCTTTATTCCATCAGGATTTCTAGGCATCTAAAGAAATAATTACGAATTTGCAATTACCCTACTGGTAAATTAGGAATTTGTGCTATGAAAATATGATAAAGGTTGAAAATTTAATTAAAATATCGTATAAAGCTTATTTAGAATTATACTTTTGCTTTTATAAATACATTTTTTTAAACAGATTAATAATCCTGTATAATAATAATAGTAGCAAACATATTTTTTGTATGTCAAGCACATTGAGAGTTCCAGAGCAAAATATACAGTACCCCTTCTATTTAAATAACATCCAATACAAAAAAACGTAACTAAATCAAAATTTTTCAGATTTTTCCTCCAATATTATGAAATTTTTTTCAATAAAATAACAATATAAAGAATATGATTACAGTTGTACCTAGGGCTATGGACCTAGGTACAAGGCAACTATGTGGCCCTAGTTACAAGACTAGGTAATTTCATACAAAATGTCTTCTACTGATAAACCCCCATGGAGAGGGGGCTTATTTAATACCCCGTTTAGTACTTAATGTTACAATCAAAATTATGTACTAGAATGCAAAGAAAAGTATTTCACTTACCTTTGTAAAACAATAAAAGTGATGAGCTGCAAAATTTTACTTCAGACCATGCAAAAACGTTTTTCACTTATAACTTGTCACAGATTTCTCCTCCAAGATTTCTAATTGGCTGCTAACATAGCAATTACTGTTGCCACTTACCCACCTGAGTAATAAAACCTAGAACTAAATATTATTCAAATAAAGTGGGGTGGCCCTAGGTACATGATGGCCCTAGGTACCCAGGTCTCCCCTAAGCTAGACAATATAAAATACCATATATTTCTATAGTGATATTTTGGAATTTTTGCCATATTTTCTATTAAAATTCAGAAGTTCAGAAGAAACATTAACAATTATTTGCTGACGCCAAACTTTAATAATCGAATTTAATTTCTGCGTGAAAATATAATACGTTAAATGTTTCCACTTCTTTCTTCACTAGATGTTTCAATAGGTAATGTTGGCCCGTCACTTAGCGACCGCTTTCTGCCACGAACGCTCTGGGACTTTTGTTCCACCAAATCTTTTGTGCATTCCTTGACAAGAGTTCTTGTTAGAGAGAGTAGAATTTTGGAATAAATAATTTGACGATAAAAATTTTAGTATGTTAACACTTAAAAATGAATCTAATGAACAAAAAAGATCATTATCACTCGAAAATTACTACTTGCATTTGATACAAAGTATGCTATAAATTCCAAACTTATTGAATTGAAGTACTAGGGTTTTCATGTGTTTGTTTGTTTGTTCGTTTGTCTGTGTGTGTGTGTGGGTGGGGGGGGATGGAGCTTATTGGAGGGTTTTTAGAGAAATTTATTGAAGAAGTTTACTGACAGAGCTCTTTCATGTCACTTCTTCTAACACCCACCCACGTCATTCTCCTCCAATTTTCTGTTTTTACCCCCACTATTTATATCAAAGAGTTTGATGACCTGATGGAGAACTATTTATTAGTTCAAAGCTATTAATTAGTTCCCTCTTATTTTTTATGTGGGTTGTTGAGACGTCGTGTCTTCCTGTCATTGTGAAAGGACTCGGTAAAAATGCTGAATGATATTTAAATTTCATGATAGAAGAGAAACTGAACAGTCGATAGAAATGGAATAGATTATTTCGAGTTCTATTTTTGAAGTGAATGCTGCACTCTCCTCTTAAGTTTATAGCAACAAATTTGGGTTATACTTCTCAACTTATTAAGAAGTAAAAATAATAAAGCTTGTCGAATGCCTTAGTTTATAGACTGTATTTTGATAATATTAAAGATCAAGATCCGCTACCAAAGACAGTGATAAATATCCCCAAGCAGTACACCTACAACGTGGAAAAGTATGACGTTTTCTTCAAATGTCAAATGCTTATATAGATATTTTCTTCTAATATATTTTAGAATAAATTAAATTGTTGAATATTTTTTAGAATTTGAAGCAGACTTTGATCAGATAGAGGTATTTCATTGCTGTTTGATTAGTTGAAGAATGATAATACTTCGCTATTTTATACCTTGTACTGGTAATTTTGTAGGTTTGATAATTACGTAGGGGTTTAATCGGAAGGAAATCAGTTTTATGAAATTTTACTATAACTTTTTGTTCCTTTCGGGGAGAGGTTCTTTTTATATTTTAATTTTTCTGGTTAGTTAAGTCTGCTTTAAAACGTACTAAACGGACACTAGATCGCATGCTAAAAATTAACCTGTGTTAACACTGATGAAAATACGTAACTTACTGTTATGATACGCTATGACCCCTTTTTAAGTGAGAATGGAAAGATTCATAGAATGGCAATACAATAGATTGCCATTCTACGAGGCGGTGAAAGGCAAAGTGGTCTAAGTCAGTAAGTCAAGTGGTGTAAATCCAAAGCTTTTTACTGCAAAAACTACAAAAAATTCCTCTATAAATTGAACAAATTATAATTCATAATAATTATTATAATATTGCAAATAATAATTATTTGAAATTATACTATAAATTGAACATGGAGATTACATTTTTCAAATAATTTACAAATAAAAAACGTTGAAAATGTGACTTACTCCACTTTGCATTTAACCACCTCACATGCGAAAAAAATTATTATAATATAGAGAGAATTAAATATTTCTGTATTAGAATATTTAAAATTTGATATTTTACTTTCAACTTTCTACGTACATTAAAGTTTCTAACGTGAATGTCATACGTAAAGTTTTTTTACATAGAACTAATAATTAGTCTTACGGTAGACTGGAAAAATTAAGTATATTTGTGTTTGAATCTTTTAAGTTCGATTGAATATTAGCAAAACTTCAGAAACAATCATTAATGATACATTTATTGATTTCTTAATACAATCTAGACAATATAAAATACCATATATTTCTATAGTGATATTTTGGAATTTTTGCCATATTTTCTATTAAAATTCAGAAGTTCAGAAGAAACATTAACAATTATTTGCTGACGCCAAACTTTAATAATCGAATTTATTTTCTGCGTGAAAATATAATACGTTAAATGTTTCCATTTCTTTCTTCACTAGATGATTCAAGCCTAGGAACCTGCATATCCAGCGATATAAACTATTAAAAAATCATTGCGTAAAATATTAAAAAATGTTAATACAACACTAGTCCGAAATTTTGTCATGAAGTCTGCGGTGTTGGGTTTAATGGGAAAATTATATTTATTAAAGTAAAAAAATCCCCATAAAATTCTGCGTATAAAAAATGGAAGTCTGAATAAAATATACAGCATTTTTTTTGTCATTAGCAGTAAGGTAGAATTTGTCCTGGTGACGGAAAATTAGAAATTCCCTTCTTCAACTGCCGAGCATCTGCTTGTCAGAGCAGAAAATTAGAAAGTGAGTTTCCGGTGCAGAACTTTCAATTAAGACGCAAAGACTTAAAAGTTTCAAGCGTCGTTAAATAGTGTTTATAAATGTTGCCGTTTAAGATGTTTTTTTTACTTATGCTTTGGGGCGTTAATCGTTCAGTAATCAAAATAGTACGTTGGACAGGCGAAAAAAATTGTTTTTTTGGACAAATGCGTAGTAAAGTTATTCTTGCTAACAGGTATTGATGGTGAGATTTTAAGGGCAATTAGCGGATATATACTATAAAAAATGTTCTATAGCATTTCATAAAGTCGGGTAGCATACACATATAAATACATATAGACACACACACATATATATATGTATGAAATAATTACCTTTCCTTATCATTAACTTGTATTAGTGCAAACTAGCAACGCCCCTCATTTTGACTTTGACCTGGATATTCCAAATTAACCTATTAGTTTTTCCCCCTAAAGCCACGCGCGGATAGCTTATATAACCGTTATATAACGAGAATATTCCACGACATTCGAAACGATCACCCCATATGACGTGCTTGGGTCAGGTGTCACTTTTTGGCCAATTAAAAAGTTAGCTCGCCTGTACTTTCGCGAAGTCTAGCGTCCCTGTGCGCTTTTTTGCGTTCGCATCCAAACCGATAACATTTACTTTTGCACTGTGGGGTTTTTACCCTTTGTCCGTAATGCTCCGGACAAATTTAGTTGATGTATGCTCACCCGATATAGAAACTGTCAAGCAAGGAAGTATGCTGAATAAATACTTAAAAATGTGGCTGATCTCTCGTCTCTCTGGATTTGTTTTGGGGAAATTCTTCATCTCGCCTACCTCGGTTCCATGAGTCAGCGTGCCTGCATCCATTTGCCGATCAACCCCATCGCCTAAAAATCTATGACTCCAGTAAAGTGCCCTGAGCCTGACGTGCTCTACCTTGGGGGGTCCATCCGTAAAAATGAAATTGAACTGTACATACGCCAAATCTGCAACACTGCCCAATTTGAGATCGATTTGCCGAATTTGTCCAGATAATCATGTGGACAAACGAAGTTAAATATTTCTTATGTGCTGGGGTGTGTGTCGAACTGCGCACTTAAGAGTTTGGGTATGGTATGAACGGTAGCCATTATCCGTCTTCTCCATTCTTTGTAAATATGTAAATATCTCCATTCTTTTATATTTGTTATTATTATTATTATTATTATTTTCTTCCAATGTGGGAGACGGTTTCTTGGACAATATCCTTAACGTCATATGACGCCGCGATTATGCCGATCACTTTCCTGGGAGCACGTTATAGGTGAACCAGCGTTATACCCGTATGGGCCGGTCCCGTAATTTTGAACCGAGTCAGGTGATGAGACCGGAACACTTGACCTCGCGCCTCCAGAGGTAAATATGAGAACTTGGAGGTCATTGCAGTCACGACTTATTTTACTTGCCCGATATTTATTATAATATGTTAATTTGTTAACCAAGTAAATAATCATAACGTGCACAGTGAATAAAAGTATCTTTCCCATCAACTGGATTGTTTGACTGCATCTGATGCTTCTCGAGGCCAACTACAACTGTATAATCCAAGAAGCCACTGCAAGCCGTAAATGCCCGTTCATCTGTTACCGAATATTATCGAAATTGTCGACAAGTGAGATTCCTTATATATACACACACATAATTAAATAAATAAATAAATAAGTATATATATATATATATATATATATATATATGTATATAAACACAACGTGAAGAAAAACAACAAATAGCTTTCGTGGCCATGCGCTAAAGCAGCCATTAACCACAAAGCACGGATACATCATTTATCTAAAGTTTGCAAATACTATAGTCATATGCATGGCGCAGCCTAGCAGCTAACACAAAAAGAACACAAACACAGGTGCATTAGCACCCAAAGATAGAAATATAGGTGAATGAACACCCAATAGTTTTTTTGTCATCTGATTCAGCCATATTAATTATAAAAGTTTTTTTTGGAATATGACACCATGGCGAAACCACTTGTGTTTGATTATGTTTCTTTGCTTTACCCACGGCTGATGAGCCAAGCAAAGACAGATGATTTTCTTGATATCTTTTTGACTTTTTTCAGTCTAATTGCTTGACTTTTTGGGTTTTGGGTGTTCATTCACCTATATTTCTATCTTTGGGTGCTAATGCACCTGTGTTTATGTTCTTTTTGTGTTAGCTGCTAGGCTGCGCCATGCATATGGCTATAGTATTTGCAAACTTTAGATAAATGATGTATATATATATATATATATATATACAGAGGCTGTTCGCACATTTTTTAGACGATTTTGGTAAGCGGTAATAAAAAATCGTTTGCTGCAAAAGAAATAATTGCAATTGTACTATGTTTTTAAAAGTCAAAATTATCGTCTGCGGCTTGAAAGTTTTGTTTTTATTCAAAATGGCGTTTTTAACAAAGCAGTGGTTCGAAGGCTACATTTATGCTCTTTCCGAAGAGAAATATGCATACTCCGTTATCCAAAAACGATGTGAGAGTCATGGTTTTGTGATATCTAAAGCGTCGATAGGTAATATCGTCAACAAGAAAGGAAAAAAACGTCAAATTGGAGCCTCAAGTGGGACAAAAATTCCAAACAAGTATCCAAGAAAAAAAGGACATCTTCGACTATTCCAAAGGTACGTTGTTTAATGTTAAAAGAAATTCCCCCTAGTCAAAGGACAGTTGCAAAATCATTAAAATGCTCGGTGTCCACTGTAGACAAAATGATAAACGTTGATTTAAATCTTAAGAAAGCGAAAAAACGCAATGTGCATCGTCTTCTTCCAAATCATATCGCTGTACGCAGGACACGCTGCAGAATTCTATATGAGAAACACTTATCCAAAGAAAAATGGAAAAAAAATGTCACAATAGATGAATCATGGGTGTATTTAAATGATTGCAACAAAAAAAGAGCCATTTATTATCATAAAAAGGGAGAAAAAAATATTTTATCGCCAATTTTTCTGAATGAAATACCATCGCTTTACCCACAGTGCCATCAATCTGTGAGACTCCATCAGGACAAAGCTAGCAGTCACACATCAAAATCCACTGTAAATTTCCTAAAAGAAATGGAACAAAAAACAGGTATCAAGGCCATACCCTTCACTAATATCCCTACTAAATCTGCCGATGTATCACCTATGGATTTTTGTGCTTTCGGACTTTTAAAATCTGCATTATCCAAACGTCGTCCCAAAACCCTTACAGGACTCTGGAAAGCTGTTCAGGAGGAATGGGATAGAATACCTCTTCTGACACTTCAAAAGGCATTATTATCCTAGAAATTGGGGTGTCGAAAGATAGTTCAGAATAAGGGATGTCAAATAGAACATTTAAAACACAATAATTTTATGTAATTTAGTTTTGTGAATACAATATACATCGTCTAAAAAATGTGTGAACATCCTCTGTATATATATATATATACAGTGCTGGCCACTGTAAATGCAACACCCTGAAGGAAACATGAAAATTACATGAAATTTACAACATGCATTAGCGGAGGTGAGATATGCAAATGATTAGAATTTCAGCGCAGACGCACATCACGCGCGCCTGTGGCGCCACTTCAAAGCGCTATTTAAGGCTTGGAGATTTCGACGATTTCAAGTTCGGCAATTGTGTTTTTCTTGTGGTTTTTTCAAAAAAACGATCAATTATGCCTCGGTGAAAACAGCGATCATCTTTTGATCAAGTATCCGAGTTCGACAGAGGAAGGATAGTGGCCTACCGAGATTGTGGATTATCTTTCAGGGAAATCGGTAGTCGTGTTGGAAGAAACCAAACAACTGTAATGCGGATATGTGATCGTTGGATGCAGGAGGGTACGACGGACCGGCGTGTTCGATCGCATCCACCTCAGCGCACTACTTCACGTGATGACAGGAAATTGTGCGCATGGCAGTGACGGATCGCTCAGTCACATCACGAACCATAGCACAGCACATGCAGTCTGTAACGCATCATCCAGTGTCTGCGCGTACCATTCGACGCCGTTTACAGCAGAGTTGTCTGTCCGCAAGACGTCTATTGCTTTGTCTACTCTTGATGCAGAACCACAGACGTCTCCGCCGCCAATGGTGCGATGACAGAAGGATGTGGACGGCAGAATGGAATGAAATTGTCTTTACTGACGAGTCACGCTTCTATCTGCAACACCATGATGGTCGCATTCGAGTTTGGAGACACCGTGAAGAGAGGATACTGAACAGCTGCGTTATGCACCGCCACACTTGTCCTGCACCGGGTATTATGGTATGGGGCGGTATTGGATATCACTCTCGCACACCTCTAGTACGCTTTGCCGGTACATTAAACAGCCAGCGCTACATCTACGAAGTGTTGGAGCCAGTTGTCCTTCCTTACCTTCAGGGCTTGCCCACAGCCATATTTCAACAGGATAATGCGCGACCACACGTAGCACGCATTGGCCAACGGTTCTTCATCAATTGCCAGATTGAATTGTTTGTCTGGCCGCCTCGCTCTCCGGATCTTTCACCGATAGAAAACATGTGGTCCATGGATGTTCTACGATTGACCCAGATTCCATCCCCAGCTGCCACAGCAGATCAACTTTGGCAACGTGGGGAAGGTGCTTGTTCTGATGTACCCCAAGAACTCATCCAAAGTCTCTTTGAATCAATGCCGAGGCGTGTGGCAGCGGTGATCTCCTACAATGGCGGCTACTCTGGCTACTGATTTTGGCAGGAACCACACTTCACAGAAGTCTATAAATTTAATTATTTGACACTTGGTCAACATGTTATCTACAAAATAAATTTTGTTGTGATATCTCTTGTCTTTCTTGGTGTTCCAATTTGGGTGGCCAGCAGTGTATATATATATATATATATATATATATATATATATATATATATATATATATATATATATATATTTTACCCCAGTCAAAATAGACCCGATTTTGACGAATGGCTAAAAAAAAAATGAAAGTTTTGAAAATTGGAGGAGATGTTGGTTTGGGCATACTGTTGAACATACTAAAAGTCCCCCCCGATCAAACTTGAGCTTTCGCCGCCATCTTGGAAGTGAATCCAAAAATGTGTAGACTTTTTTGGTTTTTTGCAATTAACTTCAGAAATATTGATTTTATGTAAAAAAATTGAATGCAAAAATTGAAGAACATTAAATTATAAACAAAAACATTATTTACATTTTTTTTATAAGTCTAACACGAACAAAGATAATTGACTTTGAAAATAGCGAACAATCACGCGTAGGACACGGATGCGCGGGTCATCCCCATCGCGATGGGGGGATGACCCGCATATGTGCCCCAAAAGTCTTGCACACGCACGTTTGTCAAACCTCTGCATATCAAAGCTCGAGATAAAGTTGCAGCAACAACCAATCCATTGTTATCAGGTTGTATTATGGGGTTTGGTGGATTCTATCTTTTTATGCCATACTTAGGCTGCATTTGGTACATAATGGCTGGAAGTGGGTAAAAACAATTACTAAATTTGATGTATGCAACTACGTCAGTAAAAAAAAATGTTGCCTGGCCATGCATACGCTAGAAAAATCCTAGCTTATTTATTTATCCAAACATCTTTTCCAAAAATAAATTTTGACGTCATGTATATATCTGATTTCAAAAGCAATAATCTCCATGAGTTGTTTAGAGATTTTGATACTGAACTACTATCACTAGAAACCATACACGGACATACTCATATACGAGACAGCGAGATTAAAATGAGGAAGACTTTGAAGCAGTTGAAAGAGAATGGCCCAACTGCATCCCTCTGGGTTCAGTACTTTGAAATGGTAAAGCTTATGAAAGTTTTATTACTGTCAATTGTACGGTGAAAGTAAACGGTTTCAATAAATTAGTAAACTTGTTGTTGCTTTTCCAGAGGATAGAGATTGTAAAAACAAAACGACGAAGAAACGAGTAGGATTTTATTCAGAATATGAGTTAGCTCCTTTTACATTTGCTCTGTTTAATGAAGCTGGCATGCAAGAGACAACGACATTGGTTAGGTACGACGTTTTTGAAGTTCCAAACAAAGACCTTAACTTCCTGAACTGCGTCAACATTGTGGACAGTGGTTTTCTCCTACACCGTGTCAAATGGGGAACACAATTAACTTTTTCGGATGTTTGCATTAAGTTAACCATATAAAAAAGCATTATGGGACCAGCTGTATAGTCGTTTTTAATAGCTAATCCAACACCAGTAACAGTACAAAAAAATGGAAGAAAATCTACGGTCTATTGTGATAAAATCTGTAGACATAAGTGTTGATGGAAACATTCGAGTTACTGTTCAACAATAACATTTCCTTTGAAATGAAAACAACAAGAGCAACCAGATCAGCATACTATCAGCTGAGCTGGAAAATAGTGGGATTCGATTCCGACAATGTAATGACGAAGCCGACATTCTCATTGTAAATACTGCAATTAATGAAGCATGTTCTGGTAAGAACATCGTTGTAATCATCGGTGAATATGTTGACCACCTGGTTCTATTAACAGCTCTCCTACAGAAAAGACATTTTCCTTGTCAAAACATGCAAAGGGAAAGCAAAGAAAAAAATACATTCGTCAAATAAAATACAATCATCGGGACATACCAAAGTATCTTTTTTCTCCATGCGTTCAGTGGATGCGATACTACTTCTGCAGCATTCAACAAAGGAAAGAAAAATTGTGTAAAAATGTTCCAAAGTAAAGATATGGAACACGACGTGGCAGTAGTTAATAAATGCAACTCATCGCATAATGATGTTGCTTAAGCAGGAGAATGCTTTTTTCTGATCTGGTACGGAGCACATCCCAGTGAAAAGTCCCTAAATAAGTTTAGGTAGAAATGCTTCGAAAAATTTGTCTCTAAAATAA
This sequence comes from Dolomedes plantarius, assembly GCA_907164885.2. Classification (NCBI taxonomy): domain Eukaryota; kingdom Metazoa; phylum Arthropoda; class Arachnida; order Araneae; family Dolomedidae; genus Dolomedes; species Dolomedes plantarius. Next base: position 51,355,142 of record OU015492.1, read on the forward strand.
AACCATATATTTCGTCTCTTTCCTCAACTGAAGAGATAGCCATGCGACATTCCTTTCGGTTGTATCACCAAGTGCAATAGTGGTTTGGGAATGAGTAGAATCCTGAAGTGAGGGCTGGAAATGTCAAAAGAAAACCCTCGTGCCCATTTCAACTATGGATGCAGTGGCTCCCGTTACAGTTTTAAGCATGGTGTTTCACAACTGTATGACTGACTGGGGAGAAAGACGCGTGTGTCGGAAAACAAGCATCAACTGCACAACGGCCTACAATAACTACAATGTAGTATGTCACAAAGACATACCCCATTGCAGTTATTGCACTATAGATCATGAGAATCCAATAAAAGGAATTGAGGAATGAGGTGGTGCTAGCTGGCTCATAGACGTTCTTTTCAAGACTGACGACACGAACAATCCCGTATCGAAAAAAGCACGACAAGCATAAAGTAGGTAAGCTTAAAGAATTATATACAATGAAAATATGGTTGTGAATAAATCCAAGTTTATTACATTCGTTCATAAAATAAAAAATGATCAATTATCTACATACCAAAAAACATTAGTCTATTTTCTTGTGTTTAAAGATTGCCCAAATGAGGGAGAGGAGAGAATTCAAAAGAAAGCGCCTGCACCGAGACTTGGACGCTACATTCATAATCAACCCGCATTTAATAGACAATATTTTGGTTCGTGTTGGGGTAAAATGTATTTAATATTTTTCGTACACAATTTAATATTCTTTAATTTTTGTATAAAATTTTTTTTTTACATAAAGTTAATATTTCACAAGTTATTTACAAAAACACAAAAAAGGCCTTCAAAATCTTTAAACAACTCTTGGAAATTACTGCTTTAGAAATCAGATGTCCATGGCGTCAGAAATTACTTTTACTAAAGCTGTTTTGGTAAATAAATGAGGTAGGATTTTTCTAGCGTATGCGTGGCCAGGAAACATTTTTTTTTACTGACGTAGTTGCATACATCAGATTTAGTAATTATTTTTAGCCACTTCCAGCCATTATGTACCCAATGCAGCCTAAGTATGACATAAAAATATAGAATCCACCAAACCCCACAATACAACCTAATAACAATGGATTGGTTGTTGCTGCAACTTTATCTCAAGCTTTGATATGCAGAGGTTTGAAAAACGTGCGTGTGCAAGACTTTCGGGGCACATATGCGGGTCATCCCCCCATCGCGATGGGTATGACCCGCGCATCCGCGTCCTACGCGTGATTGTTCGCTATTTTCAAAGTCAATTATCTTTGTTCGTGTTAGACTTATAAAAAATGTAAATGATGTTTTTGTTCATAATTTAATGCTTCAATTTTTGTATTCAATTTTTTTACATAAAATCAATATTTCTGAAGTTACTTGCAAAAAACCCAAAAAAGTCTACACATCTTCTAAGATGGCGACGAAAGCTCAAGTCTGATCGGAGGGGACTTTTAGTATGTTCAACAGTATGCCCAAACCAACATCTCCACCAATTTTTAAAACTTTCATTTTTTTTAGCCATAAAACCTATTTTGACTGGGCTAATATATATATACTGCAAGAAAGGAAATTTACTTATTTTTAAAGAAAATTGCATCCAGAAAGAAACGAACCAGTTTTTTACTTTAAAATAATAAATGCGAGTTTTCGACAATAGTTTTTATGAAGAACATCAAATTTATAATAAGTAAAGTAAGCAAAGTTTTGAGGGCGGGAGAAGTTACGATCCCCCCAGATGTCATCCTTGGGGATGAGCGGTCAAAATTGAGGTGGCACCTGGCTAAGTTGAACTCCGACCCTTGCGGTGCCATTACAAACTTGAGACGCACCCCTCAGCCTACAAGCCTTTATAGACCTGGTCTGGAATACTTCCCGCCAGCCGACATAACGAATAACAAGAACAACAAGTAAGTGTTTGAACAAGATTACAAAAAAGTTGTTATGATGATAGTATCTATGTATATTCGTCTTTCTTTTTTGGTTTTTGTAAATGTCAAAGTAGCTCTTTAATCAGTTTTTAGGCTCTTTAATTTGTTTTAAGTAGTTTTCAGTTATAATCTTACTTTGTAAAAAAGGGTAATAAATCATAGGCAATAAATAGTCAAAACGTAAAACTGACAAATTTATATAAAATATATTTGTCATTTCTGAGATATTTTGAGACACTACGCCTTAGGTAAGAGCAGTACTTGCCTGTCCCTCGCACCGTATACGTATATGTCCCTCGGACTGTATATATATATATATATATATATATATATATACCGGGTGTCCCAAAAATGACCGACGATTTGAAAAATAAATTAAAGAAAAACGGAAGGCGATAGAAAGATACGGTTTTCTACATTCTGCTTAGGTAACCAGGGAATTTATTCTCACCAATTTTCAAAATTAGTTACAAAGTTCGTCAACAGATGGCGCTGCTGACTGGGAAAAACTATAAAACAATGTTTTCAAAATAACCACAGCAAGCAACAACGGGGAGCAACAACGGGGCGCAATCTGAGGTTAACATTCGCAGACGCCCGTGAAAACATTTCAGTTTGAATATTCTGACAAGCAGCAGAGATGTACTGTTCCAGTTTATCTACAGTTTGGGGATTGTGACGATACACCTGGTCTTTCAAGTACCATCAAAGAAAAAAGTCGTATGACGTCAAATCTGGCGAATAGGGAGGCCAATCCATGCGACTTTGCGTATGCTTCTGGCTTTGAAAACATTGTTTTATAGTTTTTCCCAGTCAGCAGCGCCATCTTTGACGAACTTTGTAACTAATTTTGAAAATTGGGGAGAATAAATTCCCTGGTTACCTAAGCATAATGCAGCAAACCGTACATTTCTATCACCATCCGTTTTTCTTTAATTGATTTTTCAAATCGTCGGTCATTTTTGGGACACCCGGTATATATATATATATATATATGTATACATGAGATGCTATCAAATGAATTTGACCAGAAAGATAAATAATTTTGTCATCGCCTATGTTTTGTTAAATTTTACTCTAGATTATCCAATGGTTTCTAAATCATAACCTAAGCAATGCAAACATCAGAATAGAGATTAAATTTATAAAGCGAAGTATTTTAAGTTTGTTGGTATTATTTAACCTAATTTGTATATGTTAAAGATAGATTATCACATTTTCCTATCACCATATTTTTAGTTTTTATTGAGTGCCATCAGTGATTTTACTGTTTTACTATAATGTTTGATGTTATATCTATTAAAATTGAAAGTAATTTTCGGACATTAACAATTCAACCAAATTGTCGCCATTTTATTTCATTACCATTATCGTTATGCTATTGTTCGTCTCAAAGATTCTTTTATGTGGGGGATTCACACTTCAGACGTGTCTCTAATTCCAGACATTAGAATAAAAGAATATTTAAGTTCCGAAATGCGTAAAGATAAGTAATCCCTTCATACCATATTCTTTACATATTTTGCTCTTTTAAAGGCAATCGCAGAGATAGTTTTCTTAAATTTAAATGTATTCCAAAACTACTGCTTCGTAATTCTTCGAGACAATATGATTGCGCAGTTTTTCCTGTTAGCGACTCAGATTTACATGTTATGCAAATTACACGAGGTATTAGTAAAGGAAGTTTAACAACTAGTAATATTTTCGAAAAAGACTTGTTAATTTTTCACTGAAAACAGGAGCAACATTGTCTTTCAAACGGTAAAAAATATAATTTCGTTAATTTCAAGCATTTAAAACAATTCTGTTACATTCAAACATTTCCCAAAATTTTATAAGAAGAAATCGTCTTATTTATATTACATGTTACATATAATAAAATGTTTACCATAAAATGCAATTAAACATTAAAAATCCAATACTTATACTGAATAGGGAAATTTTGAAGTTATCTTCATACCGATCCGATTTATGAGACTTCGTGAAAAAATTTATCCTGTGAAGAAACATTGAATTAATTTGATTAATCTTTTATAAGAATTTTTACTGAGAAAGAATAAAATTTTAAGATTTAAGAGTTTAGATATAAACATTAATATTTTACGTTTTTTTTTTGTTGCAGCCTGTTGCTTCAGGAATATAAGTATATAATATAAGGTGATTTATATCAGGGTAAGACATGTCAAGAATATAAGATATGATGATACATATCAGGAACGTAAGATAAATTGACATGTTGAGTTAAACTAATTGAGACTTCTCTATTATCTCAAACACCCTAGGGAGAAAAATGTTTTATTAAAGTAATAATCAATATAATCTCATCAAGGAAATGCATTTATATGCCTTTATTCTAGGATTTTACTGCATTCATTCCAAGAATATGTGAATTATTAATGAATTTTTCCCACCAAGAACTTTTGAATCTGCCAAGTCTTAAATTGAAGCTTTCAAAGTTAATAACAGTACAACTTAGAAAACAATACAGATAACTCGGGAAAAAATTCTGTATTCCAAGACTAGAGTTTTAAGTAACTTTCAGAGATGCTTATTGTATTGACAAAATACTTGTTGTATAGATTGGCAGAAAAAGGCAGCGTTTCACGGGCATCCTACATGTAAATGTTTTCTTCATTAGTTGTACGGTAGGTAGGAGGTATAAGCAGAATACTTTCAGCTTATGCTAGACACCCCAAAAAGTTTTTACTTTGACTTAAAAGTATTTTAATTTCATATGTTTTTCATGTGACTAGATAGAATTGTGCAAATACACATAGTTAAATTAAGACGTATGACATTTCGGTGCTTTATATTAGAGTGTCTAGATTCTATTCCAGAATAACAACTGTATTTTTTCCTCGAAAAGCTATTTCTGGGACAGTTATATAGATAATTTACCGGATATTCAAAAATGTATACGCTCCCCAAAGCTAAGGCTGAGGATAAATTTTATTTACTTAACTTCGGAATCTCCCCATTGTGAATTGAAAATACCATTGCAAATTTTGGCTGCGATTGTAGCTAAACTTCCTTTACAGATCAGCATACAAATAATAAAAGCATTCATAAAATGCGAATTGAAACTTTTGAAATATCTGTAATTTAAATAAATTTCTAAAAGATTCATGTCCTTTAATCTTATCCGATTGCGGTTCTAGTGACACTTATTGTTGTGCAGGAACAATGGGTTGAGAAGAATAAATGGCAAAGAGAAAGTTATGTCCTCGATATCTAACTTTAAGCGGATTTCAAACTTTCTGGATAGCTGCATCAAAAGAATCTCTTTTGTTCGATCGGTTTATCCCCTCAGGATTTCAAATGTAGGCCACCAGCGAAGTGTTATTCTTGAAAAAAAAAGTAGAACGAATGCAGAGAATTTTTCATTGATATTCAGAATGGAGGAAAAACTTTCATGACTCTCCACTAAGATTAAAGAAAATAAATAACTCAAGTATAAAAATGGTGAAAATATATTCTAAAATATGCTAATAACAAGATTTAGATTGCATTGGACTTCGTTGTTTTAACACAGAATAAATTCAAAGCTTGAATCAATGCATACACACACGCTTATATATATATATATATATATATATATATATATATATATATATATATATATATATATATATATATATATATATATATATATATATGTGACACGGTTCTTACACCGTGTAAACTTTTATCTACTAATTAACACTTAATGGCAGTCATTAAACAAAGGACTGTGGCAAGAAGGACTATTTAAATCACAACCAAGATCTTTATTAATTAACATTAGTTAAAACCCAATTTAATCCGCTCAGTTGCTATTTCCCATCATCTCACAGCCCCGCGACTTACGACCTTCCTCTCCAAAACTAATCCCTAATCTAATGCTTTGTTCTTTTTCGCGTGGTGCAATTACGCGGGCGTTCAGAACTCGTGATCTGATGATATCATTGTCATGCGATTTCCACCCTTACTTTTTCTGATGTAGTCGGTGGTTGAGACCAAGGACTCTCTCAAACCGCGAGATAGAATACGTATTGCCCTCTGTTGGCATTATCGTTCCCCATCAGACTACTCTCTCGTTTAATAATTAATTATTCATATTAAATCCTTTAGATTTAGCATCAACCAACCTAATTAAATTTCAGTTAATTGCTGTTTACGTTTAGCATTACACACACACACATACACCCACCCACATATATATACATAAATATATAAATTATGTAGAACAAAGCTTAAAGAAACAATACAGCTTCTTGGACAAAACATTTTATACAGAGGCTATTCGCACATTTTTTAGACGATTTTGGTAAGCGGTAATAAAAAATCGTTTGCTGCAAAAGAAATAATTGCCATTGTACTATATTTTTAAAAGTCAAAATTATCGTCTACGGCTTGAAAGTTTTGTTTTTATTCAAAATGGTGATTTTAACAAAGCAGTGGTTCGAAGGCTACATTTATGCTCTTTCCGAAGAGAAATATGCATACTCCGTTATCCAAAAACGATGTGAGAGTCATAGTTTTGTGATATCTAAAGCGTCGATAGGTAATATCGTCAACAAGAAAGGAAAAAAACGTCAAATTGGAGCCTCAAGTGGGACAAAAATTCCAAACAAGTATCCAAGGAAAAACGGACATCTTCGACTATTGCAAAGGTACGTAGTTTAATGTTAAAAGAAAATACCCCTAGTCAAAGGACAGTTGCAAAATCATTAAAATGCTCGGTGTCCACTGTAAACAAAATGATAAACGTTGATTTAAATCTTAAGAAAGCGAAAAAACGCAATGTGCATCGTCTTCTTCCAAATCATATCGCTGAACGCAGGACACGATGCAGAATTCTATATGAGAAACACTTATCCAAAGAAAAATGGAAAACAATTGTCCCAATAGATGAATCATGGGTGTATTTAAATGATTGCAATAAAAAAAGAGCCATTTATTATCATAAAAAGGGAGAAAAAAATTTAAGTACATGGTTCAAAGAATCGAAAGAAAGTTTCTCTAAGGGATTCATGATTCTTGCTGGTTTTTCTTATAATGGCAAGTTAAAAATAAAGAGAGTGGAAAAATTGTCAAGATTATCTCCAAATACTATCAGGAATAAATTTTATCGCCAATTTTTCTGAATGAAATACCATCGCTTTACCCACAGTGCCATGAATCTGTGAGACTCCATCAGGACAAAGCTAGCAGTCACACATCAAAATCCACTGTAAATTTCCTAAAAGAAATGGAACAAAAAACTGGTATCAAGGCCCCTAATACCCTTCACTGATATCCGTACTAAATCTCCCGATGTATCACCTATGGATTTTTGTGCTTTCGGACTTTTAAAATCTGCATTATCCAAACGTCGTCCCAAAACCCTTACAGGACTCTGGAAAGCTGTTCAGGAGGAATGGGATAGAATACCTCTTCTGACACTTCAAAAGGCATTATTATTCTGGAAATTGCGGTGTCGAAAGATAGTTCAGAATAAGGGATGTCAAATAGAACATTTAAAACACAAGAATTTTATGTAATTTAGTTTTGTGAATACAATATACATCGTCTAAAAAATGTGTGAACAGCCTCTGTATATCGCTCACTCCTTTCAACAACGTCATATCTGAAAAATCGGCGTTTTTTAACCTATGCCTGTGTTTTTTTAATTTTTTTTAAATTTTTTAATTTATTTTTTATTTTAGATTAGAATGCCCTGAAAGAGCAGTATATCCCTGTAAGATCGTCAAATCTCCCCGCTCAATATTTTGCCGCTAAAGAGCAGAATTAAAATTTATTTTCAATACATTTTGATGTACTTTTAAACTTGTTTTTTGAAATATGATGTTATTGAAGGGAGTGAGCGATATGTAGGTGAGTTAGAATATTTTTTACTACATTAGAGTCATCTAGAAAGATAAAGAATAAGGTGTTAATTTTCCATTCAGTTGATTTTCTAATAACTATCTTGAATGCAATGCAAAAGATAAATTACTCTTCAAAATATTATTACGTAAAGAGGTTCACTCTAATGAAAAAGAGTTTTATTAGCTTTATTCTCATTACCTATTGTTGGTGAAATGAACTTGACTTTTTCCTTAACAGTCTCATCTTGCCATTTCAAACTCTTCCTATCATGATAAAGATATACGTTGGAACATTTCTGCTTAATAGTTATAATAACAATCCATATCAGGAAAGAAGTTTCAAGAATTTGTCCAATTTCATTAATATCGAGAGAGGTTCAAATGCTCTTTTACAGACTAGCACCAGACAAACGGTGCTTTCTTGATCTTTTGTAATCATCTACCAAACAATAATTGCTCGTTAGGTGTTTTTTTTTACTTCCCATTTGGATACGGAAGTTCATTTATTGTAGTATTTGACTAACAACAGACATTTAAGAGGAATAGTTTAATAAAGAAAAAGAAGATATTACGACTCATTTAGGACAACTCTATTTAATGGTGAAGGACATTTTTATAAATACATTTTTTTCTCTGAAATATATTACGAAATATTTTTAACTAAGAAATTATTTAAGCCTATAGCTCCTTGAATTTAAACTACTTGGCTAATTTCTAGGAATTACAGGATACTATTGTAATAGTCAAAACTCTCAACAAGAAGTGTGTAAAGCTAACAAACAATCTCATTTTATGAAATTGCCAGGATGGCACAAAAATGCTAATGTATACTTCTTCTGTGTTTAGATGTATAATGTGACGAGCGTATAATGTGGACCTAGATACATACGTCTGTTGGGAATGCAGGTTACCTATTTTTGAAATTTTACATTACTTACAAAATAACACTATAATTTTCTACAATAATCAGCTTTACTTGAACAGTCAAATTTTTTTCAGCGTCAATCTAGCAATCACTGTAATATCGCCCGATTTTACCTTGCTGCAAAAAGTCAGATGCTCATTAAAAATTTACCTGCTTGTTCAAAAGTTTGCTCCTGCTAGGAATAGTTAACTACCGGTGAGCAAACGCTCTGTACTTTGTTTGTACTTTCTGACGGTGACGGAATTGGAAAGAGACCAATCAAGAATTAGGGAAAAATAACATAAAAGTTAAAATAGAAAAACCAAGGTTTAACTGAATGTTAAATGAGGCCGTGACATCACAAGCGTGCACGAGTAAAATAAATAAAAAAGATATAACTGAGCGATGACATTAATTTCTAAACAACTATTTTTAATGAAACAAGATTTAATCATGAAATGCGAAATCATATCAGAAACGGAAGGATATGAAATTACATTTTTCCTTATCATTAAAGGCATCAGAGTTGAATGTAAACAAAGTTATGCTCCCAACAGCGACAAAAAAGGAACATAAAATATTGCGATAAAAATTCTTGCTTTCAGCAGAAATATATTTTCCTTGACGAATACTCTCTACTGAGGGGAAAATGTTTTTTGATCGCAGAAAAGAAAACTAACAAAAATGAACAACTTGTTAATATACCGCAGATGTAAAATCTATTTACGTACACTTTCCTACAAGGTATGTACGGTTGTTCGAAATATAAATAGGTGTATCCGGACGGAAATTAAAGAGTTATTATAAGCAAAGACTCTTTAACTATCTTTTATACATGTATATTTTATACTCAAAATTGAATGAATGATTTAAGAATAATTATAGGTTAAAATGAAAGGATTCCAAATTAGTCTGGTTCAGAATGAAGATGTAGAGATTTGTTCCAGAATATACAGCAAAATTACTCAAATCCGCGAGCAGTTTCTAAATCTAGCATTGCATAGAACTAACATTAACTAACATTAACATAGAAAGTATCAATTTTTTTCTATGCATTTGTATAACATGAACTAGTAAAAGAGGTACTTTTGTTTACGGTACAGTATAATATAAGGATCATTGATTTTTTTTGGAAGGGGGAGGGGGAGCCCGACTCACACACACACACTCGGATTTACAGCAGAACGCTGTTCAAGTCTGTTGGTAAATTATAGAAATCATTTTCCTACTTTGAACTACGCGTGATTCTCTCTTTTTTTCTCTTACGGTGAGAATTTAGACAATTCTTCCTAATTTTAAATCACAAGCAGTTTTATCTGGTTTTTAATTGGTTGAGATATCGTCTTATACCTAAAGTTTTTAAGTCGAAAGATATTAGTCACCTGATTTTTTAATTCAACCGACATTTAAAGTATTTGGTATTCAATATATATATATATATATATATATATATATATATATATATATATACAGAGAGGGAGAGAGAAACATGCATGTACAAGTCGATATAAATGAATTCAAAAATAACTCCAGACACTTTATAAATTTTTTATTTTTCTGGCCCACTTATGAACTTTATTATTCAAATAATAAATAAGTTCTTAACAGTTTAACAAATTTTATGTCATGAGGAAATAGAATTTTTTTAAACATATTGTCGGGTTTTTTTTTCTCTCAATTATTTATTATTTCAATTATTTCTTTTCAATTATTTACAGAGCCTCTATACAGTTGAAACAACATTGCTCAAGAGGGCACAGCACAGGAATTTCCATGCTTTAGCCGGGATCCGATCCCGCGACCGCTGTTGAAACTATGATTACTACCCTACTACATCGGTAGCTGTTTTTTGTTTGTTGCAGTTAATAAATCATCAGATAATGCATTCTTTGATTTTTTGAATTAGTGAAATCGATTGAAGTAATTTTATAATAGAATTAAATTCTAATAAGTCTATGATAATCATATAGCGCTTTTAATTTAAAATCATAAAAATTTAACTGAATAAGGGACACTGTTATAAATTTCCCTAAAATTGAATTTTAGCGATATAAGCTGCTTCATTGTTTATACACAAAGTACTACAACATACGGAATTAAAATGAGCCACACTTTCTTCCTGTAGCAGTTGAGTTTGTTACAAACAAACGCTATTTCGGTGCGCAGTAGAGCCATGCATATGAGCATGCGGTATCCTTGAAAAGAACAGTAACAGAATAAAACAAATTTTGTTAAAATGTGGCGAAGAGATTCTGAATAACTGGTATATAGTATTCCAATGAGCAGCCGTTTAGAGATTTTTTTAAGTTCGTAGTGATGTTTGGTGAATACTGGAAGAAGACATTCGTTCCACTGATCTTCCTTTGCACAGTAATAAAATTCAAAGGATTCAAATTTGGCAAGTAATCTCTCTCATAACTCCTAAAAAATATTGAACAGATGGATGGTACATAATCTGAACTACAACCTTTTTAAGTGATAAGTTACAAGGCACAAAATTAAACTTATATAAACGATGGGTTCTTTTCAAATTTAATTGCTGCCATAAGTCGGCTGAAAGAGGAAACTATTACATTTTACCATTTAATATAGATTATACATCTCGATAAGTTGTTAATGAGTGTATGAGCTCACGAAATAATATTTTTGATTGAACTTCTTAAAAAACAAACGCCTTATTTTATATTTTACTTTAAAGGGTACAATCTTCATTGTTTTAAAAGTAATTTTACAGCTTCATTTGTTTGTCTGTAGCTTCATTTCCCGGTACACCAAGCTCCCATATGATTATTCCTGAAGATCTCCAAAGAGTGCAAAACCGGTTAGTTTTGCCTTAAAATAGGTAAGAAAGGGCTATCGAAACATAAGAGTCTTATTACAAAAAGACTGGAATTTATGTAATGCTTTTACTTTTGTAAATCTTTTACATGCTTATTTATTTCATATAAAAGAACTTCGTATAAACTCTTCGTAAAAAAGGCGGTATTATACATTTCAAATATCAATGTTAGGTACTTCACCATTATTAAAATAATTTAGGATATTTATGTAAAACAACTGACAATTTTACTCTATAAAAATTTCGTTATTTTATTTATTTTTTAATTTTATTTTCCAGATATTTCTAGAGTGCGCAATTTTTTTTATCTGTATGTAATTAAAATGAACGAGCTTCCACAAGAAAACATATTAATCATATCAGATTTTACATGGCTAAATTCTGGAGAACGGTGATTATAAAAGCCAGACAACAAGATTGAATAATTTTTTAAGAAAATATTTCATTTTGATAAATGAGTAAATAAGCATACTGGATCTCGCTCAGACAGCCGTCGTTAGAAGCTCATCATTTTATGGGAGTTATATGCTTTTGACAAAGCCATTATCGAGGAGGATATATTTTCGTATGCATCTTAGCAATATAACCATAAATAGCCATTTTTCGAATGGAACTGAAAGTCTCATCACGTATTTTAGTAAGGAGAGCGCCATTTGCAAGGTGCACTGTTGCTGTTCCCATTTGGTTAATGCAAAAATGTATCTCGCTTAAAAGAAGTGTATGGTAGCTAGAATATATGTAAGGTAATAAATTTTGAAATCGAGGGAAGTTGAATGTGTTCTAACATAAATCATTTTGTCTTTATCATTCTCGTTTCATTGGTGTCATTATTCTATGTTGACACTTTTGAAAATACAAAGTACTTATATTCTCATGTGAGTAAAGGGTTTGTGCAACGCGAGGTTTTAGATTATATAGTTGCAGTTTTAAGCACTCTGAAGTGTAAAAATTTTGAGTCCTTTTAACGTTGTATGCTGATTTATTGAGCAATTACTTTTGTTTGTTATGGGACATTACCTCTAGGGTGTTTTCTAAAATACTTTTTATTCCGGGGCAAGATATACAGAGATTGTAATTTTACGCATACTTATTTTTAGAACTATATAACTTCAATGAATAAACTAGCAGTTTTGCTCCTAAATGAGCAAAACTGCTAGTTTATTCCAAAAAATTGCATTATACACAAAACAATAAAACTTTTAAAATAGTTATCATAATTCATATTGCCAGATGTTTAGATATTAGCATGTTTTGATTGCAGTTGGTAATATCGCATGAAGATTAATGGAAGCAATATATTCGCAAACTGGATTTTTCTGGTATTAATTTAAATGCTTACTTCTGTTGATCAGTATTTCTGACGGTTCAGTTTTTCAATTTTGAATTTAACAATCCGAACGAACTCTTCACCTGAATTTGACAACTGGATTGATCTTTCTTAAATTAAATAAGATAGTGAAATCTTCTTGTTCAGGGCTACAAAAACTCGCGTATGACGAAATGTGTTATAACCATAAACTGGCGATAAGAGCAAATTAGTATTCTCTCCCGTGGAAAAGTAGAATCTACCCAAATCTAAAAGAATTTCTACATATGTGAAACCATGATCTCTTCCTTGACATTAGGACACGAATTATATTCATTTACGGTGATTTTTGGAAGAACTTTAATGCATGGGCCAAGTCCTCAATTTCAGAGAATATGATCACTGCTTGCATAGACCATCGACGGCCAATAATAAAAGAACGGAGGAAAGAGTATGATGTGACAAACAAAAACATATCGAGAGTTCAAGGGAAATAATAACAAAAAAGACAATAATAAAATTGACGTGTAGCAGAGCTCCAACAGTAACGAACGAGGTCACATATACCAATAGGAAAATGACTAGCAATGAGCGGAAAAAGGAGTAAATAAAATGATCGGATCCTGAGGCTGGTTTCGCGAGCCAATCAAAATGCAAGGAATCGACCAATGATAAACCTTGAACCAGAGGCCGTAGAATAATGTTTTATTCGTTTCATTTCTACAGAAAAATTTAATGGCGAATATTTTAAGGTTTCGGAAGGTAATTGCCGAATCAGTTTCCAAACAAAGTAACCAATTCTCCATGACTACTGCCAGTCTCGCAGTGCACTCGCAACTCAGCAATATTTGGCTAGATATAACTTGGCTGTAGAAACTTCTATCAATTCAACAAATTAAAGCAGCCAAAAGCCCGTCATTTCGACACCATTGAAAACAATCAGAAAAAAATCACCTGTGTTATTCGATAAAGGCTAGTATATTTTAATCATAGATAAAATTTTAGGCACTGATGAATAGATGCACAATGAAACTGCATTGAATTGGATGCAAGTCGAAGAGAGTTTCAGAAATTTGATTTTCTTTAAGAATCAATTCATAAAACTTTGCTTAACCCCTTGTAAATTAAGGATTTAAGATATAAAGAAATCCTAAAACGTATCCTTTGCTTTTGAAAAATTTAAACTATTCATTGAATTCAATCTTAACTCTCTTAATTTTTTTAATTCTTTAAACCAACAAAGTACAATCACGAATTTATTAACCATTTTTATCTTAATTATTGAGTTACTGAAAATTTATGAAAACGTGTTGAAAGAGGATTGTCAATATGTTTTTATTGAACATATACATTTTTTTTCAGATACGTAAGATGTAATATTTCGAAAATGTATGTCTTAAACTTACACTCGATAGAATCATGCCTTGAGAATTATAAATTCTCTCTGCATCCATCAAAATATATTTTAAAGTTTTGAGAATAATTAAACGAATTAAAGGGAAAGTGTGTAGAAATAAATATTCCTACTTTCAGAATGTTTTTAAAATATATGAAATAATTTTTTTCACGTATAACGCGTTTAATCACATCTGCCAAACTTCACGTGACGTGCAAACAGGCATCCAAGGCTGGAATGACAACTAGTGAAAAAGGACCAAAAAAAAGCTCGGGACTAAAAAAATTTAAGTGGATTTCAAATTCTTTCGAATTCAGAATAAAAAAGAAGTTCAGTAAGAGATCGATGGCAAGGAGCAAGACGTAAAATATCGAATCTCTGGGTGTAGTTAGTTCGAATAAAAATGCGGTACGTGTTTTGAGGAAAAGGAGTGATAAAAAAACAGGCTGTTAGTATCGAACGGAAGAAGAGAAGTCATTTTAAACATTTAAAATAAAAAAATGCATAAATTCTTAGCTTCAATGATTGTGTTTTCACGCTCAGGAACTTTTAGCAAATTTATAGTTTATCTATATGAAAATAAAATAGCGTTTCATTGAATTTTCAGCAGAAGTCTAAGTATTTTATCTTAGCAAATGGAAAAAATGTCTTTAACGGATTCTATTTCTTCTAGTTTAACATTTAATCTATTTTATGATAACTTAGAAAAGCCTTACAGGTTAATATATTGGAAAAAAATCTGATATCGTGTCTAAGAAAAAGAGTAGAAACAGTGCCTTTGGTGAAAATGGAATTACATGCATAATTTATTAGAAATGGACAGTGAAACAGATCACATGTTGTAAAATTTTTTATCTGACGTAATAGTCCCCATCTGGTACCGAAGAAATCATTCCTGATGTTGTATTGCCTACAGATACAATACTCCCTATTTACACACACCAAACTAAATATACTAAATTATAAATGGGAGATGTAAATTATCGTAGCATATAATATTTTAAATTTATAGCAATTCCCTGTGTTCCGAAAAACCCGGTAGAGGGAGCTATTGACTGCTAGATGGCGGCGTTCGCGATTTCCGTGAGAACCGCAACGTTAGCTTCTCCTGTGTGGCAACCGCAAAAAGAGAAATGTTTACTTTTAGATGTAAATGGAGAATAAAGTCGTTCTCATACCAGCATAGATGGCTACGTCTTATTTTTTTATGTGTTCTTCTCTCGCCTTACGGATTGAAGATTTTTGGAAGCAGGGATAAGTACCCCCTTTCATTATTCGTATTCGTATCACTATTATTCGGTTTCCATTACCCATAGATCGCTCCAACATTCGTATTCAAAATTCTATTCGTAGTGTCGCCATTTCTGCGACATGTTTTAATTCTATTCGCAGTGTCGCCATTGCTGCGACATGTTTTGGTCCGTCGAGCGCGGAGCGACCTATGGATTTGAAAATTCTAAATCTTAAATCTTGTTATTTGTTATTCGTAATATTCTTAATTTCTTTTTATATTCTAAACATTCACAACTTTTAAGCCGTAACTATGGCACCAAAATATTACAAAAAATCTTGCATGTTTTGAACGATTGTGTAAAGAAATTGATCATTTTTGTGAACAGGTTAAAGGTATAGGAGATGATGATCAATCTCGAATTTCGGTTTCGAAAGCAAAACTAAAATCTCTTAAAGAACGTTTGATTAGCGCATTCTCGGACTTATCTAATTGTGAGAGTGATGATAATTTTGATTCTTATATAAACTATCCGGATATTTTGTTAAATGTGTCGGTGGAACTCGAAAGTAAAATTGTATGTAACAAAACCGTAATACAGTCTGATTCTAAACCTGCATTAGTTAAGTTACCTAAATTCGAATTGCCTCATTTTTATGGTGATTCAGAAACATGGATATCGTTTAAAGAGATAGTCGAATCTTCTATTTTGAAAAATACACAGTTATCAGATATTCAAAAGTTACAATATTTGCATTCTGCTGTTCGGGGCAATGCATCAAAATTAATTAGGGGTTTTTCATTACGAAAGGAAAATCTGCTGCACTGTTGGGAAATATTGCAAAATAGATTTGAGAACAAACGACAGTTGGCATTAAGCCAAATAAATGAATATGTTTAACCGTCCACACCCGAAGGTTATACGGTAAATATCCGCTAGACACATCGACCCCACAGTAATCTTCCAGTCGGGGCCCACAAGCAGCCCGGAGGGAACAAATCTGCCCCCAACCAGCCACCAAGTAGACATTTAATTAATTCCTAATAAAGAATCTATTTCATTCAGCAACACTGTAGAAAAATATGCGCTCGCAATACCATAGCTAAAGAAGAATTAAGCTAAATTAATTTTATCATTACACTTTGTAAAGCATTATATCCCAAATATACTAAGCCAAATAAGTCAGAATACTCCACCGGTTCCCCAAGCCTCTAGGGCTTATCAACCATGAATCACCTGAAGTCCAGTCGCTACGCAGCAAAACCTGAATACGCAGCCGAGGGTTAATTTCCCAAGTTCGGTGACATTTTTCATTGCTGTGGGGCTCGAGGATGCCGGACAAACAGTACAGATCTGTCATCCACTCAAGGCACCCCAAGCCCCTTATACTAAGCCAAATAAATAAAATCTTTTCAGTTAAAATTTCTAAAGCAAATAATTCACAATCGTTACTTGAATTATTAGATACTTGTAATGAATCGGTTCGTAATTTGAAAACAGTAGGCTTAGAATCTAGTTCGTCGAGTGACTTAATATTAATAAATTTCATGTTATCTAAACTTGGTGAGCCCATTAAACAACGGTGGGAGCTCTCTTTGGATGGTGATTCGGTTCCTACACTTGATACATTCAAGGCATTCATCGAAAAGGAAGCTAGGAGTTTAAGCGAAACAAGACATAGTAAATTTGAAAATAAAAGTAACTTGTATACAGAACCAGCGGATAAGACTGGATCAATTCGAAAACCAATCATAAACAATGCGCTTGTTGCAAAATCGAACAATGCTTGTATTAACTGTAGTCAGAAACATCAGTTATTTAAATGTCCAAATTTTAATCTAATGCAAGTCGGAGACAGGTGGAAACATGTCGAAACTAAAAAACTATGCGCAAACTGTTTGAGAGAGAATCATAAAACCGACTCGTGCCAAATAAGTATCAGTTGCAAAGTTTGCTCAGCACGTCATCATACTCTTTTGCATATTTACACTGTTGATAGTAAAACAAAAAATGAAGACAATTCCTTCGAATCGGTGTCAAACAGTGCTCAGTTTGAGTCAAATACTGAAATCAGTAGTGTATTGCTTTCCATCGCACATGTCAACGGGAAATCGAAAACGGGAAATATTTTTAAATGCAGAGCATTAATCGATAATGCTAGCCAAAATTCACTTATTTCAAAAGAGTGCGCTAATCGCTTACAGGTACCACTACACGGTACAACGCACCGTTTAATTGGCATTAATGGCGTTGTAGCAGAAACATCGCTACAGGTAACAGAATTTCAATTTTCCCCATACTTTTCACCGGAGTGCTTTTCGGTTGAGGCTCTCGTTGTTAACAAAGTTACTTCCCCTCTTCCAAACTTCAATCTGGCAGAGCATGACTGGCCACATATAAAAAATCTTGTGTTAGCTGATCCTGAATTCTACGTGGAAAAGCCAGTGGACATTTTATTGGGAGCGGACTTAATCCCAGCACTCAATAATGGGTCTCCAATTCTTGGAGAGCCCGGCTCACCGGCAGCTATTTCAACCAAACTTGGTTATCTTTTGAGTGGACGAGTGCATATTCCTATAAAGTGCCATTCTTCTTTAGTGTGCCACACAAACACAAGTCTTGAGGATATTCTTCAAAATTTCTGGCAGCTTGAATCGATTCCAAAGCCAGAACCTGTTAACGTAAAAGAAGAGCAATGTGAAAAACTCTTCCGCGAGAATGTGTCCAGAGACTTAACTGGCAGATATACAGTCAAGCTCCCTTTAAAGGAAAGTCATGATTTAGGAGAGAGCAAATCTAAAGCGTTGAAAAGATTCATGTAGTTAGAACAAAAACTGAATAGGGACTCTCACTTGAAAGCACAATATGTAGAATTCATGAACGAATACGAGAATTTGGGACATATGACGCCTATCGCTCCTGAAGAAGATAATTTGGTCCCGAATTTCTACTTGCCGCATCATGCCGTTACCAATGAAGGCAGCACTACGACAAAGCTGCGGGTGGTATTCGATGCCTTAGCAAAAACCTCTAATGGAAGGTCCTTAAATGATATCTTGATGAAGGGGCCTAAATTACAAACAGACATCTTCGCAAATTTAATCAAATTCCGATCCTATCCAGTCGCTTTTTCAGCCGATATAGCTAAGATGTATCATCAAATTTTAGTCGCAGATGAAAACTTGCGGTATCAACGAATTTTGTGGAGAAAAAATTCATCTGATCCTCTTTTAACCTATAAACTTAATACAGTGACATATGGCACAGTTTGTGCCCCTTTTCTTGCACTTCGTACACTACAACAATTATGCCAAGACGAACATATGAACTTTAACAGTGTATCCGAAATTGCACTTGAACATTTCTACGTTGACGATCTCCTGGCCGGAGCAGTTTCAGTCGATTCAGCGAAAGCTTTTATCAAGGAAATGCAAGAACTATTGAATGCAGGCGGTTTTACACTTAGAAAGTGGTGTTCTAACGATCCTGAAGTTATTTCGGATTTGCTAGATGCTTTAAAGGCCAGCACTTTAATGCATTCGTTCGATGGTGAATCATCCCAAAAGATATTGGGACTATATTGGAATCTTCAAGCCAACTAAGTCAAATCTGTTGACAACGATAAAATATCAACTAAACGACAATTATTATGTATGCCCGAACATTCGATCATATGCTGCCGTTGTCTATATGCGGACAATCTCAGACACGATTCAAGTTTCTTTGGTTGCAGCTAAAACCATAGTTGCATCTGTCCAATCCGTGACTCTCCCTAGGCTTGAGTTATCCGGCGCCCTTCTATTGTCTGAATTAGTTGATGTCATCAAAAGATCGCTTACTTGTCGAATTCATGAGATTTTTCTCTGGTCAGATTCAACTATAACGTTGAATTGGATTGCCAATCCCCCTGTAAAGGGTAATCAATTCGTGCAAAATCGAGTCGCTAAAGTTCACTCTTTAATATCAAAGGAATCATGGCATCATATTCCTGACAAGGCTAATCCGGCGTATTGCGCCACTCGTGGAACGTTTCCGGAGCAACTCAAGACCAATTCTGAGTGGTGGAACGGGCCAGTCTGGCTTCAGGAGACACATAGCATTCCATTTAATCCAGATAAAACACAACCAGCCGTTCAGTTCAATGAATGTGATGAGCTAAGGCAGTCTTACGTGACCCAGCTTGATGATAACTCTGATTTCCTACGAAGGTTTTCATCATATTCCAGATTAGTTCGTGTTATTGCCTGGATCTTCTGATTCATTAAAAATACACAATCGGCATCTAAATCCAGAGGTCCGTTGCAAGCGCTTGAATTGGAAAGTGCAAGGAAGAGCGTTATCAAGATGATCCAAAGATCAGAATTTGCGGATGAAATCAAACTTCTCATTCAACATAAAGGTATAGCCACATCGAGTAAACTTAGATCTTTGAATGTTTTCACAGATAAAGAAGGGTTCCTCCGAGTTGGAGGACGTCTAAATAAGCATCATACTCTATCCTTTGATCATAAATTCCCGATGCTCATTCTCAAAAACCATCCTGTAATGACAGCCATCATCAGACATTTTCACCAAAATAGTCTTCATGCTGGACCAGAGTTAGTTTTATCCTTAATTAGACAAAGGTATTGGATTCCTGATGGACGATCGGCCGTGAAGAAAGAAGTGAGACAGTGCATAAGGTGCTTTCGGTCATCAGCACAACCCAAATACCAGAGGATCGGCGAGTTGCCACTTTTGAGAATCACCCCCTCTAGACCATTCAAGAAGATCGGTGTGGACTTCGCTGGTCCAGTTAATACTAAGTGCCAACACCAGAGGAAAGCAAGTACTTTCAAATCGTATATTTGCATGTTTGTGTGCATGGCTACCAAGACGGTGCACATAGAGATAGTATCTAGCCTCACTACCTCAGAATTTTTTGCAACACTGCGTCGCTTCATTGCACGTCATGGTTTCCCCGCTGAAATCTATTCGGACAATGGGAAGAACTTTGTTGGAGCAGCTAAGTACCTTAAGGCTTTAATGGAATTCACCCGAGAACCTACAGTTCAAGATTTCTGTGCACAAGCGAATATTATTTGGCACTTCATCCCCCCATACATCCCGAACTTTGGCATTTTGTGGGAAGCGTCAATCAAACTTACCAAAAGGCATTTAACCAAATCATGTCAGGGTACGTTGTTAACCTTTGAGGAGCTGGCAACATTACTCTGTGAAATAGAAGCATGTATCAATTCGCGACCTCTTACCCCTCTTTCAACCGAGGCCACGGATTTAAGAGCCTTAACACCGGGGCACATTCTTATCGGAGTCCCTATGTTGGAGTTACCTGAAAGTAATAATCATTCTGTCACTAATAATGTTCTGCGTCTTTCTTCCAGGTTGAAACTCCTCCTGAAGGCAAAATCCAATTTTTGGAGTTGTTGGACTCGAGATTACCTTCATCTTCTTCAGTCACGACAGAAGTGGCATCAGGGAAATCAAGACATCGAGGTTGGCGACCTCGTCCTGTTAAAAGAAAGTCGTCTCACTCCCTTTGATTGGCCACTTGGTCGAGTCATCAGTCTACATCCTGGGGCAGATCAAATTTGCAGGGTGGTCACAGTAAAGACTCAGTCTGAAGAGGTTCTTCGTCCAGTCAACCGGTTGATGATTCCTCCTGTTTCTCAGGATTGTCCCCCCCGGAGGTTATGTTCCAAAAAACCCAGTAGAGGGAGCTATTGACTGCTAGATGGTGGCGCTCGTGATTACCGTGAGAACCGGAACGTTAGCTTCTCCTGTGTGGCAACCGCAAAAAGAGAAATGTTTACTTTTAGATGTAAATGGAGAATAAAGTCGTTCTCATACCAGCATAGATGGCTACGTCTTATTTTTTTTATGTGTTCTTCTCTCGCCGTACGGATTGAAGATTTTTGGAAGCAGGGATAAGTACCCCCTTTCATTATTCGTATTCATATCACTATTATTCGGTTTCCGTTACCCATAGATCGCTCCAACATTCGTATTCAAAATTCTATTCGTAGTGTCGCCATTTGTGCGACATGTTTTAATTCTATTCGCAGTGTCGCCATTGCTGCGACACCCTGCATTATTTAAATGTTTAGAGAATTATTATGCAGAATATTTTAAAACATTTAGTAACCAATTTTCATTTGGAGTGCTCGAGTTGGGATCGCTTAACCTCGGGGTCGATGTTCTATCAATAACACTATTTTTGCGCGGTACTTTCATTGTATATAATGCCATACTTCTGGTAGTCTCCTTTCTTTTTAAGGAAAACGACACAAGACGAACTATAGCAAAATTTATTCTTAATTTTGATTTTTTTTGCATACGTCTGTTTAAATTTTTTTTGGTAGGGGGAATTGTAACAGCCATCTACTTAGGACGAAAGCTGAACCAAGGTTTCGTAACTTTGGATTAGGCAATTATCATACTGAACGAGGTAATGTGAGGAACTTCTGGCATATTTTTAAAAAATTATCTTAACTAATCATTTCATCTTGAAAACCTAAATTATTTTAACAAAGATACGTTTTGATAAACATTTATATAACTTGCCGTTTTCTGTTTTTTTAATGGTTGAGACCCGCTGTAATGTATGCTTGCTACTGCTAGTATGAAAACGAGATCTCTATATTTCGCATCGGTGTTTTACCAATTGATTTTTTTCGGTCGAAAAGGCGAGGAAACCTAATTTTTCTTCTTGCTATTCGTTTACAAGCCCTAAAGACTGAAAAAATCCTAATTTTAATTTCATAAACAGTATATACATGCTTTAATTTGAATCGACAGTAAAAGAGTTATATCACCCTGGATATTTGTACAACGGCTGTAAAAGCTAACTTCTTTATGGGAAATCCGCCAGTAACAGAAAAATGCTTCTAAGAAAATAAATTTGTGGTTAAATCCTTAAGTAAGAAATATTTCTGTACTTTATCGAGGAAAAGCATCGTATTTATTTTTGACACAACTTTTAATCCCTTATGGATATATTTTAGAACGGAAGAAAAGAAATGAAAGAAGAATGACAACAAAACTTATTAGATCTCAATACACTATAATGCATCATATTAAGGAAACCATAGTAGTGAGCCGAAATTTCTATGCATCTAAACAGATAGCGAGTTTAGAAGTGGTATTATGTGATTTTTCAATTTTGTATATTACCCTGCCAGTGTCTTTTATATGCGTTACTGCTATAATTTATTTATTTATAAAGATTAGTTGGTTGTATTAAATATTAGTATAGGTTATTAGTGGGTATATTGGGTTTATGATTGTATAGAAATAAGCTACTGTATTCTTTGACAAATAAAAAAAAATGAAAAATAGTTTGAAAAAAAGAAGTTTATAAAGTATTTCATGAAATATCCTAACGAAGAATCACCGAGGTTTGCGTAGGTCATGCTCTTCAATACAAAAATCAATAGAAATATTTTGGATGACGTTCCGATTTTTACTTCAGTTAGATTGCTAAGACATAAGATTACAAATGTGCGTTGTAGAATAATTATAGCCTTCTACAGGTTAGAGTGGCTAAAAGATTATAATAGACTTTGTTGTTATGTGAGCTAGGAGTAAGGTGATGGGACCAAATATAATAGTTTATAGATTATTCGTTGATCGTATATCATGCTGGTCACAGTAGTTAATTTGGAGTGTATTGCCAAACTATTAATTAACTCATTACTATCTGTTTGACCAACCAAAAAGAAAACATTAGTATCATGCGTTGTGTTTGTAGAAATCACAGATTACATGATTGCTTAATAACAGATGAATTTATTGAAAGTTCACACATACATATATAATTCATAATTTGCAACTTATAGTATTTACTTAATAATTACTGTTATGTATACACCAATCATACATATATTACATTCCTATCGATTATTTATTTAAGATGTGAGGTACACTAGAATCATTTTAAATATATTAATTTAATTCAACATTATATATTTTACTCATAGAAAAACTAACCTTAGGATGAGAGGCACGCTACACACACATTCATTAGGGATCAATAAAAGACTGCACAATACCTTCGCTGATGGATATTGTAACATCACACTCTGCTAACGTCGCTGGGTATGAGGCGATTCCTTCCAAATCTGCATACTAGATCAAAATACGGTCTGTCATCGGTGGGTGGTCCTCGAGCTATGATGGGGTCAGTCGATCGGTCCCTGGGGAGTGGTGCTGTCCTTTCATTCAACTGTCCGTTCGGCCTCATTCACTGGACTGCTGCTAGCTGGGAGTTTATTATCTGGGCTGTCTGCTCTTTCGGGATTGCGATCATGAACAATGCTATTTTCTTCTTTATTCAGACGCAGGCATTATGAAGTTGATTCTTTCTTATCTAGTTGTGGGATCTCATCGTCATCTCCTTCTATTCTATCTGCCACTACTCATTTGGCTATCACTCTAAGTCCTGCAGCTATCTTTCTCTGCATTACGTATCGCTCGTACTCTAAAAATACCCCTTCTTCTCCGCCTTTCTACACATCTCTATATCGGAGCGCAAAAGTGTCTATATCCCTTTTCTTTTTGGGTCTAAATTTTCGCCCTTGCTT
Source organism: Dolomedes plantarius (assembly GCA_907164885.2). Classification (NCBI taxonomy): domain Eukaryota; kingdom Metazoa; phylum Arthropoda; class Arachnida; order Araneae; family Dolomedidae; genus Dolomedes; species Dolomedes plantarius. The sequence continues at coordinate 51,379,178 of OU015492.1, forward strand.
TTAAAATACCGCCTTCTTCTTCAATTGGTCGAACACTATTTTTACTTCTCTTCTATTGGATTATTCGTTTCTGCCATATGTCTTACTCTCCACCCTGTCGTAGGTGTGGCATTTTTTGTCATTAACACACCGTTTCCACGGCCATCTTCCATATTCTACGACTTCCATCTGTTTCACATGTTCTCTTTCTTAGCCAAATCGCCCCAACACATCGTTCCTCTTCGTTAACCTGCCTTTTTACTTCACTTAATATATGTTCACATCTGCCATTCCTCTTTGAGGTGTGCCTTTTTAATCCGTAATTGCCTAAGTATCCTTCTCTTTAGAATTCGGCTAAATCTATCGTTTATTCATTTCCTGCCTTCATCAATTCTTGTCGCTGTCTTCTGCCGTACTCATTTTTCAATTCCGCTTTGCTATTCTCCCGCTTTCTTCTTTATTCCATTTCTTAATCTGTTTTCAAATATCGCTGTAATTTACACAGTGACAAAGACTCTATTAGCTTTCTCGAGTAGAAATAAGAGTTTTCATGTTTAGTCATAGTGTCACGATGATGTGAGTTGTAGAGATAATAAATCCAAGTCAAAATTTTTGATAGGATGTATAATGTAATTTTGCTCTTTATTAAAGACTTTGTTAATTATAGAAAACTAAGTTTAATGACACCCCAAATGTATACCAAAAATATAAACAACGGTAATAATACTGAATTACAGTGATTTCCGCTTATAAGAATCACGTTTATTATTACTGTTTTTATTCTTATAAGCGGTTGATTCTTATAGCCGAAATTTTAGGTTTTTGGACAGGCACACACACACCTATATATACATATATGAGATAATTTACCATAAAATACTCTTTAATTTACGTTAATTATCTTACGTTAATTATCTTAAAATTATTTTTTATAATTTTAAAAATACAACTTAATTTCTAGACCTCTAAGTAGATACACATGATTATAGTAGGAGAAGAAAAAAATCCAATATTTGTTACAACATACCTGCTTAACAGCTTTAACATTTCAACTACAGGAAGGGTGCCAGAAAAAGTTTTCTATGGTAGTTTGACGTAAGGAAGTTTTCAGGAGGCTATTTATACCTCTTTCAATATCAATAGTCTCAGACGAAGATTCACCTTCTAGCTTACGTTTCATGGTTTGATAAAGTGCTGAATCTACTAATGTCACGTTTGCCTAAGTGATAGTGGACACTTCGCCGAAGATTTATGTGTTTCAGGGTTCAGGAAGCCGCAACCAGGATGTGGGAGGTGGGACAAAAGAGTTCCTGTCTTTGTCAGTGGAGAAAAGTGAAATCGGACCCGGACGGGTAAAGATGCTCATGGGTCAAGCTAATAGGACAGTGTTTAGCTAAAGCGTTTAAGGGGAAACTATTATATTATGTCTAACAAAGAAAGGGATGCATTTTACGACTGTATTCCATCCCATCTTATCAGTTTTTCTTTTAAAAAAATAAAGAAAAAACTCCGTGCCTTTTGAGGGTTTAAGTGGCTTTTTTGGAAAAATGAAAGGAAAGTAAAGAGTGTAAGCTGATTCTTAAAACCGGTGGATTGATTCTTTAAAGCGAAAATTTTAACATGGAAATAATACATTTGTTTTTGTTTTTGCGATATTGATTCTTATAAACGATTGATTATTATAACCACTGCTCACTATAAGCGGTGGTTACTGTATTTAAAAAATTTTATTTGACATTTTACTTCTGTTTTCCTATCATAAGATGTATTCTGTAATTCATTTCCATAATGAAATGATTTTTTGTTTTATATATTTCATTATTAAGATATATCTGTTAATAGATAGAAATTATTTACTAATGTTTGATTCCTACCTGCAAATTTCGTGAATGGATTCATAGCATATGATGATGGTTTCTTCCTAGTTCTCACTAAAAGGTGCTCTCTAACTTTTTTTAAATGTTGATGAAACGGAATGTCTGCCATAGCATTAAGGCGAACAGGTGTTAGAACTGCTAGATCTTTTTCAGAATTTAGTTATTTTTATCAAAAATAATCCTTAAAATATTCTAAATTAATCTGCTCAATATGCTTGGTATGATGAATGTATATACCAAATTTAGTATGGAATCACTGTATTTGGTGTTGTATTTAGGGCTAACAAGAATTTGCTGTTATTGCTCTTCGGTACTATGTTGTAAAGGTGGGAGATATTAGAAATCTTTTCCCAATCATAAGAGCTGCAGATTTTCTCCAAAGGTATTAAAAATCAGTTTCAATTTAATATTGAGGTATCACTGAAACCTCGTAATTTTATTTGTATCATCTGAAAGAATTATCGGGATTTTACATTTTAACTGTGCCTTGATACCAATTTGAATAAAATACGTAAATATCCATCAGATTCTAAATCAAATTAATCTACTATCAAAATTAATCTGCTCAGTATGCCTGGAATGATGAATGTATATACCAAATTTAGTATGCATTCACTGTATTTGGTGTTGTATTTAATGCATGAGAATTTGCAGTTATTTTTCTTCGGTACTTTGTAGTAAAGGTGGCAGATATGAGAAATATTTTCCCAGTCCTAAGAGTTGTAGATTTTATGCAAAGGTAGCTAAAGTCAGATTCAATTTAATAATGAGGTATCACTGTACCTTGTAATTTTATTTATATCATCTCAAAGAATTATCGGGATTTTACATTTTAACTGTGCCTTGATACCAATTTAATAAACTACGTAAATATCCATCAGATTCTATAAGTACCGTGTCACAAAAAAATTACTGCCTCTTTCACTTTTTTCAGAATATGGGCATTAACTCCATTTAAGTGGAAAATGGAATGATATATACAAACAAGAAAAATGTGTGGAAATAAAAAAAAATTCTTCACATAGGTTTTTTAAAAATCGTATTTAAATAATTGTTTTATAATTGAAAACAAAATAAAACAATCCGACTGCATCTTAAATACTAAAGAAGAAAAGACAGAAAAGATTCAATTACTTTAACAAATGGAGGACAAAATATTTTAATTAAACTAAACTAATTTGTTGTTAAGAATTAAAGTAAAAATATCTGAACTATGCTTTCCCGCAGTCATATTTATTAAATGATCTTTTGCTTAGTTAACTTTCGCCAGCTAAATTTCCGTTTCCCTGCCTATACACTTATCAGATAAACTGAGCTATTCTAAAATTTGTATGCCGTAGTCAACGATGCATGAGTTCTGCTGAACACACGAAGTCGGAGTATTTTAATTGAGAAATTTGTACCGACTGACTGGTCTCTAAATTTCTTTTCTAGGTGGTGAATTCCAATTATCACACACTGGGATGGTTTAAAATATCCTGTCTTAGCAAAATACCAAAAGTAATTAAATGTAATAGATTCTGAGAAAGCTCTAGAAAACTGTTAAGACTAATGAAGCAGATTATTTAAAAAATTATTAAGTGTAATGTATATATCGTTATTTTTTTATTAATTTTCTAGGGAGGAAATATTTGAAATTTCTCTGCGCTGAAAAGTAATCAATTAATTTTGATGTATACTATTAAGAACGTTAATTAAAATATCATATTAATTAGTTCTTGCTATAAGGTTTTGACCATTACGATAAATTCAATTAACATTAATAGATTAATTAAGTTAACATGTCTCTGTCAAATTTGGAAAATAGCGTTCAAATAAAATGTACTGCAAATTATCCGTGAAATATATAAAATTCTTATTCTGTGAAAAAAGTAGATTTTGTTTCTTGCGAAATGCTTTACACAGGGTTTTATAGTGTATACGTGATTATTATATGAATACAAACCTTAAACTTTATGCTGTAATCAATTACCTTCAATCGTGAGTCGAGATGTGAGATAATTGACTTCCCATCCCAATAGCTTCCTGAAAATTGAATCTTCCTGTATGTTCTTTCTGTATTAAGTGATAATGGTTTCAATCTTATCCCCTTTGCTGAATTAATATTGACAAAAATTTAATTTAAATTTATATATTCTTTACTACATCATTATTGAAAATGCAGTTTCTTTCATAACGACGATGCAATAAAGCCCATTAACTTTCTATAAAATTCCTATAAATATACTGGTGTTCTGGTAAAGGATTACAAAACCTTGAAGATGTTTAAAAAATAAATTTATTGAAAAAGAATTTCATTAGTCTATTTTCACAGACGCAAATGAGACGTAACCATGGAAGAATTATTTGTGAAATGAAGGAAAAATATTAATAATGAAAGCGAATATTGAAATGCTTTTCTGTAATCATACGTTGCACATTTCACGGCTTTCAATTCTTGTATATTGATGCTTTAGAAACTTCCGCTATACATTTTAGGTTGATATCTTGTTTTCGTTAGCTTTCCAAATCAGTATACAGGCATTTGAAAGTTAATCTTGAATTGGTCCTTCGCGTGAACTAGTTCATGCTTTTCCATTCCTTCTTTATACAGTATATTGAGAATAGATTCTGTTTCAAAGATATCGTACTGTCGATTAGTTAGAAAGCAATTATTAACATGTAAGGGGGGCTGACTATTAAATGACATCGAGAATAACACAATTGGACTTTACATACAATTATGTAACATTAAATTTTGAGTTGTAACAAGGTCAGTAAGCAAATGTTCTATTATTTCAAAAAAATTATATTTTAGCAAGTTGTAAGGTCAAGGGAGTTTTTCCTAACCACTCGCCGTGAGTCATTAGAGTGACCACTCAAGTTATGCCTGGCAAGGGAATAAGCGTACGAAAAATAAAATCTATAGTGTTTTGCAATTTGTATCTGTATGCAGTTAGAAACACAGAAAAAAATTATTGTTAAACAATAGCAAATGAGGTCGGACATGATCATTTTGTGACATTTGCGTAAGGGATCCCTCCCACGAGGAGTGTTTCATGCATTCTTTTAATCTTCAAGACCTCTAAACTTTGTTCCACAATTCGTAATAGCAATTAGTTCTTTTCCATTGTGGGCTGGATAACTGCACTTTGGCAATAATCAGTAAAAATTTAGAGAAATTCCACATTTGAAGCTCTTGTTCTTGCAGCGAAACAGTAGGTTATGCCATGCTGAGGAGCCTGTAACAACGCGAATGCTAGGTCCATGGCTGCTGGATACGCTGGAGATTTAAAATTTCGCGCACATGCCTCCTCTTACAAGGGTATGTGCCATGCATTTTTTTTTTGACCATCACGATTCTCTGTAAATGAAATATCAAAGGATTTTTGTAGTCTTCAAATTTGTAGAATTCCGATGTTTTAAATATCATGACCTGTTGCTCCGTTAGTCCTAAATAAATTCGGACTTGAGTTCCTCAGTGCGAGGTGGGGTACCGTCGCCGATCAGACGACAATCAGTCACCAGGTTTAACGTTTGTCGCATGCCTAATTGGTGGAACGACGTATCTTTTGAGCTTAAATATCATGATCTATTATACGTTTTTGTTGTTGTGGTTTAAGCCCCCTGGACGGAATGCATTCCAGATCAGATCCATATAGGTTGGTATATAAGTACAATGTGCATATTTGTAGTATAGTGTCTATAAATAATTTTTTTTTCATGAAACTGATACACTTTCATGTACCTGCCGGTGAATTTCAATTGCCCTATTTACAGTCATGGGCCTTGCCTTGCATCATATATATTATCATAGGGGTGCTGGAAAAATAACGGCTTTGATTTCAGGACATAATTTGTGTAGAAATGAAGCAAATAAACCATGAACTACAGTGGAGACCCGATAATCCGAAATAATTGGGACCAGACCCTTTTCGGATTAACGAATTTTTCGGATAAGCGAAATTATTCTTAAAATAAGATTAAATTACATAATACCGTATGATTACATAAATATTACATATTACGTGTGATTACATAAATATTGCATATTATGTGTGATTACACAGCTTATTTTATAAGGTCTGTCTAAACATAAACAAATCTCGGGATGAAATGGATGATAAAAGAGCAGAACGCTGCACAGTACAATACGGTAGATTGTTAGTTGTTCTAACAATACGTCACAGTGCTCTACAGTTGGATTTTAGACGATCAGTAGATTGCTGAAATGGTTTAGAAAGAATCTGTCAAGACTCAGATGGGAGTGAAGGTGAAGCAGACGGTGACAGCGAGCAAAATCAGCGAGCCAATCAGACTGCATTTCATGTAGCGCTACGCTACGTAGAGCAACACTCCGCCGCGACCAGAGCGGACACCATTTTTCTGATGCTTTGGCGTAATTTGGCTTCAAGGGAGAGGTATTCTTCTCTTCGACAAAAAAAATGTACCAGATTTTTTTCAAACCAATGAAGTTCAGTAATAATTAGTTCAGTACATTGTCTAACTTTGAATTTTCTTGTAATTTTCAGAAATATACTTTATATTACTTAGTATCACTGTGGTTTTATTGTAACCTTAGTTCATTTTGTCTTTGGGTTCCGGATTACGCGGACTTTCGGATTACCGATTTTCGGATTATCGGGACTCCACTGTATTTTAATTTGGATTGTAGGCATAATTAAATCCCATCATTTTTTATAACAATGATCAATATTGCCTACTGCTATTCATTAATAGCGCACAGAATCCACTGTTTATAAATAGTTTGTTATTCTACAGATTACACAAGGTCTCTCTGAAGTTACAAATCTTACATAAAAATAACATGTATTTTAATCAGTTATTTTTACTTAATTGTTCCAAGTTAAAAAAATAATAGTTAGAAAATTTCATAAGTTCTCGAAATTTGTCTAATTTGCCTTTGTCCTAAACAACGTGTTAAAGAAATGTTCAATTATATAGAAGCTGCAGGAATAAAGTGACAAAATTATCAATTCTATCCTCTATGAACATTGTACCGTAACGTGGCCAATAAATTAAACTTTCACATTAGGAAAGACATCAGGTAGCGTTTTCTTCACTTTATTTACGGCACAGAACACACACACACACTATATACAACAGAATTATATACAGGAACAGAATAACATCACCCCATTCTAGCTTATGGCCCAAGCGTTCCCCTCTCGCAAGAGGGTAATGACCTTCTCCCCGCAAAATCATCTCCCCACCAAAATTCTTTTCTTCTTGACGCATGCGCTTAGAAACAGCTGAGGACTTGACTCCCACAAACAGATTTCGGGGGGGGGGGGGTTAGTACGGTACAACTCCTCCCCTACCCGAGGATTTTCGAGTAGGTTGTTCTGTGAGAAAAGTTAGGAAAAAAAACACAGCGAAAGAAAACAGTGCAGTGCCAAGGCTGAAAGTTACAGTGGCGATACATAAACTTAAAATACCTTAAATGCTATAAGTAATAGAAATCCTACATAACACAAAATTCAACATAAACTAATAACAGGAAGAAATTATTATGGAATTTGTACAATAGTTTAATATTGTTTACAACAGAAACCTTCTTTTTCTACTATTTCTTTTCTTAGGCAATTAAAAACAAGCAAAATATTAAACGAACAGTCTTTACAAAAATTTAGTTCATAAAATAAACAAAATTAAACAGTGAGAAAGGAATTTTTTTTTCGTTTAATCTGGCCATGGAACACGGCTAAGGCTATCAGCATTTTTGTGTAAAGTTCCTCGTCGATGTACTACTTCATAATTGTATGGTTGAAGTCCTAATACCCAACGCATTAATCTGGGGTTGGAGCTGGCATTTGTACTCAGCCACACTAATGGATTGTGGTCGGTTTGAATTTTGAATTTTTGTCCATCAAGATAACAATGCAGTTTCTTTACAGCCCAAACGATAGCGGCACATTCCTTCTCAGTGGTAGAATAACGTCTTTCCGTTTTAGAGAATTTCTTACTGAGAAACAGCACTGGATGTTCTTCTCCTTGGTCGTCCACCTGAGAAAGAACGATTCCCATTCCTAAATCGGAAGCATCAGTTTGAAGTAAAAATTCTCGACTAAAATCAGATGCATATAAGACTGGTTGACAACTAAGAATCCTTTTTAATTCGTGAAGAGCAGACTCATACTCTGGCGACCAATTTATACACCCCCTTTTATTTTTTCCTTTCAAAGCTTCAGTTAAAGGTGCAGCAATTACCGAAAACATGGGAATATATCGGCGATAATAGCCGGCTAACCCAAGGAAAGCTCCTATTTCAGTTTTAGTAGATGGAGCTGGGAATTGTTTGATAGCCTGGACTTTTAACTCGGCAGGTCTTCTTTGGTTCTGTCCAATATAGTGTCCCAAATATTTGACATATTCTTGTGCAAACATACACTTTGAAGGTTTAATTGTTAGGTTAGATTTTGAAATTCTGTTTAGGGCTTTATCTAAATGTTTAACGTGATCTTCCCAATGACTAGAAAAAATTGCTACATCATCTAAATATGGCACGGCGAATTCTTCACACCTTTGTAATAATTCAGCCATCATTTTGCTAAAAAAGTACGGGGCATTCTTTAGCCCGAATGGCATTCGTAAAGGACGATAACTTCCAAAACTGGTATCCAATGCCGCCAATTTTTGGGATCTTTGACTGAGAGGTACCCCTTGCCAGTACCCTTTGGCAGTACCCCTTGGTACCGTCTGCCAGTACCGTCTGCCAGTACCCCTTGGCAAGGTCTAGGACAGTAATGAATTTCGCCGAAGAAACAAGTTCTACTCTTTCTTCGATGTTTGGGAGAGGAAAATATTCTGTCTTTGACTTCATACAGCCTGCGATAGTCAATGCATGGTCTTGGATCTCGGCCTGGAACCTCTACAAGGATCATTGGAGATGTGTAATCAGATACTCCAACCTCAATGACTTTATATTGCAACATCTTTTCTATTTCGCATCTCAAAATTTCAGTCTGTCTGGGAGACATTCGATATGGTTTTGCTCTTACCGATTTATCATCTATTAATTCTATGTCATGTTCAACCAGATGTGTCATACCAGGCTTATTAGAAAAGGCTTTAGAAAATTTCAATAAAAGATCTTGCAACTGCTGAATTTGACATGATTCCAATCTTTTCTACAACTGACTCTCTTGGACAATTTCAGCAAAATTAAAAATATTAGGATTTGACTCCATGCTTGGAAAATCAATGTAAAGCTCTGGTTGTTCAATAGCTCCGCTACAATCTAGAAAATTACTCAATTCTGGTCTCGAATGGTAGGGTTTCAAAAGGTTTACATGATAAATTTGTGACGTTTCTTTCTTATTCGGAGTGCTGACGATGTAGTTAGTATCCGAAATCTTACTCAGAATTGTTCCTGGTCCGGTACGCTGGACTGCCAGCTTATTTGTTTTATTTGTAGCCAAAATGAGAGCTAAATCTCCTTCTTTAAACTCCCTTTTCACAGCGTTTTTATCATACCACGTCTTCCATTTACTTTGAATCTCTTCCATTTTTTCAACCGCAAGCTCTTGACATCTCTTAAGTCTATTTAGCAATTCAAAAACGTATTCGACAACTGTATTCTCAACTTCAGGCGGTTGCAACCAACTCTCATACAATAATGTCAAGGGAGTTCTCAAATTCTTGCCATGCACTAACTCCGCTGGTGTAAACCCTGTGCTTTCACGAGTTACAGTTCGCAATGCAAAGAGAGCTGAGTGAATATGTTGTTCCCAATCTGGTGCGGCTTCTAAGCAAAGAACTCGTAAAATACGCTTTATCGTACGATGGAAACGTTCTATGGGATTACTTTGAGGATGATAAACAGAGCTATGAGCAATCATGATTCCAAATCGTGTCAAAAATTCCGTTGTAAGAGCACTCATGAAGGATGTTCCTTGGTCACATTAAATTTCCTTTGGAAACCCCATTCGGCTGAAAATTTGCAGTAAAGCATCTATAACAGATACTGAACTAATATTTGTGACAGCGACCGCATCCGGATATTTCGATGATAAACACATTGCAGTGATTATATATTTCTTCCCAGTAGGTGTAACAGGTAATGGTACACACGCATCTACATTTATTTTAGGAAAAACTTCTTGAATAACAGTGTCACGTCGGCAGCCCTCTTTTTACACAAGCAGTGGACTTAATTGTCTCTTCTCCCACATGTGTTCTTTTGAGAACTGTTTGAAAGAGTTTCAGATGTGTACGGGGCATCCGGATAAATTTTCCTGGCGGCGGAGGAACTTAAAAGGAAGGAATAATGATGTTTTCTATTCCAGAAGGTCCCATCTGTTGCAGGTTAACGGACCCGAGAGCGACTGTCCAATAATTGGGAGACAGAGAGTGACGAATAACCTATGAAAAGGTAGGACCCCCTCGCCTGATAATGTGGGTTGGTCTTGAATGTCGCCCAAGTGAGAAATGACAGAGGATGGCTCGTGCGGAAGTGACGTACAAGACCCGGAAATGAGGACTGTCAATCGGCTCCGGAATATTCCAGGTTTTTCGAGAAGGAACCGGGTAGGAGGTGATAAAAGACGGTAGCCTTTGTCTCAAGAACAGACTTTGCCGACGACGCTAGACAGCGGTTGTTCTGAGAGGCAGACGTTTGTCTTCCGAGAGAGAAATTTTTTTTGGCCGACAGGATTGGGATCAGACGCGTGCACTGGGCCGCGTCCCCATGAAATTGTTAACTTTGGCGGTGACCCACTTCTCTACTGCAAGGGCAGTATTGTATATATATTTTGTACGTATTTGTAAATACATAATTCAATAAAGAGTATTCTATTTACTCTAAGTATGTCTCCTCTCGGATAATTTATGTGGATGTTTTGGCTAGAGATTAGCCAGGCTCGGTTTAACGCTATTTACGTCCTCGGCAGTGAAGCTACATTGTGGGGACATGATAGCTGGTGGCAGCAGAGGTGTGATGTCTGCTAGTGTAAAATAGCAGTCGGACGCACGGAGGACCAACGACGAGGAGTGCGAAGGCGGTGCTGGAGGGATATCCGGGGGAAAAACCGGCAAATGCAGAAGTCGACAGAAACATACGGAATTTGCGGGCAGACGAGGAAAAGCCAGACGGATTAGACGGAGGAAAAGGGAAGCCGAGCGGAATTCAAACACCAGCCTGATCAACTGATGCAACGACAACCGAAGGTGAGCCTATTTTGAAATCTTCCAAGAGGTCTGCGCGAAATATCGTCGAGGGGCAGTAAATTGTGGGGTTGACTAGTGGAATTAGCCTGATAATTCGGAGAATTTAGATGGTTAATTTCAGCTCTTCATCGAGTGGGCCGAAATTTAAACCTGTGAAGGTTTAGGAAAATTAGTTGAGTTAAGGAATACAAGTGATTCGGAGGAATCACAAAGGAATTATCTGTTTAGGGATTAAACGATGGTTTAAAGTTCCTTTTTGTATTTTATATATTTTATTGATTTTTAGAAATCAATTTACTTTTTGGGTGATTTTGAGATAAATCTCCCAAGGTTAGGTTTTGAGAAAATCTCTGTTTAAGGGTTTAAACAGGAAAGGGATTTCTTTTGGGGTGGTTTTGAGATAAATCTCCCAAGGTTAGGTTTTAAAAAAACCTCTATTTAAGGATTTAAACAGGAAAGTTTTGTGAGGATTCATAGAAAATCTCACAGTGCCTTTGGTGCACAGGAAGCGCTCAGTGTGGGACAGATATCACCGGCGATACTAAATAAATGAAAATTTTGTGTATGCATGTGTTTTCTGGAATTGTGTGATATTGTGCATGTTTTAAATATTTGTTGTGTCAGCGGTATAACGGTAGATTAAGAGCGTTTATTCTTGTATATGTTGGTACGTTAAGTTATGTGAAGCACTTGTAGTTAAGTGTTTTATTACAGGTTCTAGCGATTTAAATATCATAGTGTATAACTCTTGTGGTATATGTGACAGGCATTTTGGAAATTTTAGTTATGATATTTATGATTATGTAATACATGTTTTAAGGTTTTATTACAATAATTGTGTAATGGTATGTGATAAATGTTTGAAGGTTTTATAGAGGAATATTAGGGATTTATGTCATAGATAAATTGAGCGTACTGATAGCAAAGTTAGAAAGTCCTGACAGCAATTATTTTGTATTCGAAAATAGTATATAGAACCTTATAGTTTTATTATTGAAAAATTTGGGGAATTATGGCAGAACTTACCGAAGTGGAGCTATTTCTAATAGCTAAATATAATAAAGGTGTCCTGCTGACATTGGCAGCAAAATTCGATTCTAATGTGTCGATGTCAGACAGAAAGCTAAGAATTATAAGGCAAATTGTAGGAGCGTCAGATTTTGACGAACAATTCGCGAAAAATTGTCTAGAATCAATTTTTTTGGATATACAAAGAGAAAGGGAAAGAGAAAAAGAAGCTTGGGAATTAGAAAAGCGAAAACGATATAGAGCGTTTAGTCCAGTCAAATTGTGTTTTTCGGAGGAAAATTTTGGGGTAGTTTTGATTTCTTCCATTTTATATGTTTTTTGGGGTGCTGAATCCGAATCTGAGGTTTGTTAACAAAATTTCGTGACGCAACATTGAAGAAAATGCAAAAAAAGGTAAAAATTTTCATTTTTTGGCGGTTTTTTGCTTAGAACTCGGAAACTATCAATTTTTCGTATTTAACTCAATTTATCAAAATTAAAGTACATAAAATTTCCTACAAATTTCACCATTTAGGTTTTTTTCTCCGACGGACCGTTTGGGCTCAAGCGCTATTTGAAAATTGGCGTATTTCGGCTGTCTCCACAAAAACCCACTTTTTCCACTCCAAAATTCTAATTTATTATTAATGACTGTCAATTAGTGAATTCCTCCCGGTTCTCTGCACATACCTTATTTAGATCGTATATGTAGAGGTACAGGTAATTTTTTCAAAAATAAAATAATGTTCTAGTTATTTAAAGAAGTCCGAAATTGTACAAATTAGTTGTAATTGTTACAAAAAAGTTGAAATTCCAAAGAAAAATCTTTAAAAATTATTACATTTTATTATATTGCATTACAATGCATATGATCATATATTACATTATTATATAAGCCGTTGTCGTTTAGAGGGTCCTGGCTGAGGTTCTTCGAAGGCGGCGAGTCCTGGGTTCGGGTCCCCACAGGTTCGGGTTGTTCTGTCGTCAGAGTCGGGGCTTGTTCATCTGGAAAATGAAAGAGGTGGTGAGAAAACAACTTGTGATCATATCTTAAGGAGAGATGAGTGATTACGAAATAGATTGTGAGATTAGACATACCTTCCGCATCATGTAAGCGCATTTCTTCAGTCTGTACCCATGACGTGAAAGGTGCTGTATCTGTCGATTGTATGTACATTAAAATCAGCATTATCGTACACCTGCTGTGAAAAACACGGCTGGTTAACTTTCAGTGGATCGCTGCTGGCAGCTGATGCTTCCAGGCGGACAGCCTCTGTGTAAGTCGAACAAAATCCCAATGAGGAAACCACATCGACTAATTTCCTTGAGCCGTACTTCTTGTACAGAAACACTGCCAACCCTACGAGGACTGGTGAAACGAATGATCTGGGCCTCACTGCTGCTACAAGACTATGAGCCAGTGCTGTGTTCTTCTTCTTCCACATATCATGGTCCCCACGTTTTTTGTTCAGTACAACTGTTTCCATAAATGTACGGAGACTTTCAGGAATGAGTTCCTCATTTCCTTCCAAAAATTTATGAGGTGAGGAGTACTGTTCTGTCTCATAAACCTGGTTCCGGATATCCTCAACAACAATTGCAGCAGCCGTCTTAATAATCCGGAGTCTTTCCTCTTGTTCATTTTTTTAACGCCTGCTGGTACCAAGCATCATTTAAAATTTTATACCCTGTGTTTTTGAAACACACTACCAGCTTTCTGTTTGGAGAAAAGGTCATTATTATATCGCTTCCATATTTTTTGAGTAGATGATCTTTAAGTGTCTTTATGTCAGGACGATAATCACCCTTGATTTGGTTCACCAACTCGTCTAGCGTAAACTGACATTCTCCATCACTATTCTCAAGATAAGTGTAGACATATTCCATTGCTGCATCAACATGATTGGCGAATGGATCCCTTTTTCTCTTCTCTTGAATTTTTGGACGATTGTACAATTCTCTCATGCATAAACTATGATACTGATAATCAGAAACCACCAAGTCTGAGACAGGCAAAAGACGTTTGATTATGGCTTGTCCATACTCATCACCACGTTCTTCTGCCCTTTTTATGATAGTTTCCTTGACTTTCAAAATTCGAACCTGATACACAATATTACGATTGGTTTTCTTTTTTCTTTGTTGTTCTATAAAGTCAGGTGTTATGACGAGGCCAGATATAAAACAATGAGTTTTGAAATTGAAATGCGCTTCAGTAGAACGTCTTTTGACTTGCTCTCTACCCTGCTCCGCCTTCTTCAAATGAGCTGCAATCATTCTTTTATTAATGTAGTTTGTACGACATCGCTCATGAACATCAACTGCAGATTTTTCACGTAGCTGAACATGCTCACCATCCTTCCTCTTCTTGCTTGACTCGATAAACGCTTTCAAACCTCTTTGCCGCACCGTTATCACCTTTTCTACGTTATTATCCAGCACTTCATCACAAATAAAACACACATTTGAAGCCATTTTTAACACTACGCGTAAATATAACTTTTGAATCGTGTTGTCGTTGAATTCTAACACTGAACTACTTACTTCCTTCGCACTGCCACTGGTAGGAATCGGATGGCCGGTGTTTTTTTTTGGGGGGGGGGAGGAAACCTCGTGAACAATATGAAGGGACTTGAGACTGGGTCAACACCCCCTATATCGGATATAGGGGGTGTTGATTGGGTACGCATGTACACGGTGACATAGTTGGCCTTGAATCGTCTGTGAAGGAGTCGAGTGGAAGGAAAGAGGGCTTTTAAACCAAACGGGGCAGTTATAAAATCATTTGGTGAGGCTCGCCGAGAACAAATAACATGAAAAGACGTACAAGACGGAATTATATTTGCACAGAATTTAAATACAATGTGATTTTGAAAATCCTACATTGTATTGGAAGGAGGTATTAAATGACAGCCTTTAATGATAAGTTTTAGAGTGTAAAAAGTGGGTTTTTGCGGAGCCAGCCGAAATACGCCAATTTTCAAATAGCGCTTGAGCCCAAACGGTCAATCGGAGAAAAAAACGTAAATAGTGAAATTTGTAGGAAATTTTATGTACTTTAATTTTGATAAATGGGGTTAAATACGAAAAGTTGATAGTTTCCGAGTTATAAGCAAAAAACCGCCTAAAAATGAAAATTTGTACCTTTTTTTGCATTTTCTTCAATGTTACGTCACGAAATTTTGTTAACAAACCTCAGATTCAGATTCAGCACCCCAAAAAACATATAAAATGGAAGAAATCAAAACTACCCCAAAATTTTCCCTCGAGGGCCCCTTTTGAGCACAAATTGACTGGACTAGTTGGAACTGGCGAGAATCAGAAGGACCTCGGGAACTTCATCAGACCCTGATGTTAAAACTTTAGTTGCCGGAATGTCAGAGGAATTCGAACGTGACAAAGAGTCATTTGTGCCAAACCATAAAGAGACTATAGCAAATTTAAAACAATTAAACTTTGATCTTGAGAGTGAAGTAGAATTCGGCATTCGAGATGAAATTAAGTTACGTAAAGGTGAAGAGTTGGTAATTTTAAGAGAATTTTTGCAATCAATAAAATTTTACGAAGAAATTGCGATTAAACCAGTTGAAGCGGATAGCTTTAACACAGGGGACACAGGTCCAGAAAATTCGCCTAGTGTGGCTATTCGGCAAAATAAAACGGATAGGTTGTGTACAGGGAACACAGGTCCAGAAATTTCGCCTCTTGTTTCTATTCAGAAAAAAAGTACAGATAATGGGGTTAGCATTGAAGCGAATTTAATTAAAAGCAGTAACGAAAACTCTAAGCTGATGAGTCCTGAGGAGGTTGTGAAAGCCGGAGTTTTAATCCAACCAACTGAAGTACCCGGAAAATTTGAGGGGGAGGAAAACAAGATTCCGTTAGAAAAAACGAGTCATCCCGTTTGTAGCACGAAGGAAAGTATTGAACTAAATAACCCTGCGGGGGAAATTCTGGGAGGTAAAAAAAGCCTATAGGAGTTTCAAGAAGGTAGAAACCGGGAGAAATTAGAATATAATAGATCGGAAACAGGATTTTCGAATAGCGCAAAGGAAAATCCCCTTGCGTTGACCGATTGTAGTAGACTGGGCGAAAACCAGTTGGGAGCGATTTCAGAACCAGAGTCTCGCGTACCGATTCCAGGAAATCAGGAGTCGAGTGACGACCGCATTGAATCTGAGAGGTTTTCGTCCGTGCGAGACGTTTCGCATGATTCTCAGGGGAAGGCAAAGAGCAGTATAGGGTGTTTAGATTTCCGTTCGAAACGGTTGAGCTGCGAGGAATCAATTTTAAGGATACCCCCAGGAAAGGGTAAACGGGCTCGAGAATTAGTATATAGGTACTTTGTAGAAAATAAATTGTGGATAAGGGGACGGATAAGATTAAAAGGATTAAGAATGAAGTGGATTGTCCCACCGGAAAGATTAAGAGGTCATGAATGGAAACCCTGTAATGGGAAGATTTTGGACTATAAGTTAAATAGTGAGACTAACTATGGGAAGGGTAAATCACGATGTTATCCTGTTAGTTGGTTAGAGCCGCGTTTAGTGAACTCCGAGGTGGTCAAACTTTGGAATTATAAGTTGCGGAAAAAGGTCAGATGCAGAATAGGTTTTTTTCTGTAAGATGGATACCCTTCTCCCTATTGTAGCAGAAATGGTTGTAATTGTGGCGACGCCTTATAAAACAATTATGGCAGTTATCTCAGGGAAAGTTATTGTGTACATTTGCACCTTACTTGAGAATAGTGAGGAAAATTTAGAGCGAGGAATTTCGTGGTGGATTCCCTGGGAGAAAATTAATAGCATTCAAGATTTTGAAAGGAAGGAAAACCATCGATTGGATAAGGTTAAAGTAAAAATGAAGGAAATTGGGATTTTACGAGAACCTAGAGAAAACATTTCGTGGGCAGTTTGTCAGAACAAATGGAATTTCAGTAGGAAAATTTCTGCTAGATTTAAGCTGAACCGGCACGAGAGGGTTGAGGTTCTCATGAAAATTCTTGAGGATAAAATGAACCAGTATTAAATTAGGTTATGAGGATGTTTACATAACTTAATGTATAAATTGTAAAATTCTGTTGTTGAAATGTATTAAATTGAGTGTGAATACATAATTAAAGAAATAATGTTATAATTCTAATTGTGATGAATTGTACGACTTTAAATATGTCGGTAAATTCATAGCCTAAGAATTGGATGTATAGTGAATATTGTGATTATTGGATTTATTGTGATGAATTTTAGTAATTAAGTTGAATTTATTTGTGCATCCATGAGTAAGATGGCCAATTAATATTGATTATTGATGTATGGAAATTTTTAACGATTTGTCTTGTGTTCAACGGTGAAAATTATTTAAGGTTTTTTTTTTGTTTTATTATGTCCAATTGTGTGACTGTTCTGTATCGTGAATGGAAACTTAGACGGTTTTGTCTATTGTTATGTTTTTAGTTCAGGTTGAACTGATAGGTGAAAATCCTAATAAATCGTGTAGATTCTATGTTATATGAATCTTAATTTACCAATTGTGGGTCAAGTAATTTTATGTAATTATTGAAATTGGAATATCAAGTGTAATGGAAGTAAATTGTTTAAATATGTAATGGAACGAGATTTCAGTTCTAGGTGTTGTTAAAGTATCAAAAGTAATAAGAAACTTCCATATGAAAACAGAGTTGTGTTCGAAAGAAAAAACCCGCTCTGCTAATGAGTGAATTTCTTTTTGTCTGGATCCTTTAGTTCTTTGATGGAATTAATCAGAGAAGAATGTTGGGGTTGGAACCCTTATGCTAAACAATTTTAAAATGTGAAGAATTTTGTTTGGATCCATGTTTTCATGATGAAAGTAAATTTTTTGTTTGTTTGCTATTCAATTCAAGGTTAGGTATTTGATTTAGACCATGAATAATATAAGTTGATCCATTTTGTTAAAAGAAAAATTAAAAATGAAAATCTTGTTAAAACTAATCTAGGCTATAGGAATTTGAGGTTTCTAGTTGTTGAGTCAGTTTTGTGGACCAACGCCTAAATGGAAAAATTTTGAATATTGTTTGATAAAACGGAAAAAAATTCAAATGCCATGTAGTTAGAAAAGAAAAACTGTGAGTCTTTGGACGAGCAGGGTGTAAGTTTAACATTGTGTTGAATTTGTTAGGTACATTGTGTTGAATTTTTTTTGTTGTCGAAGTTTTATGTAATAGTGTTTCATGTCCTGCGTAAAGGCAGTGTCATGTGTAATGTGTGTACTATTTTAAATGGACCTATCAGGAATTAAGCATCACCTGTTAGAGTTTTGAGTCAAACATGCTGTACTTAAAGGTGTCAAATTTTATGTAAACTGATTAATTTTAAAATGGTAGTGAAAATCTATGTGTTAGTCATCGTTTTTTTGGGTGGACCAGTGTTGCCGAAACCATGTAGTCAGGTTCTGTATACCTGGAGGTGACACATAGTTGTTTGAGTGCTTATTTTATTACAATGAATAGTATTTTTGGTATAGGTTCAGTTTAAGTTCAGTGACAATGACTGATAATTTTAGCATGTAATTAAGATGTTAAGTAACTAAATGATTTTATATAAGTTTGATATCTGTGTTGTAATCTCATGTGCAATAGTGTTATGTATTTAGTGAGGACAGGGTCTATCTATTGAGTAATGTTTGTTTCATGTGTTACAACATAGTTCAAGTATGTCTGGTTAATGAATTGGGGCAGAAATCTTAAAAATGATTGTTATTTAAGTTAAGATTTGGGAATGTATTGTAATGATATCTGTGAAAATGCATTAAAATGATAGTGCTTAATGTGTGTTGTTTTTAACCATGTATGAATTTATTATGTGTAAAGGTGTTGTAAGATTGTGTCTCAGACTGAGGGCAGATAGGTTTTTTTTTAGAAGTCTAAAGTAGGCGGTTGTGACTTTTTTGAGTTAGGGCTGAAGTAAGCCAAAAGGTGATGACCTCTTGGGAATGGTTTCTTGTGGGCTTTCCTAAATGGACCTCCTGGTCTTGACTTTAGTCTTTTTAAAATATAAAAAGAATTAATGGGGGGAGGAGTTGTCACGTCGGCAGCCCCCTATTTACACAAGCAGTGGACTTAATTGTCTCTTCTCCCACATGTGTTCTTTTGAGAACTGTTTGAAAGAGTTTCAGATGTGTACGGGGCATCCGGATAAATTTTCCTGGCGGCGGAGGAACTTAAAAGGAAGGAATAATGATGTTTTCTATTCCAGAAGGTCCCATCTGTTGCAGGTTAACGGACCCGAGAGCGACTGTCCAATAATTGGGAGACAGAGAGTGACGAATAACCTATGAAAAGGTAGGACCCCCTCGCCTGATAATGTGGGTTGGTCTTGAATGTCGCCCAAGTGAGAAATGACAGAGGATGGCTCGTGCGGAAGTGACGTACAAGACCCGGAAATGAGGACTGTCAATCGGCTCCGGAATATTCCAGGCTTTTCGAGAAGGAACCGGGTAGGAGGTGATAAAAGACGGTAGCCTTTGTCTCAAGAACAGACTTTGCCGACGACGCTAGACAGCGGTTGTTCTGAGAGGCAGACGTTTGTCTTCCGAGAGAGAAATTTTTTTTGGCCGACAGGCTTGGGATCAGATGCGTGCACTGGGCCGCGTCCCCATGAAATTGTTAACTTTGGCGGTGAGCCACTTCTCTACTGCAAGGGCAGTATTGTATATATATTTTGTACCTATGTGTAAATACATAATTCAATAAAGAGTATTCTATTTACTCTAAGTCTGTCTCCTCTCGGATAATTTATGTGGATGTTTTGGCTAGAGATTAGCCAGGCTCGGTTTAACGTTATTTATGTCCTCGGCAGTGAAGCTACATTGTGGGGACATGATAACAGGAACAATTTTCATTGGAGCTTTCTTTTTGTCATTTGGTTTTCCTGCTCTCTGACAAGCATCACAAATGAATACATAATTTTCCATCTCTTGGAAACACTTTGGCCAGAAAAAAATGTCTTGCCAAAATATCCTTGGTCTTTGTCACGCCGAGATGTGCCGAAGTACCTTCGTGGCATAGATTTTTTAAACGCTCTCGATATTCTACAGGAATAATTAGTAATAGCCTTTCTTTTCCGGTTTTATCAAATTTTCTTTTCAACAGCAAGTTACCTTTCACGATATAAATTTCTTTGGACGTATCTGCAGATGAGGTTTCACCTGCCTTTTCATACAATGGCTTCAAATCCTTGCATTGCTTCTGTGCAATAGCAAAAGTCTCCTTATCTACTTTCAAAAGTGAGAGGGAGGGGTCATCCTCTTTTATACACGGAAGAAATGATTGATTCTTGTCCAACTCACTATCTTCCTGGTGGACTGTTGCACTTTCTAATTCAGTTGTCGTTTCTTCTTTTTCTTCAAGCTCTCTTTGAAGCTGTTTTTGTCTTCTTGTCTGTATTGCATTCAACTGGCATGGGAGAACACTTTGTTCCTTCATGTCATTTAGCAATGAAGCAGTTCTGTTTCCTAACAAATATCTGCCTTGATCTAATTCATCCCTAATTACTGCTGCCTTCGTGATAACAATTCCAAAGTCACCAACCAGTTTCACTTCAGCTAAGGATAAACAGGTGGGAGCAAGATCTAAAGGTTGTTGTACCCATACATGTTCTCCAGTAAACATATTTGGAGTGATGCATTTTTGGCATACAATGTCTATACATGCTCC
Organism: Dolomedes plantarius; assembly: GCA_907164885.2. NCBI lineage: Eukaryota > Metazoa > Arthropoda > Arachnida > Araneae > Dolomedidae > Dolomedes > Dolomedes plantarius. The sequence continues at coordinate 51,399,902 of OU015492.1, forward strand.
AGAGTCCCGTAAAATAGGCATGTCAAATCCATTTACTTGCCCCATCGTGGTATATGATAGCAAAAACTCGTTTTCGCCTCCTCCGATTCGATTTACGCTTGCAGCTGATTCCGGGATTTTCTTCAGTTTAGGGCACTGAGGTCTGATGTGCTGATAATAGCCACATTCATAACATTGTGGTCGTCTTTTTTTCAAAATTTTCATCTCTTTTTGGCCATCTGGGTTGCTCTATCCTCTGTTGGCCATCACCTCTAGCCTGAGTGTTATTCTCTAACTTGTCTCTAGAGTCAGAAGCAAATTTCTGTTTGGACCTCGGAGCAAATCTTTCTTCAGTTTTGTTAAGATTATTTTCCTTTCTAACATTCCCTCTGACATTTTCATAAGCATCAAGTTTTGATGCCAAATCACTCGGAGAAATCATTTCGATCCATTCCTCAATAAAGTGATCACGAATTTCGACGGGAACACGGCGTTTTAATTGATCAGTCACCATTAATTTAAGTAACTGTTCAAAAATTGAGATTCCTAAACCCTTCACCCACTCTCTGCAATAATTTTCCAGTTCATACACATAGTCACCCCATGTTGAGTCTGCACCTCTCTGATGCTTAACAAATTTCTGGCGAAATTTTTCAGGACTAAGTTCGAACCTCTTCAGAAGCAAATTCTTGACATGCTCGTACTTTTTAGCGTCTTCTGCAGGTTCACGAGCTATCAACTCTGTTACATCATAGGGAAGCAATCCTAGAAGATGGGACACCCAATCTACAGACTCAATCTGTGCCCATTCAGCTTGTCTCTCAAAAAGTTGGAGGTACAAGCTAATATCACTTTCTTTTTCATCAAACCTTTGAATCAATTGCCGGAGGTCAACTTTCTAACGGAAGGATTCACTACTAACTGGTCTTGCAACAGTTCCAAGTCTTAATTCTTCCAATTCAAATTCATGTTCTTTTCTCCTTTTCTGCTCCTCAAATTCTCGTTCTAATCTCTTTTTCTTCTCCTCAAATTCTTGTTCTTCTCTCTTTTTCTTCTCCTCAAATTCTCACTCTTCTCTCCTTTTCTGCTCTTCTTCTCGTTCTTTCCTGCTGTCTATTTTTACAGTAAGTTGTTCCATGACAAATTCTTCTCCATAATTTTTGCTCTCTATAATCAGGTTCTTGATGTTGGCTATTTTAAATTCAGCCCTTACTTCTAAACCCAATTCTTCAGCTAAAAGTTTTAGATCTTCTTTCTTTCCTCGACTAAGAAAAGCCATATTTGTAGGCAAATAGCTTCGTACACTCAAAAAATTTAGGACTATTCAAACAGAAATCGAAATTATTGGTTCAAATAAAAAAAAGTCTAACTATAACTTTCGTCACTATCCCAAGTAGAACAACAGTAAATACATTTACTTAAATTTAAAATAATTAAGTAAAGCTTTGTTTTTTTTATTAAAACGATATAAAATCTCAATTCAAGTAATTGACTTTACTTCTGTTTCAGAAACGTAACTAAAATGATTACTTTGGATTTCCTTGAAATCAATTATTCATACGTAACATAATATATTTTACACATGCAACACTCAATACCAATTTCAAAATAATTATATATGACATTTAAAATACTTCATAAATATTTCAAAATATTCAACACAGTTAAATACACTTATTTAAAATATCTAAAATATTTCTATCTGAGCAATGATGCTCCACCTGTTAGCATGATATACATACAATTAAGACAAATTAATTCTGTTTACAACAGTTCTTAGGTTTTAAAAACTATACACTTCAGAAAGCAAAAAAAAAATATATATATATATATATATACACAAGAAATAATAATAGTTGTCATTGATGCCCCACGACACTTTTAAAAAAAATCATACAAAATTAGCTTTGTGATGACTAACTTAGCTTTTTAATTTTTGCAATGATACAATAACTCAATAGCATTGATACCCAATAAAACAAAACAAAACTAAAATATATATATATTTTCTTTCAATAGAACAATGATGTTCACATTAATACACCATGGCAATGATGCCAAGAATATCCACAAAAGTTTCAAATAGGCAATAATACTTAAACATTTAATTAATTCAATGTGGCAATGATGCTCAAGGAAAAATACACTTAATATATATTTCTTTTCATTAGAACAATGATGTTCACATTAATATACCATGGCAATGATGCCAAGAATATGCACAAAAGTTTCAAATAAGCAATGATGCTTAAACATTTAATTAATTCAATGGCAATGATGCTCAAGGAAAAATACATTTAATATATATTTCTTCTCAGCAGAACAATGATGTTCACATTAATATACTATGGCAATGATGCCAAGAATATACACGGTTTCAAATAAGCAATGATGCTTGAACATTTAATTTTTGTAATGATGCAATTAATTCAACGGCAATGATGCCCAACATTTCATCTATTTACTGAAAAACATGAACAATAAAAGCATTTTCACTTTTGCCACTGCAACAAACAGGAAACAAAAAATTGCTTGGCACTCACCGATCTTTCTTCTAAACCCAAATTAGGCATTTCGAATGGTGGCCGGCATTCCACTCACATTTGCATCGTCGGTGGATTTCGTACCACCGCTATCCACCATTAAAGCTGTACCGTAACTTGGCCAATAAATTAAACTTTCACATTAGGAAAGACATCAGGTAGCGTTTTCTTCACTTTATTTACGGCACAGAACACACACACACTATATACAACAGAATTATATACAGGAAGAGAATAACATCACCCCATTCAAGCTTATGGCCCAAGCGTTCCCCTCTCGCAAGAGGGTAATGACCTTCTCCCCGCAAAATCATCTCCCCACCAAAATTCTTTTCTTCTTGACGCATGCGCTTAGAAACAGCTGAGGACTTGACTCCCACAAACAGATTTCGGGGGGGAGGGGTTAGTACGGTACAACATTATATGATTTGCAGTGAAAAAATCTTATCCAATGCAATCACTGCTATCAGGGGCAGTTAATATCTTTTTAGACACTCACACACACACATATATATATATCATTTAACATTGAAAATAGGTGTTCATTGAAGAAGAAATAAAATTTCTTAAGATTAGTCCTCTTGAAAAATGGCATTTCCGCTCCGGAGCTCGATAGTAATCCGTTCGCAAAAGATCTTTAAAGAATCATTTGAAACAGAAACAGGTTTATAACAAGTCATGTTATTTAAGCTTCAGTGCTATCCAAGATTCCAGTCGATTGATAGCGAAAGGATTTCAGAAATGCAGATTTTTAGAGTAGTCCTTTCTATCCGGGGAGCCATTTTACTTCGTTAAAGAATACACTGAAATTCACTGATTTTAAGAATCTGATTTGAATATAAAAATTATATGAATCTGCTGATCCGTTCACAAAGGGAATAGAATGTAACTTGTTCGTATAGATAATAAATGAAGCAAATATAAAGAAATTCTTGAGCATTAAATTCAGGGTGAAAGCCTAATGCTACAGATTATTATACAAATGTATTTCAAAAATAAATTTTATTGATACTGAATTAAGTACTGACTTCTTTATAAAGTTATTTTGAAAACTATTTTATTATCCTCGTATTCTCCTCAAGTAATTAAAGATAGATTTATTTGCAATTTGATATTATTTATAGCCTGATTAATAAATTTATTTCTAATAAAATTCAACGGCCTCTTCCTTTCAAAGTCCTTGTTAACAACCATATATTAAGACATCAGAAAGTATATATTTCATTGTTTAATTTTCAGAATTTTATCAGTAAGCTATATATATAAAACACATCCGTAACTGACTGACTGACTGACTGATTGAATGAAATGACTGACTGACAGACAACGCACAGACCAAACCACTGGACCTAAAGGGCTGAAATTTTGCACGGTGATTCTTCTTATAGTATAGGGGTGCAATAAGAAAGATTTTTGAAAAATTCCTGTTAGATTTTTTAAATCAAGTTTTTAAGCGGTTTTAGTAACTTTTTTCAAGTTTGCATTCAAAATAGTAATCTGAGTGTTATAAAATTTACATCACAAGAAAGATCATAAATATTGCTATAAAATGAAATCTTTTTCGAATCATTACCTCTAATTTCTGATTTTTGGTGAATTTTTTTAAGATTAAATTTTAGAATTTAATTTATTAAATGCTGATCACGTGATTTCTCTTTCTGGTACTTTAAATAAATTTATCGTCACGTGCATAACAACGAAATAGAGAAAAAAAATAATTTTTTTCTTGCTAACGCGGCAGACGATTGGACGTTATCCAAAAAAAATTAAAATACAGTAAAAGAAATATTCCTCAAACTGTACTATATTAACTGTACTACATTCTTTAGTATGTTCTGTTAGATTTAATTTCAATATTTTCTTCTACATTATTTTGTCTATAAAACTAGCTGTTACGATTTTTTTTATAAATATTTATTTTTTTTTACACCAATTGCATATAATTGCCATATATATATATATATATATATATATATATATATATATATATATATATATATATATATATATATATATGTATATATATATATTTGGCATTAATTGCATACATTGACCTTTGTATTTAATTTGAATGTATTCCGTAGCGAAGTACGGGCATTCAGCTAGTTGAATATAAACCTTATTGTCCTCAAAAGCATCCTTCTCAGTACATACATTGATTTTGCTTTCTCGATGTCAGAATATAATTTTTTTCATTTGCAAGTTATTTTATTGGATAGATCCTAGTTTTAAAACTTAAAATGCACACTAATGGTCTATAGCAGCAACCCCCGTATATACGTATATATAAGGCATTAATTGAAGAGTATGCAATAAAATACAAAATACAGGGCGGTCATAAAATAACTTTGCCGATATATGGACCTCTAGAGGCTGTCCCGTTCAACCGATCGAGATGAGATTTCAGATATAATTATTCAGAGGTATGAGCTCGGGATTCTGTGAACGGCAATAAAGTGGCGCTCACGGTTACGATTATAGGTAGAGAAACTCGAAATTTTCGAATGGCAATGCCCCCTTTTTTCCCATCGCAAAATGCTCAGCGCATGCGAAAACCCTAAAGAGTGTTAGAACGGTACGTGTATCACAATAAACGGATGCGTTATGCACGCACAAAAAACAGCTCTGCGAACGGCCAACAAAACCACGATGGTGGCACCCATGTGGAAAATGTGTAGTCCAAATAAGAGTTTTCTTTTGTCTGATCTGTGTTGTCATCAGTGATTGGTGTCTTGCCTCTGTCATATGCAAATTTCCTTCATGCGCCCCGAACGTGTTTTTGTTGGCCGTTCGCGTAGCTCTTTTTTGTGCGTGCATAACGCGCCCGTTTTTTGTAATACACGTACCGTTCCAACACTCTTTAGGGATTTCGCATGCGCTGAGCATTTGTCGGCGGAAAATGTGGGCGTTGCCATTTGAAAATTTCGAGTTTCTGTACCTGTAACCGTAACTGTGAGCGCTACTTTGTTGCCGTTCACGAAAACCCGAGCTCATACTTTTGAATAACTATATCTGAAATCTGATCTTGATCGGTTGAACGGAACGGCCGCTAGAGGTCCATATGTCGGCAAAATGACCACCCTGTATTATAGAAAAATTTTCAGAGCAGCAAAAACCTCATAAAGCAATACGTTTAGCCAACAAAGTAGTTGGCCATATCTGAACATTCTTTGCACTCACTCACTAGAATGCAGAATTTTCCACCTCCTTTTCTATTGATCGTAAAACTCAAGTGGAGGCGGGGGAAGAAGTTACAAATTCCAGCTGAGGAATCCGTGTTTGGATAACAATCAACATAGAAGCTTCCTTGACTATGGGGAACAGCTGTTAACCGTAGTACTCTATTTAGGACGAGAGGTGTGAAGAACTCCCTCGCTGCACCTTTCATTATCAGAAAGGATGCTGCCTGTTATAAGGTTAATGAGTCCCCTGGCTTCTATTGCAGTTCTGCTAAATGATATGCTCTCGGTTAGAAAAATTCGCTTAGTTAATATGCATGGATCACTTAAATCGCCTACGTTGTTGAGACATTACAGCTCCAGTTCCTGTTAACTTTCAATTGCATTTGCTTTTAACACATTGTTTGATAATTCACATGCTTAAGGCAACAATGGACCATGGAATTTTTTTTTATTTATCAACCAATTGCTATGAAATTTCGTGTTGTTTAGAGAGGAAAATTCTATATAAAAAATCAGAATGTAATTAATTAAGATATTAATTAAAATCAGTTTGTTAATTACTCTATTTAAAAATGCTCCATGCACATCAATTTTTGTCTCAGATATCTAATTTTCCTTCTTAAGCTAGATTTATATAGTTATAATAAAAGTTATTAGCAATATTTGATTTATCATATTTATAAAAACTATCATATTCAACTTATCATATTTATAAAAATTAGAAAAGAAATCGATGAAAATAGGTCATTTTATAAAATTTTATTAAAAATATTTTTTGATTGTAAAAATTTTAAGTTGTTTTAAAATAGTATAATGAATTTATTAGTAAGTTTTATTCTAGCATATATAAATAATCATTTTATGAAATTTTATGAAAATTCAAGAAAAATTATGATTTATGAAACATTTTGAACTTACCGAAACGACATGAAAACTTGTTTTGAGAAAATAGTATTTAAAGTTTTAATTTGACTAACATTTCCATTGTTTACGTTTGAAAAAATACTTATAACTTGGTTAATAATGGTCGAATCAACATACCTTTTTTAAATTTAAAGTTGATGAGTTGCAGAATCATTTTCTGAAAGAAAAAAATCGCTTAGGGAACATATTTTTGTCAATCTGAAGGTTCATTGTCACCTTAACACTCTAAATTCTTCACTTACATCATTTTATTCATTAGACTTTACTTATCAGTTTACATTTTTGGAAATTAAGATATTAGTATTCAGATAAAAGAACAAAATTCTAAAACAAACAAACAAAAAACAACACTGTACGGTGTCACAACCGCCCAGATAGCTTCGAAAATAAAGTTGAATTCAAGAGATTTATTACCCTCAGTAAAAACAATATATGGTGGTACTTTCTAGACTCATTTTTATTGATAACCAGATAAATTTTCAAAAGAAGCATGAATGAATTACCGAATACGTTAATAATTTCATACATACGCGTTTCTAACTTTATTTTGCTTCCAGAATTTTTTTAAATGCATATTTTTAAGGCATATTTTAAGACTAATCTTGGAAAAAAAAATCTCAATAAGACATAATCTGCTAATTGCCTCTCTTAGAAAGAAAGAAAATGAAAAAATAAAATGAGAATGAACGTAAATTGAAAGAATTTGTAACATTTTTGTAAGACAAAGAACTAGACTATGATACCCTATAATATATTTAAGAGCTATAAAAAAAGATATTTTGATCTGATTAATTCATAAATATTTCCTTATTGTATTTCCATAAAAAAACTGTAAGCAACTGACATTTTTGAAAATTAAATTATTTGGAATTATCCTAAGAAAGAAAACTTTTATTATTCTCTAAATACTTAAATATTTAACGTCTAACTTAAATATTAATATAAAAATAATTAAAAAAGAAAATTATATATATTTATTATTAATATTAAAATAATTTAATGTTAATATATTTATGTTTAATATTTATCGTTTAATATTTAGTTTTTAAATATTTAATTTCTTAAATTATTTCGTATTAAAAAAGTTACTCGAAATTTTATATAGCAAACAACGAGTCTAAAAAGTTAATTTCTTATCTCTTTTTCGGGAGCTGCTTATTTGATTGATTCCCCGTTGCACGAAATCTGAACATTAAGATTATTTTGTAAGGTATTCTTGATAAATCTGTTATTTAGTAAGATTTAATGGTGCACCCGATATTTTTTGGTCTGTTTTAGATAACAGTCACTGCTAAATCACTGTAAGGATTTTGAAAAATTCTGAAATATACACATTTTGAATAGCGTATAATCTTATCCCCAGTTCCCTTTCTTTATAGCAACTCAAATTTTAAACTGAGTTTGTAAAGTGATCATATGGGTTCGGATTTTTTATTCAAAGTATGAAGCTGCAATGTAACCTTTTTAATATGGTTTAGTTTAGATTGGTCTGGTCTGGTTTGGAGTGCTATGGTCAACTTTTTGCTACACGAGGGATAATTAGACCGGGACCTACAGTTTAAAGCTGATTCCGAACGGCTACAAACATCCATGCCAAGAGTGAGACTCGAACCCACAGGATCCGAACCGAATGCCAGCGCCCTAGCCATTCGGCTATCACCTGACTTTTTTTCACATGGAAAACATGTTGTTGGATAAATTGCATGTAAAAAAATGCCCTAATTTCCAAAAAAAAAAACAACAAACAAATAACTTACTTTAAATAAGCTGACCGTGTTTTAACTATCATTATCGTTGGACTATACTATATCAAAATTGTTAAATCTTACATCAGTTTTCGAAGCTAATCAGAGTATTATTAGCTACAGTAAATAACGTACGTGATTAAACATGTTAAGAGAGTGACTACTTATCAGAAAATTCATGGTACAGCTCGAAATGAGGCTTGCATATTAGATATGGTGATAATTTGAAATTTTATGACATATAAATCTCAGAGGAGAGCCATTATATATGATTAAATATGACCATCTATCCATTATCCTAACAGTAGATCCTAAATTGGTTGGTACGGATTGCATGCCGTGTCCTAATTGTCTTCAAGTCGTAATAGCTTGCGATACATACCTATAACTGATAGATCGATCGCTGATTTGGAGAATAATAAGTAGTCCTGGTGTACACATTGCAGATGAAATGCCGCTCACTTATAAACTTAAGTACTTTTGAGATCTAATGATGAGGAATGCCGGATAGCTTTGCACGTCGTTTGAAATTTGTAACATCACATGATGACACATGAATCCGGAAGTAAGGTTCTCTAAATAAATTAACATGTTGGTGGAGTTTTCAGTCCAATCTGGAAACTAACAATAATAACAACAATATTTGAAACATGAAGGCAATCACAGATATTAAGGTTGATAAATGACATGTTGTGTCTTCCGTGCTTTGAATATGGCGAAGACATAGAATTGGATTATGTAAGTGTATGTAAACAAATTGGAAGGAGATATTGGAGATAACCGGTTTCTGGACCGAAACCCTTCAGACAAGAAGTTTTTGTACCTCACAGTCCATTATTTGGAAAATGAAAAATTAGCTTCCTGCACCATTGGAGTTTTTGAAATGGTCCAGAGCCATACTGGAGATTACATTTCTTCAAGAATCCTTCATATCCTGCAGTAGTGGGGTTTGAAAACAGAAAAACTAAATTCAGTGGTCACTGATGGAGGATCGAATATGGTTAAAGCCGTGGAAATTGCTTTTGGTAGTAAAAACATGTAATATGTTTTTCCCATTTATTCATTTTGGTTGCTTACCATTCATTTGAAGCCGTACCAGAGCTCGTGCCACTATATGGAAAGGTGAAGAAAGTGGTGACCTGGTTCAAACACAGTGTTCGGGCTTCATATGAATTGAGAGCAGAAAGTAATCTGAAACTCATGCAGAGTATGGAAACATGGGGGAATTCTACATACGAAATCAGCAAGCGTTTTCTAAGCCTCAGATCAACACTCAACAACATTATCCACAGACACACACCGGCACCAAGCATGACAACAGCTACCGAGAATCAAGATTTGCATGAAATCTTCCAGCTTCTTGAGCCTCTTCTAAAAGCCACAAAACAGTCATTAGGAGATAAATACCCCACAATCAGTATCGCGATTCCAATAGCAACCATGGTAGAAAATAAATTTCCAAGATGTCACCTACGTCTAATGTTGGCCTCAAACTTAAGGAAGGAATCTTGAAAGCGGCAAAAAGCGGCAAAAAGCGGCTCATGGTTGGTAGCACTGGCCGTAAGTACGTTAATGAACCCCCGATGGAAGACATTATACTTCAGGGACCCAGAGACTACTACCAAAGCAATTCGAGAATTGAAAGGAATTTTGAAAAGCGCCCACTCACCGAAAAGTGGACACAGTTCCGATTCTGACAATAGAGAAGGATCTGAATCATCTTTCTTTGGCGAACACTCCAAAACGGTTCAGAAAACTTGGAAGCATCGCAGTTCTTTAGGTAGCTCAGAATTTCCTGATGAGCTTGCCTTCTATTTGCGATCCCCTGCAGAAGCTGACATCAACAAGTGTCCGCTTTCTTTTTGGAGTAAATCAATTGGATTGTACCCGGAACTATGTGAGGTTGCCTAGCGATATTTGGCTGCGACTTCAACATCAATACCATCTGAAAGAATTTTTTTCTCAAGCCAGCAATATAATTCACTCAGCCAGAAATCGTCTCACATTGAATAAACTTCTTTCATCCACTCAGTGGGAGAAGAATTCGTTTTTTAATTAATGGACAATAATTGTTATTATTCATTTTTTGTTCTTTCTAGAATCCATTATTTTTATATAATGAACAATTTTTGATTTTTTCACACATTCTTTGATTGCTTACATTAAAAATTACTTTGTATATATTATAAATTATTTATATTTAAAGAAATAAATAATAATGTTTTTAAGTTTAATTATTTTGCCTGATTTACTTGTGTATCTTTTTTTAATTAAATTTTTTATATAAGCTATTCACAATTTAAATCCCTTCTGGGCTTTCATAAATTAAATTAGTTAATGATAATATTTTAATTGAGAAATTTTTTATTTTATAATTGGATACAACTTGTCATCAACTCTATACTTTTAATAAATACCAAACTCAAGATATTTCAAAATATTTAGCCTTGTTTACTTGATTGATAGGAAACTTTCTGACAGGTTTTATAGTGGAACTGACTTTCAAACACCTTAGTGAGATGGGATGATGTGGTATATTCTTACTGAATAAAAAGTTATAGACCAATTCCACCATTAATTTTTATTCGTAATGGATTAATTTGCTCCATTTTGGCTCGTTTTCAGGAAGTCATCAGAGAACTTTATTTAAAAAAGTTTTATCCTTTAAATTTAAAAATCTCCAACTCAAAACAACATGAACCAAAAGCTTCAAAAGATCTTTGTCTTAGGGAGTAAACATCTACACATATAGTAAATCTGATGAAAATGACTTTTAAGATTAAACTATCAGGAAGAAAACGTCATGGTGGAATTGGCCTATAACTTTTATTTAACACTGTATTACAGTTTTTTTTATCCATTTGTTTCAACAGTTGAATATAGACCCTCATTTATGAATTTTACAATTTTTCAGTATAATTTTTTTGAATCTCATTTATTTTTTACCTTTGGTTTTGAGATTTTTCAACCCAAATTTTTATAAATTATAATTATTTCAAATAAATTATTTTGAAAATGTGCAATCGATAATATCTGAAATATAATATCGATATTCCGATATTATCAGAAATCAAATATCGATATTCTAATACCTAAGATAGAAGAGTAAATATCAATATTTCGATAATATCGATTTAAATATCCGATCCCTAGCCGAATTGAATTAAGTTAGTGTCCTCCTCTGCTCATTGACTGCCGGACGGTCCTTAAAATATTATGATTTTTTGAAATTGAATAACAATAGAATTGATGTTTGAGTAGTATTCTAAAGTTATACAGTGAGGGAAATAAAAATAATATAAATAAAACGAGGAAAAAAATATAGCATCGAATTTTTGTTCTGGATCATATCATTGTTAAAAACTATGTTAAGGCTAAAGACATAATCGGAATCTTCAGTTTCACAGTTTAAAAAGGCGGAAAAAAACCCAACTTTCTTAAAAGTTTTCTACAATTTTCTGATTTTAACTGAACTTCTATTAAGTTTTAATTTATTTCAAGTTAAGTTGGGGGGGGCACGTGCCCCCGCGTGCCCCCCATTCATATATGCAGTTAATAAATACGTAAATAACTGATTATATGTTGTTTTGATAAGTAAATAAATAACATGGTGAATATGTAATAACAGTTTTGTTAACGATGTATATGGCTGTAAATTAACGTGAGAATTTTGAAAAGTTTCTGAAAAATGAATATAATTGTATTAACAACACTTTTGCATATGGAAGCTGTAATAATAAAAAGTATAATAACTTTATAATTTTTATTTATATTTAAAAATGTTTAAGTATTATGACACGATGTCAATACAGATCGAAGAAAAAATTTTAACTTTGAGAATATTAACTTTGTGCTGCCAGTTTAATTTTAACAACTCAACAAAGCATCGAAATAATTAATTGTAGCTACATAGAATTATACGGGTGTGCTTTTAAAAAAAAACCTATGTGATGAAGATCAGAAATAATAATTTATTAATTTCTTGCTGGATTTACGTCATATTTACAGACAATGTGATACAGTATTTGCAATGATTTATGCGAGTCAATTATACATTCAGAAAACTTGATATATACTCTGATGGTGTATATATTTGATGATCTATTAATTATATAAATTTGTGATCTGTAAAATCAATATGCTTATCATGTTGTATTATAACATGTTATGAAGTTTTATGTCTTCCCATGTATTTTATAACTGATAAAAAGTTTATGAATGATTTTACATTCCTGTTTCGTCTTATAATTTTACACTTCTACTAAGGATCCATAGTAGTTAGCTTACAATGGAAAGCTAACTACTCTGGATCCTTATTCTGATGTTCTTTCTGTACATAGAACCATGAAATTATTGGATATACTATACCAATACTTTTATAATGACAAGATGTTAAGACAAAATGTTTTTATGGTAATCTGTAGGTTTTAACTACTATTTTCATACATAGAATATCAATTAGTTCTTATCATCTTAAGTCTCGTGTTAGAAAAAGGCCTGCTGAATTCACGCCATTTTTTTCCAAAAAAGAAAAGTTGTTGTGTTGTTTCCTTGTTATACATATACGTATATAACACTTGAAATTAGCTCATCAAACTCTCGTTTGTTTTGATGAATGAATTTAGCGATGATCCATCTCATTTCACAATTCATATTTCGATTTATATGAGTACCCTTCCCTTTTTTTATCAGGAATAATTGCTTTCGATCTCTAAATGCTGGTCAAATACATAAATGTTTTACCTAGATATTTTTCTATAGAGTAGTTTTTGTTATTGATTTGCCTAACAATGACTAAGCAAAATCAGATTGAAATTCTTGAACTATTAATTCATTGAAACTTTTACTTGTAGTAAAAAATATCTCTGAACCATCTGCAATCGAAAGTATATCAAATCGACTTCTAGAATCATTACATATAACACTAGACTTATACATAAGGTTTGATATTTCTTCATCTAACACCCTCTTATTTGACGAATGAATATAGCAATAAATAGTCGATCTCATTTCGCAATTAATATTTCCATTTAGACGAGCACCCTTCCCTTTTTTGCCATACTTAATTTCTTTCGGTCTTTTATACTGTTCAAATAAATAGATAATTTTACCTAGATATTTTTCCATAGAGTAGTTTTTGATATTGATTTGCCTAACAACGAATAAGGAAAAACAAATGGAAATTTTTCAATTCTCAATTCATTGAAACTTATGCTTTTAGTAAAAAATATCGCTGAGCCATCTGCAATCGAAAGTATTTCAATTTAACTTCTAGACTCTGAAATCTTGTCAGAATTTTCCGCTCGAATATATCAAAACTAAATTTTACCAGCAGGGTGGCTTTCAAGGAATTTTCAGCATTTCTTCCCATTTCTCAAAGCAGGAGGCAGGATTTATTAAAAATAAGCTCGGCATAATGCTTGAGAAGGCAGGAACAAATAAGGAAAGGAAGTGCAGTCACGGAGAAATATTTCCTACTTTAGGAAAAGGGTTTCATGCATTGTAAACGTTATCATTATTTTAACCAGTATTTCTTGCTTAGAGATGCATATTTACTGTGATATTAAAAGTTTGCAAATTATTAGATAACTTTAGGAACAAATGTTTGTTTATGTATGGGAAATTATCAAATTAGTTTTTTATTAATAGAGGAAAAATACGATCAAAACTCACTCTTAAAATGTAATACATTTAAGATTTTGTTCATAATGTAGTTATGCATATACGAGCCGTTTATTTTGAAAGTGGCATAAGTCACTTTGTTTAAAATCAAGATATTTAAAAATTATTTAAAGATATCCAAAGATATTTAAAGAAATTTCAAATTTTAATCGTTCTCACCATACTGATTGCGATTTTTTTAAATGAGGAGATACAATGTAATTAATGAGGAGATGGCAATGTAATTAATGTTATTATTAACTTGACTCTTTTAAAAAAGTGACCTATGCCACTTTCAAAATAAACGGATCATATAATGCGAGATATACTCTAATGCCATTCAATACATGCATTAGAACACCAAAGGAACTTGAAGAATGAAACGTGATAATTTAGGTCAAATCGTATTATATGCAGACGGTAAATACAGCTAAAAAATTCTATTATGCTTAGCTCCTTCAGAGCTTAACATAATAGAGAGAGAAATTTCGGCTGCTGATTTTAAAGCTAAAATTTATGGGTTTGTTAGTTTATTATACATTGCATCTACATAGATAAATGTCGTTGCAAAAGAAAATGCCTTTGAAATTCTTAAGTGAATAATTTGAAAATTTGCCATATACGAAACATTTGTCGCACAATTACTTAAATGATTAAAATACATAAAAATACGAAAACACTAGTCATAATTTTCAGAACTGAGGTTGTATACCTGAGAAGCAAACTATCAACATTATTTTGGGCAAAATGTTCTGTAATTAGTTCATTGACCCTTATTTTTTTTGTAAAATGAAATTTCAAAATGATAATACTAAAGTTTGCAGTGACCAAGAAATTATTAGAACATTCATAGATTGCCTGAAAGGCAATCTATGAATGTCAAATTAAGACTGTAAAATCAATTTATGAATGTAAAATCAATTAAGTCACTACCTATAATCTCAAAATGAGCGAAATTTAAAATTTAGGATCAGTGATACATCTTGATCTATAGAAAGTGTTAATTTAATAAGACTAAAAACTGTAAAATGTAAAATAAACATGAAGCCTCCCTTTTTACTAGGGTTTTTGATAAAATTTAAAATAAAAGAGACCATTTTTTCTTTGTAAAAAATAAAAGTGAAGAATCTAGCAACGGAATTTAAAAAAGAAAGTTTTGTCTTTATATACCTAATAGTCTTTAAGTAATCGTGTAAAAGAAATTTTCATTTGTTTAATACTGAATCCGATTCTGAAGATGCATTCATCAAATCTCAAGAGAAAACTTTTGGAGAGCGTAATGTTATTGATTTCTTATCGATCCTTCCTATTTGTCTATTTTTTTTAAAGCTGAAAGAAACTATAATCTATCCAAGAACTAATTGGTGTAACTTCTTCCAAAATGAATATAATTTTTAATAGTAATGTCGTAACAATACATCCCAATGGTATTCCTTATTATACTTTGTGCATAGATGCCAAAAATTAATTTTTGAATCTACACATTCATTAACAAAATATGTTTGTATAAGTACATATTAAAGGTTTTATATCCCTCAAGAATTTTTTTAGGGGGGCTTTGGTTTTTCTATCACAGTAATCGCATTTTTCATGTCAACGCTGATGTAAAGTTTATCGCCTAATCGATAGATTTAACTTTTTCTATCAAAAAAATTTAAAGGTATCTTAGACAAATGAATGCGTTATTATACGTGTGGTCATCTCTTTCTGGATGCCTTATTTGAGATTAGGCATTCTGTATGTAATAAAGAGATTTTAACTTTGAAAAAATAAACGTGTTTACTTGCTTGCTGATAAAGTTATAGCTAAGAGCTGTTTTATACGACTGTCTGATTGTATTGGTTGTTGTTGTTTCTGATGTCCCTTGGCAGATAGTATCTATCAGTTCAAATCCAATTAAGGATGTTGGGCAGAGTGGTATGGCTCCAGTTTTTAATAGCACCGCGAGGGTCGGATTCCGACTTGGCTAAAGGGTCGGTCCCGTAATTTAGAACCGAGGCAAGTCTCTAGACCGATGCACTTGACCCAGCAACTCCAGAGGTAATTTGAGAACTTGGAGGACATTGCAGCCAGGACAGATTTTACGTGCACCTGCTGCCATTAGTGTACACGGCGGTGGATTTGCAGTGACGAGCATCGAACCAGATGCGTTCAGATCACTGGCCCGCTGCTCTTGCCAACTGGGCCACCACGCTCATGTTGTATTGGTTGATTCCAGCATTTGTATATAACACTGGTTGTCTCGTATTGCGCTATGAGATAAAAACATACCTCTCCAAATTGTGCATGAATTATAATATTAGATGGACATGAAACACCTTAGATCTATCTGTTGTATTAATATGCATAGGTATGCCTTATCGAATGTTATTACTGCTTTATTATGTGAAAACCTCTGTGCGTATTTGAAGTTCCCATTTTGTATTTTAGCGTTTCGAGGGACTGATTGGTAATAAGACGCATAAATGAATTAAATATATTTACACACTTATCTACTGAAAACCTCTGAGCCTAGATAACTTAAATTATAACAACTTATATAAAGAAAGTATTGCATTCTGAAATTTTTTGCCTGATGAGATTTTCTGTAAAGAAAAGGATACAAATAAGAGGTTTCCTTAAATTTATTTTGAAGATTCAGACATAATCATATTTTACTTTTGTCAGTAAAAAATTGGGGAAAATGTATATAATTATGTTTCAAAGCATATATTATATTACACACTCTGCGTCTTCCACAATAATAATCTTTAATAAAATGTTTTTCAAAAGATAGTTATTTTATTCCTTAATAACCTCAGATTTTTTAATACGTAAGATTTATCTGAGGAATAAACTTAAGAGTTTATCGGATAATGTAAAGAAGAGTGAATTTGAAACGTCTTACTTGAAATGATACCGAAACAGTATACTGCAAAGAAAAAATATTAAAAATATATTTGGTATTTTCTTTTGCCTTACTTTTATATACTCTAAAAGATGGTTACAAAAAGCAAAGATTAGTGTTGCGTTGAAATTTTCGAAGTAGTAATAAAAATATTTAAGTGGATTTTAAGCTCTTTTGTATGTTCTTGCAAAAGGAGATTTTCGCATCGATTTTTCCATCAGACGCCAAAATAAGCTGTTTCAGCAACTGCGTATTTATAAGAAAAGATGCTGTTTGTTTAATGTAAAACTTGAGTTTAAAATAAATTATTGAAAAGAAAGAATTATTCTTACGTTTTGAAACGCGTGGGTCTATTTCCGCAGCTCTATATGTTTGAGATAATTAAAGCCAAAACAGGATTCTGTTAAATGCAATTATGGATGTCTTATTTAGTCATCACAACTTAAATCTTGTCTTCGGAATAGCCAATAAAGTTTTGAACTTTAGGAAATAAAACTGAGGAGATTTCACTGTAAAATTTTATATAGTTTGCGATAAAATAAAGCTCTTTGCGAGGCAGTATCAGGAATATTTGGTCAACACTGGTAAAATTATTTTAAATTGGATTATTCGTTCAAAGTGTAATATTATATTGATCATAGTATATTTTATATTCAAAGCCACTTTATTTCATCTGCATTAGAGATAAAATTTTTGGCATGAGAATAAATTTAATCAACAGTACTGAAAATGAATTACATTTGATAAAATATTCAAAACGTACCATATTACGGATTTATCATTAAATTTTACTATGAAATAGAGTACGAAATCATTAAGTCGAACAAAAAGGTAGAGAAATTTGTGACTATCATAGTAACCTATAAAATTTTGCTAGTTAAGGGGAGAGTACATCCTAGACTAGTACCTTAGAATTGAAAATCTTTTTTTCACAAAAATTTTCTCATAAAACCTTTCGCAAAATTTTTATTACCTAAGAATTTTTTATTTTTATTTTCAATGGCAAGCATTACAGGACAACAGATACCAAAAAGATAAAAAAAAGGATAGAAAAATGACATCAGTTAATCCATCAACTTATGTCCGGCAATCCAATAGCGCTCCCATAAAGAAACGGGAGGTAGAGCAGGACAAGAAGCAAGGTGAGGCATGCCCATTTCTTCCTGGTTATCACACAGGAGACAAAGAGGGTCGGGAGCCAAGTTAATTCTGTGGAGGTGCTGGCGGAGGCAATCATGGCCAGAAAAAAGACGTAGCATTGCCACAGATTTACCTCTAGGCCACTCAGAAATATCATGAACAGGGATATACCAGGGCTAGTGAACGCTTCTAGTGGCAACAACCTGTGAGAAGAAACACACGAGGGTCTTTTTGACTATCGTCTTAATGGAATGGTAGGACAAATCCTGGTTGTTTAGCTCTAAAACAGAATCCCCTTTTTCACCAGGAAGTCAGCAGCCTCGTTCCCCTTGATTCCACAGTGGGCCGAGATCTACTGAAACCCAACAATTTTATTATGATCCGACAATCGTTCCAGAAAATTAACACAGTCATCAATATCTTTGATCGAGAGAAACATGGGAAGTCAATAGTTATTACTAAGATAACTCTAGACTTATAGGTCATTTTATAAAGAAGGTTGACATTAACGTGTGATGGAAATTAAGTCTTTTTTCAAATAGTTTTTGAATTATCATGCACACAAAGTAAGAAAAATATATTTGGAGATAAATGCATTTACAGTTAAATTTTATTTATAAAAATCACTGTTTGGTTGTTCACAATTATTTTACGATGTAATTGTCATATTACAAAAGAGTGGTACCAAATTGTTCAGAATAAATCCGGGTTTCAATTAATATAAAAACAAAAAATCGATTTTTGTCCATTTTCAAGGCGTATTTTCAGTTTATATTTTCAGTATACTAACTCTTGTTTGTAAATTCATTTTAGGCATGCTAAGAAAATATTCTTTTTACAAAACGCGTATGAAACGGTCTTTAAAAAATTCATTTTAAATATCTTACATCATTTTACTCCGTAAATCTCTACCTAGTATTTCAAGTGCTAAATTCAATGTTAACGGTTAACTTTGTTAGGTTTTGCAGAATTTCAAAACATATGAGTTTGTATCTTATTATGTGTGTAACATAATAAAAAATAGTGAATAATTTAAGACGCGAAAGTCAAACCTTCGAAAATTGAAAGTGTCGACTATATGTATTTCTCATAAATTCTGAAGGAAGAATAAAAAATGTAAGTTTACAGTATGTTGGACTACACTTACTAAAAATATGGAATGGAGATACCAAAGCACTATCTTTCTGGAAAACGTTTTTGATGCATTTCTACACCTTTTCAGATATGACCCGTCATAAAAATACTTCTAGAAGAAGTCACAAACATGGTTTATGACAAAATTTCTTTCCAAATATATTTATATCTGTAGCAGAAAAATCCCCCCCCCCCCCCGAAAAAAAAGAATTGCTACAATGTGTTTCCGAGAATTTTGTTTATAAGTGCAAGAAAATGCCATGTTTGATAGTAATAAAAGTTTTGCTTGAGGTATTTAAAGATTCATAAATGAAAAATTCATACATGCCTTACTGGTTCGTGAGCAAGAAGGTAACTTTCTCATTTGAAGAGTTACAGGATCATTTTCTATTTTTCAGATACACGCAGAGTTATATCAAGAACAAGTTACAAGGAGTTCCTAAGAATATTAGATAAAGGATTTCAGGAACTGCGATGGAAGTTACATTTTCGCGGTTTAGAAACAGATATAACAAATAAATTAAATTATTTGAGCAAATGCTGCAGTTTTATTTTTTTTAAACTATAATATTTAAATATAGCAATATTTTTTTAAAGTGTATAATCCTATCATTTTACTATAAAGCAAATTGATTTTATTATTTGGAAACTAGTTTAAAGACTATAATTTGATATATATAAGAGAGAAAATAATTTGGAAGTTACTTTTGATCATGGCTCAACTTGAACACTTCTAGCAATGAAGTTCTTGTTCAGCGAAATAAATTTTTGGGTGCGTCAACAAAACTGAACTGTAGTTCAGTGATTTGGATTTCGACTGAAAATGACTGGTTCTAATCAAATCTCCATTATAGTTCAAATTCTACGAGAGAGTGGATTGATAAAACTGATCAGTCGGTTTAGCCCACAAAGAGCGTTAATTAATCTAAAATTTGTCTGCATAACTTAAAACGTATTTTGTCCAATATTCACAGAATAATACTTTACTAGATTAATGCATATAACAGCTAAAGGGTAACTTCGAAGGGAAATTATGTGATTTCAAAACTAAAAAAAAACTGCAGTAAAAGCCCTACATAGGGTAATAAATTTCATATTGTTTTAAAATTTCGTTTTTAAATGCCATAATCTCAAATATTTCTCATTGGTCATCATTCAAGAAAAAAGAAAACACAGGAGAAAATATATATTATTTCACGTTAACAAAAACAGAAATACAAAAAAGGCGATTAAAACTCATTTGTATCCTTTTAAGTTAAAGAAACCCTTCTAAACTGAACGTTCAGGTCCTAACCCCTTTCGTAACCCTTAACAAAAGATCGAAGAAATATTATTCAATTTACAGGGGAAATTTATATATTGCTAGGCTTTGCTTATTTCGCTTAAAGTAATTCAGTTTATATTAGAATTTGTAAATAAGGGAAAAATCATCATTTAAAATTATTTAATTATTTCCAGTTATTTTTGTTAAAGTGCAAATACAAGTATACATAGGAACGGAGTTTTTTTTTGTAAATAGACGAAGAATAAATTTAACCATGATGTACTTTCTTTGGAGCATCAAATCAATTTTCTTCAATGTCACTTCTGTTTTTATTTCATTCTCGTCAAATTACTTTCTCGATTTTTATTATCAACAAAAACTTACCGGCGTAGCCTCAATTTACTTTAAATGTTCTCACACGCAGTATCAAAGGAACAAAAGTTAAAAAGAAAATTTATAGATAAACGAATTAATTCTTTTCGCTCGCACTTCAGAACAAATTTCTTTCAATCCATCCTTTCTGAAGGATAGATTGTTGGAACTGTTACGTTCGAAAGATAACTTCAATAGTTATTTTATTCTGTTTAACTTCAAGAACTTTCAAGTACGTTGTCCCTCTTTTAACTTCGATTCTTAAACAATCTTGAGTATGTTTCCATTTTAAACAGTGACTTTAAATTGCAGTGACACTAAAAGTTTCACTGAATTGGGATAGTTCCGATTTGAAATGACAGTCCTTGTGTGTTTTCAAATGCCAGTTAGATCTAACCCGAAGAAGTGACGTTGTTACACATTGCAGATCTGGTTGTGTCCTTTTATCAGATAGAATAAAGTAAATTCAGACTCTTAAGGGCACACAGAACATCCCGACAGCCAAAATGGAGTAAATTTAGTGAAATGTTTATAAGCATGTATTTAATTGCAGAATACAAATATATATGCAAAATATTTATATACCAGTGAATACATACATTATATTTTATATTCAAAGAGAAATGGAAGAATAGTTGAAAATTTAGTTTATTGTAGCAATTAAATTATTTTCAAACACTTGTTAAATGTTTGATACTATATGCCAGTTAGGTACACTTTTATAAAATTCGTTGAATTTATCTCTTTCAAATTTAGTATAATAACATAAAAAATAATGGCGGATAGTAATACGAAGTATTTTGCTTTTAGGTTAGAAAAAATATGTAATTAAAAATTTGCTAGTTAAAAACTTCAAAAAACATAAAAAATTTAATTACATATTTTTTATTTTTTATTTCACTGCAATTTCCCTACACCTAGAATCAAAATACTTCGTATTATTGTCAAATAATATTCTTTATGTTAACATACCAAATTTAGAAGAGATAAATTCAAGAGAATTTTAGAAAAATGCACCTAACTGACATATAGTATCAGACATTAATTATTTTCAAAAACTTGTGAAAATTGCTACAATAAACTAAATTTTTAACATAATTCTTCCATTTCTCTTTAAATATAAAATATAATGTATGCAATTACTGAAATATTTTGAATTTATCTGTATTCTGCAATTAAATACATGTTCATAAACATTTCACTAAAATCGCTCCATTTTGGTTGTCGATATGTTCTGTGTGTCCTTAAAAGCACACAATTCCACGTCTTTCTACCGTACTATGCACACAAAACTTTACTTAATACTAATTTCGTGAAATCAAATATCAGAATGTATACTAATGAATTAAAGGTTTTATCGCTCCTTATTTACAGATGACAAATGTCTAAGTCAATAAATTTATATGAATTAGAATGTTGAAACTATTCAATAAGTGAAGATTTAATTATTTACGCATTAAGTTTACGTGTAACAAACTTATTAATCTTCACCCAATAGTAATTTGAAATATTAGAAACACATCTATCTTAGACAATCTGTTGAGAAAATTTTAAAAGCAACTTAAGTTAAATTAACATGACTCATTTGCGTAAATACCAGTATTTAATATTTTCGATCAATACCGTATAAATATTTTTATTAATGTTATTTCAACTCATTAAAATTTTTTTCATCCCGCATTAAGGAATTTTTAATGATAGAAACATTACTTATATGATGATGAAAGAAGTTTAGTAGTTAGTTGCAAGATTACTTTTTAATATTAAAGTTGATTTCTCTTGAAAACCAAAGAAATGGTGAGTTAGAAGATGAAGAATCCTGAACTTCTCCTTATGATATCACTAGTTGAAAACTCACACTTCGCTACGGAGTACATTCAAATTTAATATAATGGTCAATGTATGCAATTAATGCGAAAAAAAAAAAATATATATATATATATATATATATATATAAATGGTAAGGGATATTTTTAAAGACAAAATAATGTAGAAGAAAATATTCAGATTAAATCAAATAGGACGTACTAAAGAATATATTACAGTTTGAGAAACATATCTTTTACTGTATTGTCCAATCGTCTGCCCTATTAGCAAAAAAAAAATATTTTTTTGTCCATTTCGTTGTTAACACGTGACGATAAATTTATTTAAAGTACCAGAAAAAGAAATCACGTGATCAGCATTTAATAAATTAAATTCTAAAGATTAATCTTTAAAAACTCACCAAAAATCAGAAAATCGAGGTAATGATTCGAAAAAGATTTCATTTTAAAGGAACTTTTATGTTCTTTCTCGTGATATAAATTTTATAACCCTCAAATTATTATTTTAAATGCAAAAATAAAAAAAGCTACAAAAACAGCTTAAAAATTTAATTTTAAAAAAATCTAAGAAGAACTTTTCAAAAATCTTTCTTAGTGCACCCCTACACCATAAGAAGAATCGCCATGCAAAATTTCAGCCCTTTTTGTCCCGCGGTTTGGTCTGTGCGTTGTATGTCATTAAGTCAGTCAGTGAGTCAGTTACGGAACTGTTTCATATATATATAGATTGACTACAATAATTAGAAGCAATTAATCCAAATGAAGAAAGATTCACAAATCGTCGTATTCAGGAAAATCTGGCTTGCTACCAGATAATATACAAGGAGAAGAAGACGCAGACTATTAAAAGTACCTTTAAAACTTTTTATGCAACTTGTAACGTATCTTCTGTTGCAAATTCTGAACCAATGGATTGTACTAACATAATAAGTAGCGATGACGAAGAATAATTTGTCTTCTAAATACAATGTATTTTAAATTAAGTATGTATGTATGAAAGCAAAAAATATATGCATGTACATATAGAAAAAAATTGTTTGAAATTCAACTTACGACCAACTCTACTTACGTCCAATGTCTCGGTCCCTATCTCGGTCGTAAGTCGAGGAATATCTGTACTTTGGGAATTGGCAACTCTCAATTTCCTTTTTTCGGTGAGTATTTACTATTTACACCGTTAATTTGATGTAATGGAACATGTATTTGATCTTAATGTACTATATTTTTGTTTTCGAATGATTTTTTTTTTGTTTGTGAAAGGAAATATTTTTCATCAGGACTGCGGAGAACAGAAAGACTGCGTTTTAAAGAGAACTTTGTCACCAGTTTTAACTCCATAGAACATTAAAGCTAAAATATAGTCTCAGATTTTATTAAATTTTTTTTTCAGATTTCCAAAATTTTGTTTCATGGCAAAATAAATAAAATTTCGGAAGAAATTTCAGACTGTATTAAATATTAAAAATTTTATAAATAACATTGTATAATATTTATTAACTGGCTAAAATTTCAAATGGTTGTACATGTAGAATCTTCAATACTTAACTTCTTTAAAGTATTGTTTATCGTCAGGTTAGATAGTGCCATAAAAATTTCATTACAATAAATCTTTTTTAATAATGAGAAGATTCATATTTTAACTGAATGATTTAAACCTTTCTTATAAGAAGTTAAAAGTTTCATAAATTCAAATAGAACCCAGAGCAAAAAAATCTGGTATTTTGATATAACATTATTTGATTACAGTTGCAATTTATTTTTTCCGTGACCCGTATTGAAAGTGACAGATGTTACAACCGGTGGAGATATTTTCGATATTTTTTCAATTTCTTCCGGACATGGTTATTTTGTTCCCAAAACTTGCAAATAATTCAAGAGAAAACCAATGAAAATAAAAATAGTTTTATTGTACCGTTAGATATAAAGAGACGCAGAATTCAGCATTTAAGGATGCACATTACTACTCTAATTTCCAGATTTCTAAACCTCTGGTCAAGATATGAAGCAATTTCTTTAATGGTGTTTCGCAAGCAACATTTTTGGAATAACATGCTTTTGAATTAAGTTTATTTTGGAAAGGAAATAAATCTTTAAACGTAATGCAACAGTTGATTAAAAGTCTTTATAGCAAGAGGCTCCAGCTGTTGAATGTCTTGCCAAAAAATAACTAAAAAAGTTTCAAAACTTGGTAAGCTATGCACTCTTAATTTCAAATTTTACTTTTTCTAATCTGTCACTCGCACCATCTGTCAAAACTACTATTAAAAAATCCGCAAATCTTAACATGATGATTGAAGATATGTCATATTAATTGAAATAGTAAAATATGAGATTCCCGTGATATAATATATATTTTTACTTTTCTGGCTGAAAAATTATGATGAAAAAATATTATTCTTACTTTATTGCTTGATAAAATAAAGAAGGAATTATATATCATATTATGTCAAGTTAAATTCTGAGGAATTTACATGATAGTTTGGAATGTATAGTGTAGATCAGAATGCATAAATTAGATTAACCCGGATTTACAGGCATTATCGTAAATAAGCATTCGCGATAATGGTTTGGGATCGTACACTTGCTAACTAATATATATTAAAGGTAACATTACGTAAACTTAGCATTAGCACATTTGTATCGCTACTGAAACTCTGAAGGATCGTATAGTTTTATTTTGCTAGAATATTAAAATCAGGTGTTTAAGGATCTTGATCAAACACCAAGGGTTCTATGTCTTCGGGATTAAACTAATAAACGCATTACTGTTATTTGATGCGTATGGAATATTAACACGATACAACCTTTCATACATATTGCATGACACAGTCTGATAATACATATTTAATAAATTTAAATTTAATTTTGCATTTACCACATGAATTGATTTCGTTTGTATTTCCTCTGAAATTTCTACTATCTCATATATATATATATATTTCACACATATAGTTTCATTTGAAACAGAAATTCGTATTTAGTTTTACATTTGTCATCTAGAGTGCTGTATAGGGAAATAGGGAATAAATGGAAGTTTATTTGGAAATATTACATTAGTATTTCTAGAATCTTCATGTTTTACATCATATTTTAATTTTTATATGGTACAACCTTATATTTGCGTTATCTCATCAGATATTATACGATTCATGTCTTTACAACAAACACACTCTTACTGTGTTATATACAAGACTCGCAAGTAATTCTATGATCGAACTCTAGCTAAAACTGTGAGATAATCAAGTTGATATGATATGTTGACATCGGTTGTTGACTACAGTAGAAATTTGTTGTTTGTGATGTTTACTATTAGTAGTTATAAAAATTGCGTTATACTGTTGACAAAACATGATAAATATACTGTCCCAAAGATTCGACCTTTTCCAAAGACCATTTTTTAATATATAATAATATAATTTATACTATACACTTCTATAGTTACCCTATCACACATGTTCAAAATATCGCATTTTATCACGAGCAGTAAATGAGGCTTTATGCTCATAGGGTATAATGATGTAGAAAACGTAGATGTGCATCTTCTCTGTTGCGTTTTGAATAGTGCCGTTTACATGTGCCAAAAACCCGGGTAAAAGCAGGGTCGTTTCTTACCTTTTCCCTACGATAGGGAAAAATGCAGGGTGGATTTTCGACCCTGCTTCGACCCAGGATAAAACCCGCTAATTACCCATGATGCATTTCGAAGCTGGGAGTAAATAACATGGCGGGTTTGAACTTGTGCGAATCCATGAAAATGCAGCTAAATGATCGATGGAAGGATCTGGAACCCCTTAACGATCTCATAATTTTCAAGAAAACAGTAGAAAAGTGCCTATTTTTTCCGGAGGATTTCATTTATTTCTTGATCTGCTCATCTAGTTTAAAAAAAAACCCATCCCCAATTACATTATAAATAGAATGGTACTGCCATCTGGTATGTAAAATAAGAAATAAAATTTCATTTCAATAACATTTTCATTTAAAGTGTTATGGTAAAATTAATAAATTTAATAATTATAATCAATAATTAAACGTAACATTAAAATTTATTTATAAATTAATTATTTTAGAATTCACAGATAAAAAATTATTTATATCTATTTATGATTTTTTTATTTATACATGACTAAAAGTTACTGAAACAAAATTGAAATCAAAATTACATTTTGATTTTATAAAAGGATTTATTAAAACAGTAAATATCTTACAATTAATCTTATAATTTAAAAAAATGCACCTATCGATTGGAAAATTTTCTTTCCAGTCTTTATTAGTTCAGGAATTTAAAACAATTTCTTCCCACCAAACAGAGCTTCGTAATTTTGCCCACATTCTTTGTTGTGGAAAAACTAAATTTAGCGATGAAGCCATAGATCGTACGATTATATCTAATATCCGCATCAATCTTCTAGTTCTTATATTCCTTTTTTCCTATCTATTTTCTAAATTTATTTTTAAAAACAACAGAAAACAATCGTAAACGTTATATAATTATCAACAGCGACTGACATGTGCTGCATTTAAATAACAAATAGACGCAGACGTAATTGTGTTTTAGAAGAGGAGTGCATTGGTCGTGTCGACTTTATCTCCTGTAAGCAAGATATATGTAATCAAGGTGGGAGTGCTCAGTAGTTAAAATTTTAAGTAATGAATTAAAATATTAAGGTAAGAATAACGCGGGTAAAAGAAAAAAAATTAATAGTAAAGTTAAATTAAAACAAAAAAGTTAATTTTAACAGAAAAAATATAGAGTTACAAGTTAAGAAAATTTAGAAGAAAAATTAGATAAGACTAATGATCCACGGAAAACAAAAAAGTAATAATATTAAGAGGCCCAGAAAAGCAGATATCATAAGAATACAAAAAATATTTTTGTAAGTTTTTCAATCTTTTTGGATTTTTAAAGTTTTATGATTTTTTTGTTGCTATTTTTAAAATTTAAGAATACGAGGTCAAAAGAACAGCAATTGGGAAAAAAAAGGCCTTCCCCAGGACCATACACTTTGTAACAAGATAAATGCGGAGTTCGAAGATGGAAAGCTAAAAATAGCAATACAGTGAATTTGGAAAAGTATGACACCGGCTAGGATCGAACCCATAACGTGATTTACAAGGAATGATGGTGTATGAGGATCACTTCCACCGAATCATGTGACGGCCTTTACTTCCGGTAAGACGGGTAAAAGCAGGGTGAAAATGCGGTCCCATGTAAACGGACTTCGAAGGTTTTCCCTATTAGCGGGTAAATCCCGGGTATTATTGTTGTCCATGTAAACGCAGCTAATAAATACATTCCTTATTGCTTTCTGATAAGCTTTTCTTTCCCCAATGCGGCAGACACTGTAACTCAAACAGCCATTCACCCTATCAACACCGCGAAATCTTGTTGGTTACTTTATTATGGGTGCACCCCTTAGGGGAACCAACATTGCTCTATATGAGGGGACAACACGGGAACATTCAAGCCTTACTCGGGTTCGAACCCAACCCTATTGCAGGGAAGCTCATGACACTAACCACTATAGCATGTCGGCGGCTGTTTCCCTGTTGTTAGAAAACTGGATTGATAATTTACCAATATATATGATGTTCTTGATTGGCTGTATTCGCTTTTTTATTCAAATTTTGAACGCAGTATTTCATTTCGTTAATTGTTCTGCATTCAGTAAGCTGAGTTCCAGTAAGAGCAAGTAGCACCATTCGTTTAATTTAAACAGTTCTATTTAGTTTGTATGTTCGGATCTTATAGCAACGCAGTGATTTAAGCTTTTGTCAGATGTTAAATCATCAAAATCTTACTGATCTACTCCCACGGGCACACACCATTGGCGGCTCCAAGGGAGGGGGCAGTAGGGGCAATTGCCCCTCCCAAAAATTCCCGGCGTATTTTTTTTTCATAGCCTAAAATTATATAATAGTAGACCTAATACTAAATGAGTTTAAATTTAAAATGAGGCGATGTTTATTTCTTATATATATATATATATATATATATATATATATATATATACACTCACTTCCGCACGGAGCGGTAAAATGCGAAAACATGGACAAGTACTGCTTTGATTGACATGAAATGCTGCAAGTAAGTAGCTCTATGTTTATTCATGAAACAAAACAAAGAATTTAATACAGAGATAAAAAAAAATATTGAATTTTCATAAATTATAAGATGACGTTATATTTGTGTCATTAACAAAATGATGTTTAAATGCAACACAAACAACAAAAACCGACATTAATAGGGTATGTGAGCACCCTTCACCTTCATACAAAGCGTACAGCGTGTGATCAGGCTTGTTACGAGGTGATCAACAACCACAGAGTTCAGTAATCGTCATTCCTCCTTTAGGGCAGTTTCTTAATCTCTGAGAGTGCCTGTAGGTGGGAAACGTCTACATACAGCAAGACCGAGGGCATTCCAAAGATTTTCAATTGGATTAAGGTCCGGCGATTAAGCCGGCCACTCCATACGCGCAATCCCCTCTCTCTCCAGAAAGTCGTGAACGATAGCAGCTCAATGGGGACGGGCATTATCGTCCATTAAAACGAAAGAAGGACCAACTGCTGCAACGTACAGTTTCACAGTGGGGTCTAGGACATCATCACGATACCGTACAGACGTCACAGATCCTCGCCTGTAGATGTGCAGGTTGGGGCGATATCCCAATAAAATCCCTGCCCAGGCCATGATGCTTCCACCTCGGAATGCGTGATGTTCGGTGATGTTCTCGGGCCGATTGCGTGTGCTTTGTTACCTCCAGACCCTTACACGCTTATCATCGGGCTGTAGGGAAAATCTGGACTCATCTGTGACCATAACGTTGCCCCAATCAGACACAGTCCAATTCACATGCTGGCGGCACCACTTTAATCGTGCCCCTCTAGATTGGACGGATAAAGGAACACAAACTCGTGGTACCCGGGCATATAGAACATTGATGTGTAGCCTTTGACGAACAGAAGTGGAAGATATCGTCTTACCAATAGCCGCTGCAACCATAGATATCACACGTGTGGTGGTCGATCTTCGATTCCGCTTGGCTACAACAGCAATATATCGCTCTTCCGAGGGGGTCGTAACCCTTGGACGACCGGCTACAGGTCTTCGGACAACTGTTTGGCTGGTTTGGAATTGTTTCCATTATCGTGAAATGACGGAATGATAAACGCCGAAGAAAAGACCAACATCTGGTATAAACTGTCCTCCTTCAATGTGTCCGACAGCCCGACAGCGCTCAGAATCTTCCATTCGTCTTCTGGAATAGGAGATTAAAATATATATATATTCTCTGGAAGCCATAGAATCACGCCTAGCTTGAAAACAAGCCGTACGAATGTTCTAAACAATTTTCATCAGCACTTACATGCACGTCCTGTAACCCTTCACAATTCCGGCTTCTTATACGACTGCCTGTTTTGGATACTTCTCGACGCGAAACCATGATTTGCTGTTACCTAACATATTTGCATACTTCCTTCTACCTTTGCAGCAAATATCAGCTTCTTTATTTCAGATTAGCTTACGGAAATTAGCATTATCCGCTCCGTGCTTAACTTTTGGAAGTGAGTGTATATATATATAACCCTAAAAGCCGACGTTGCCCCCCCCCCAAAAAAAAACAAAAAAAACAAAACAAATAAACTCGGGTCTGGAGCCGTCCCTGGCGCGCACACATACGCACAGACATATATATATATATATATA
Organism: Dolomedes plantarius; assembly: GCA_907164885.2. NCBI lineage: Eukaryota > Metazoa > Arthropoda > Arachnida > Araneae > Dolomedidae > Dolomedes > Dolomedes plantarius. The sequence continues at coordinate 51,430,270 of OU015492.1, forward strand.
TATATATATATATATATATATAAATACATTTATATATTGAAAGAGAAAAATTTGTAATCTTTCGCATTCTTGCTTAAAGATTTTCAAACAATGAATTAGCACAAAAACCTATAGAAATATTATTTCTGAATTCCATGATCGACAATAATTTTTTCTATTACTGAAAGTAATTGAAAACAGAAATTTAGTGTCAATCATAATCAAATATTTCTCGAGACTCTCGCATCTGCGAATATCTGCGAATGTAATAGTAATTTTAACATACTGACCGAATTTTTCCTTTAAGCTCTCGAAACCAATATGCATTTTCAATTTAATTTTAATTTTTCATGCTACTCATGAATATTATACATACTTTCAGTACGTCTATGCAAGGTAAAAGCTTTACGACAAAATTCATTGTAACAACGTACTTGGGACACAAAGCAATTTTACGTGGTCAGAAAACTTATGTTCGTTTTTATGTTTTGGGAGGAAGATGTAACTAGAATATTAATCCTGAAGTCTGAATTTCATAAACGGAATGGATTTCATTCAGAATTGCATCATGAATGTATTCATAGACATATCCAGAAAATTAATTTATGCTTCAATGGAAAAGTATTCGAAAAAATGCTTTTCAGATACATAAGCAACGTTACAATACTTTAAGCTTGGATTTTATCGAGTAAGAATAAATGACAGTACTAAAAAATAAAAGAAGTCTTTTATGCTGGAATGAAGCTGGGAAAGTTTTAGTTTCAAACTTTTTGTAAACCAAGTCCTTTAGGCATCATGCGGTTCTTTTCTTTCTCTTTTGCACTCTAGAAAATAAATAGAATCAAGGTAAGGTGTATTCATGTATAGAATTGCATAGTATGGAATGGAAGTATAGTATATAGTGTATAGTATGGAAGCAAACGCGTTTCGATTCCTTTTACGGTTAGGATTCACACGGGCGAATTCCAACTTAGTGTTCACTCAATTCAACAGGGAGAGAAATAAAATTATACAAAATCTAATTAGTTTGATGTGGCAGGACTCTAAATACGATTCATCTCCTAAATTCCGTGGAAATGATTCACAAAACTTCTTATATTGTTTTAAATATCGCAAAATGGATGTTTATGACATAAAAAACTTGCAAACTATTAAATTTAGACAGCGAATGTGTAGAACAGCGTTTCTCAACCTCGGAGCCTCGACCCATCAGGAGGATAATGAACACGGTCTGTTTCAGACGGTGGTTAGTTGATTCAACTAGTTGAACGGGCGGCTGTCAAGGAGTGTAGTCAGATAACAAATGGTGGGGAATCGCTCGAACCCCTTCACAGGCAGTCAACTTCTCTTCCCAGGCGTTTTGACAGCAGCACAAGTGCCGCTAACGTTCTCATCCCCACTAGTAGACTCAACTCCACACCAGTCGCATAGTTGAATCAACTCAGTTCAGTCTTCACACAGAAGTCAACTAGGCAACTTAGTTGAATCAACTAAACCTTTTCGTCTGAAAGAGGGTCGTGAAAGGTCGATATTAAGGCAACTTAATAGTCTAAACTAGTACCTTGTGCAGATATTTATTATTACTGTTATCAAATTTTGGTATGGGGGCGCGAAGTTTTTTTTTTTTCGGTTTTATGGGATTTTTTGGGGGGGGGGGGGGGGTTGTCGTAAGGTGAAAAAGGTTGAGAACCGCTATGTTATATAGTAAAAATATTATATTGTAAAATGATATATAGTGAATTAATGTTATATAGTAAAAATTTATCAAAATTATATACTCATAAAATATATCTACGGAGTTTAACATAAGTCATCAGATTCGTTTTTTTTTTCAAAAATGGTGTCAAAAGACAAAATGCATTACATGGAAACTTTAATAAATGTTTTCCTTAAATATATGGATTTATTAAGGATTTTATTTGTACTATTCTTTTTTCAAAAAAGAAGACTGAAGAACTTTCAAATTAGTATTTTCCGCTGTTGAGGGAAATATTTTTACAAAAATCTTTATACGCTATGAAGATTGCAATTAGATTTGTCAGCAGTAAATGAAAAAACTTAAGTTTATGATATTAATTTGGACAACGCGAATCCTTAAATGAAACGCCTGTTAAAATAATTTCTATAATTTTCTATGAATTTTTATTTCAATGTTTTGATATCAGAGATAATTAAAGAAAGAAAACGCTTTTAGATTTTGTTGAGTTTGTTCTTAATTTGCATTTAAAACATAAAAATATATTAGAAAATTTATTACCGTAGATGATATACCGATGATAAAGGATGAAACCTTTAATTCATTCAAGTGTTTCTGGCGTAACTAAATACTGTACGCTTAATTCCCCGTTCAGATCATAAAAGCTTTCTAGTAGGGTAAAACACATTATCATTAAAAATGTTCAAAATACTTTTGAAATAAATCATATAGAATATTTGTTAATCCAGATACTGTTAGAAGAATAATGCTATCTGCTGAATAACATGACCGTACAGAAAGAAAAAATTCGAAGTTAATAAAGAGAACTCAAAACTTAAATTTTAACTCTCAAAATCCATGAAAAATTATTCCAAATACAGCAGTGATATTATTCTTGACCGATGAAAGCAAATTTGATATCTTTGGTACGGATGGCTAAATAATTTTGCAGAAAAGATCCTCAATTAAATTTTACAGAACAAATTTAATTGGTACTGGAAACAAGAATTTCGAAAGAAAATACTTTTTTCCAAATAATAATTGAAGTTACAAAACGAAGATACAACATGAGTGGAACCAATTCAAGCCAAAAATATCAAAAAACTTTGTTGAATTCACGCCGAAAAGATTCAGTCATTAAAAGATAATGGCCATCGAAATTAAATTCGGTTAAAAATAAAAAACTCAAGTTTTTTATTTTGTATTCGTTCGAATAGTAAGTGTCAGTTCGCTTTTGTTCTGTTACAGTAATGCGTTTAAAACTGCTTATATTTAATTTATTCTCAATTATTTATATGTTACATTCATTAGAATTTGTAGATGATAGAATGTTAAAAGGGAAATGATAATAACATATTTCCTTTTATATGCTATAACCAAGTAAAATAAAGTTATTTTTGAAAGGCATAAATGTCCAGTTTATGAGATTATATGTTCTCACAGAGAAAAAGCATGGTAAATATAAACCTATGAAACACATATTTTGCAGAATTTTAAATTATATTTCTCAGAAATCACAATAAAGTAGTGATTAAAAAAATCCATAATTAAACAAATCTTTTTTGATGTATCTTGAATTACACTTATTGGATTTAGTCTTATTTGAATATCCTTTTGAAATCCCATCATTGGCGGTCATTTTAACTTTATCATAAAAAACGTGATTCTCTAAAAATCAGCCGACTCATAGTGTATATATTGCATATGTTATTATAATATACTCCACACTACAATACACTCATAGTGAAAATATATTGCATATGTTATTATGCAATATATTTTCTTTTATATGCTATAACCAAGTAACAGGAAGTTATTTTTGAACGGCATAAGTGTCCAGTTTATGAGACTATATGTTCTCATAGAGAAAAAGCATGGTGTAACAGCCAGTAACTACCTTCCCTAGTTAGTTAGTTAGTTTTTTTTTTGACCAATAGATGGCGCTGTCGCCACCTTTGGCAAAATATCCACAGATATTTTGCCAACCTATGAAAAGGTACACTGAAGTGAAGTAAGTTGAGTTCAGCAGTTGTGCAGTCTGCGGGAGTCGCTGTAGCAACGGCTCTCGGCTCTGTGAAGTTTCTTAGTTGAGCGCCATTGTAATGGTCTCTGTTTCCCAAGGATGAGAGCACAGTTCACAGGAAATAATCTTAATTCCCGAACACGAGTTTTTTACATAGTCACAAACGAAAACATTTAAAGATAGATGTAAAACACTAAGAAAATTCGCAGAGCCGAGAGCCGTTGCTACCGCGACTACCGCAGACTGCACAACTACTGAACTGACTTCGCTGCAGTTCACCTTTTCATGGGTTGGCAAAATATCGACAGATATTTTGCCAAGGGATCGCCAAGGGATGATTTTGCGAAGGGATGACCAAGGGATGGCGACAGCGCCATCCTTTGGTCAAACAAAACAAACAAACTAACTAACAAGAGAAGGTAGTTACTGGCTGTTACAATGGTAAATATAAACCTATGAAGCCCTTTTTTTTTTGAAGAATTTTAAATTATATTTTTCAGAAATCTCAATAAAGTAGTGATTAAAAAAATCGTAACTACACAAATCTTTTTTTGACGTACTGAATTACTATTATTTGATTGTCTTGAATTACACTTATTGGATTTAGTCTTATTTGAATATCTATTTGAATTCTCATCATTGGAGGTCATTTTAACTTTATCATAAGAAACGTGATTCTCTGAAAATCAGCCCATTCATAGTGCATTATAAAGTTTTTTAAAAACTTTGGTAGACTTATAAATCGTAACATGTTTTAGTGGCTCGGTGGTCAGCACATCGGCGGAAGAATTCCCCGGGTTTGAGTGCTCAAAGTGGAGAGTGTACCCATAGTAGGCAATACGGCTTTGTGGTAATAGAGAGGAATTGCGCCCAAAATGATGGGGTGGGGGATTGTTCTAAAAATGAGGTCTACTTTACAATTTGTTCAAAAAATACTATGTTTTCATGATTTAACAAATGCGATAAAGTGATTTTGGTTAGTACCTATTCATGGATTGAAGTCAAAGATATGCATGAAACTATTTATTATTATTATTTTTTTTACAGTGCTAATTTGCAACACCTGTGAAATTTTTTTCTAAATATCTTTTTTTCTTTTAAAAAGACATTTTCTTCTTGCAATACCCTCTTATAGAAACTGGTTTCTCTTCAGGTATTTGAAAAAGAACTCTGATTTTTACTCGAGTACCGAGCTACCCTGCTATATTTTCAAGGAAGAAAAATTTATAAATATGAGAACGTGTGCCAAAGTGGCCGATATACAGATACCCGATCAAAAAGAGACTACAACCATCAGTGTCTCGCAATCTAAGGTGCTGAAAAATTTGATTAAACAAAGAAGATAAAGCCAAATGTGAGTGTGTCTAATAGGACATTATAACTTCTCGACTGATTTCTAAGTTTACGGTGAAGTTTTACCGTTTAAAATGCGAAAACGAGTTGACAATTTTGAAAATTGTTAGACAAAGATTTCATATTTTGTCTATCAAAAATATTTCAAAAGAAAAATACTTATTGTGTGTAGCAAAGGATATATCTGTAATTCTTTGAGTACCACAAAAAAGCCCTTCTGGCGTGTAATATTTTCCCGCCATGTAACTTTAGGATCATTAGTCCGGTACAACTATTGCTTTTCAAGATACATAGCACTTAAAACTGGCTTACCGCAGGGTGAAGTCTCTAGTTGCACACTTTTTAACATCTACATTAATGATCTGGTAAGTGAATTGAAAAAGATTGACGGGTTACTGTGCCTGCTATATGCTGATGACTTAGTAATCAGGACTACTTCTCCCAAGAACAAAGCTAATGTGATCATTGAAAGTTCTTTTGGAAAGGCCTTGTTAGTTATTGAAAAATGGACAGAATTTAATAATATGGAAGTTAACCCCGATAAGACATTTGTAGAGTCTTTTTCCCTCACGCATCAACCTTTCCATCCACAAATTTACTTCAAAGGTCGTCAGATTCCATCGTCTGATGGATTTAAATACTTAGGTGTAATTTTAAATAGAAAACTTACATGGAGGTCTCATGTGGCGGACATCATCCGACGTGCTATGAAAAGACTTAATCTCTTAAAAATATTAGCAGGTTCTAAATGGGGCTGTTCAAGAGCCACTTTGAATTTTACATACAAAACGTATATTTTACCTATTCTTGTTTACTGTTGCGAGCCGCTGATTACAAGATCAGAGCAAGTTTTTCACCTTTGTGAGATTTTTCAAAATCAGGCTCTGCGATTGATTACGGGGACAGTGAAGACAACACCCATTGACTGTATGCTGCTCCGCACTGATAACAGGCCTTCAAGATAATTATTCAAGAAAGAGCCCTTTTCCTTTGGGAGAGAATACTTAGAATCCCTGGGTGTTTGTCCCTGTGGAGCCAGGACTCTAAACTGTGGGAGAAACTTGAAATCACAAAATGGTTTTTGCCAGGGAGTTGCTGATATTAGATCTAAGCTAGATTTGAATTACGAGGTTGAACATTTCTCTCTCCCCATCAGCCCTATTGTTGATAAGAAATATTCTATCCGCCTAGAACTGACCAAGGATGTCTGTGAAGCGGAGACTAGTGACATAGTGCTAAGAACTCTCGCTCTCGAGACAATGGAATCATTTTACCCTGAGGAGGAATGGTTAAGAATATATACTGACGGTTCCAGAGTGAGCGGTTGTGTTAACGCCGGTGCTGGTGTTTACTGTGAACTTTTTTACTTTTATACTCCCGTCGGTATCCATAGATCAGCTTTCGATGGGGAGATCGCGGCCATCTGCCAGGCCCTGTCACAACTCCGGCCTCGTCTGGACTCTTTTTCGAAAGTTGTATTACTATCGGATTCAAAGGCCGCACTTCAAACAATTGACGCACCCAGCCACTCCCGAACGTTAACCATCGATAATTGCTTAAATCTCCTCAACTGGCTTGCCAGTAATAATAAGACAGTAGTTCTCCAGTGGATTCCGGCCCACTGTGGAATCCAGGGAAATGAGGCGGCTGACTTCTTGGCAAAGAAGTAGGCCTCTGTCCTTCAGAGAACTAATCCCAGACTTCCTTTTAATAGTATCAAATGTCTAATAAAGAACATCTTCAGGGATTCTTTTCGCGAAGAACTCAAAAATCGCAACCTTAATAAACCATGGCTTAATCAGATTCTTAATGTCCCTCAGTGGCCTAGGATGAAATCTGTCGCCATGTTTCGTCTGATATCTGGCCACGACTGCCTGCGTAAACATCTATGTCGCATCAACGTCGTTCCTGACTCTCTTTGTACCTTGTGTGATCTTCACGAGGAAATGGACTTGCCTCACCTGTCCAGATGTCCTGCTCTTCCCCGGACATCAATCTGGGAACGCTACTGGATTGCTCGCCTTCATTTATAGATTTATTGTTGTCATTTTGATGTTCAATTGTCTTTTAATGTGCCATTGGAAATTAAAAAAAAAACTTTAGGATCATCCTTTCAGGCCGATGATTAAAACCCCGGTTCTCTTAAAAATCCGCGCTCTTCCAACTAAATGTGGTGGATTTTCCCTTTTCAGTCCTTTTTTCACATTTTCCTCTTTTCCTTTTGATACGAAATGGCAATGGATAACGGCCTTGCATTTATATATAATTGTAATTTTCAACGTGATGCAGATTCTTTTGTTTCGCCTTTTTGTCGTATGTTTGCCGAAAAACAATACTACCATCCGGCAAAAGGTCATTTACCAGTGTAACACTTGCCAAGTCTGACACTTTCTCAACAAAGCTATTCCAGTGACCAGAAATCTTTTCCTTTTTGAATATTTTTCCTCTCAATATTTTTTAAATTGAACAATTATTGGCTATGGAATAAAGAAAATCTCTATGAAACATAAGCTCGTATGTTCTCATATTTTAAAGCTTTAAAACTTTATTTCCGTTCCTGTGCAAGATTCTTTTCTGTTCTTTGAGAAAAGCTTACGGCTTGACATTTTCAAAATTATAAAATTGTATTACTTACGTTAAATGGGCATTTTTCAGATCTCTTTGCATCAAGGAATTTTAGAAGCTTCTTAAAAAGGGGAAAGTATGCCATTTCCTGTTTCTTATTTTGCATGAAGTAAAGAAGAAGGGCCCTGAAAAAAATACCCTGAAAGGTATTATCCGAAAACGAAATTGCTAAATCTATTCCTATCTATATTTGTAGTTTAAATATAGAGATTTGTGTTCAGTATTCAATTGCTTTAAATACATGAATGGTTAATAAATTTAAAAGAAATCCATTCCGCATGTTTAGAGAAAAAAATTCTCTCATTATTAAAATTAGCGAGGTAAGAAAATATAATCAAACGATCTCACAATCGGAAAACTGAATGTTTTTTCGCTAAATAAATGTTACATGAAATTTAAAATAATTTCTTTGAAATATGATGCTGCCCTATTAATAACTTAGAACGATTTTTTTTTCTGTAGCATGGTTGATACAACATTTTCAAAGTTGATACAACAAAATAGAAAAAAAAACATGAAAGTTCAAGATACCATATTTTACACTCTGTAAATCAGTTGTTGAATCCTTCATTCACTAATAGGTATGTATTCATGAAAGACAGTAGTGAAATGTCATTATCTTTTATCTGCAGAACAACTATTAACGGTAAAAAAAAAGAGATGCAAGAGGAAACGAAAAACGGAAATACGAATTAAGTACGACAAAATTTTTAAATATTTTTAATCTCAGAACAGCAAAAATTTTTTTCCTGAAAAATCCTACTTATTTCTGACGGTTAAAAAAAAAAAAAGATCGTGATCGCAACATTAAAAATACACAAACTAAAGAATGGGATGCTCAAGTTATTTCTTTTAAAGAAAACGTTTTTCTCTTACAAGGAAATTTTTTTTGAGTGTTGGGTTCTTTGAATGAGGAAAATTTGCATTCTTAACGGTTTCTTTTTCTATTGAAGCAGTAAATAGCACTGACCTGACATTGTGAAGCAGATTCCTGTACTTAATTAGATACACCAATCTTTTGAGTTTATCACAAGATCAAGGCATTTACTGTAGGTATATGCTCTTAATCAGTAGGTGTGTATTCATATAGAACACAGAAATATACTATACAAAACTTTACATAGAATATTCGAGTAAAAAAGTCGAATGAAGTTCCTATAAAATCGCTCTTTTTTCTGTATTAGAATTCAATAATACTGTAGAAAACTGTTTTCTGAAAAAAAAAACTCTGATTTATTAAAGCTGAAATCTTTTCACAAAAACTTCAACTAGGAACAACAGGAATATTTTCAGAATATTTTCTTCGCATATGGAATTCTTCTTCTTCTTCTTCTTCTTCTTCTTCTTCTTCTTCTTATTATTATTATTATTATTAATTTGGGTGGGGGCCAGGTAGCCTAGTGGTAGTGGGTCGGCTTTCGGTGCTGAGGGTGCTCGGATCGAATCCGAGCAAGCACCATTAAAACCTCCGTGTCTAAGCTGGATATAGGCTGGATAAGCTGGATATAGGCACGTTAAATCAGTAGACTGGAAAGTCCCTCTATGATACTAGAAAGGGTTGGAGAGGGTACGATCCCCCCAGATGTCGCCCCTGGGGGCATTTTCGGTCAACATTAAGGTGGCACCTGGCATATTCTGACTGCGACCCTTGTGGTGCCATTATAAATTGGGGTCGCACCTCTCAGCCCAGTAGCCTTAATGACCTAATATGGCTTAAATAAATAAACGTGGTCTGGAATACTTCCGGCCAGGGGGCATTAGAAACAAAAACAACTTTTTTTCAAACGGTGGATTTTCGAATAATTTGTCTATACAATGCCTAGTGTTATAAATGTAGTTAATATATAGGAGAATATTACAGTTGAAACAGAAATTTAATTTAACTTTCTTCTAAAACGAGCAAAAGAAATGTCAGATAAAATAGTGTTAAATTTTTAATAAAAACTCCTCCTAGAACTAAGGGAATATCGCTAGAAAATGAATACTTTCTTTATCTGGCAATTTCAAATGAATCGAGTAATCCATCTTCAAAACTGAATGGCATATTGTATCAATACACATGATTCTAAAGCTTAATTTCACTTCAAATGTGCAAAATACGTGTAAGCATAACATTGCCGATAGCACACACATATATATAAGTATTCACCAGTTCGGTGTTCCATAATAGTATAATATCCTAGTTAAAAGCAGATTCATAGTCTAATGCAGAATAATACACAGTTGTACAATATCACAATACATTAAAATAATGCGGCTATTATACTATCAGATATTACATTCAATACAATATCATGCATAAGAGAATGATGGCATTCAATCCTATATTAATGTTTTCTCGTAATTCGAAATCATTCGTTTTAAATAAACATTTATTATAAATTAGCTTACTGTCCAAAATCTTATCGTTGAATACCGTTGAACATTCTGAACTTATTAACAGTTATTTCCAAGGTAAGAGGAAGAAAGAAATCCTGTAAAACCTTAGTAACAGTTTTTTATTTGGGCTGTACTACACAGAGATATTTGAATATCATTCTGTCTGTCCCATTAAAGAAAGTCACAACTTCCAGAAAATGATTGAACAGTAACTTTTATAATATAGATTTTGGTGTTAAGTTTTTGTCAAACAAGAACCAATGACGGAAACTTTACAAAGCATTCACAAAATAATGTTCATTTCAATATATTACCATTTTATTTTCCATTTCAATATAATCTAATGAATAATTTTTTTATTGCTACAGTCGGTCTTATGACATTTTAATATGCGTGAGAGACATTTTAATGTCGTGCATATTACTTACTTTCAAACAATGTGAACAATATTTTAACAGAAAAAAACTAAATATCTTCTCCGACTTATTAACATAGTTTTTGGGTACCGAATTTCTTTTAAACGAATATATTTGATGAATATATGTTGGTCTGTAGAATGCTAACTACTTTCAGTTTCTAATTTTTTTCGGATTACTCCCTAAAAACAAAACAAAAAGCTCGAGTTTAAAAGGTGGGAAAGGTCTTTAAAAATTTAATTTTATAAGGGACAGACAGAAAGAAAAACAATGAAATTTTTAGAATGCGTGCTTAAGAAAATTATGCTTGTGTTATTCTTGTGAACTTTTATACGGGTTATATTTTTCTAAGTATATAATTAGTTTCTAGATTAAAAATCCTCTTCCGTTTTTGATACTTAGTGACTTTTGACACAAAGATTTTTGTTAATATTCACCCCGAAGAAAAGAAAGAATTACAAGAAGCTTTGAAGTATTTAAAATTAAAAATCTCATATTTAAAGGGGTCCAGGACACAAAATTGTTCAAATTTTCGAAAAAAATTGTATTGCATTAAAAATTTCTGTGTTCTTTTACACATAAAATGACGTTTAAATCATGTTTATATCTTAATTAGAACTGGAGAAATTATTATTTTTTTGCAACATTCTAATAGTAGCCAAGCGTTGTTTAAACCTGTAAGTGCGTTTTATGAAAGGATGGGTTTTTTCTCCATTTCTCGTCTTTAAATTGTGATAAGTCAAGAACCGTTAAAGATAAATGGTTGAATTTTGACACCCATATAAATGTAATATGATGGTCCTCCCAAATAAGAGAGTACCGATGATATTAAGGACCCACCATGTCAGAAGGAAGATTTAAAGAACTAGAAGAATTACAGCATCCAAATGATCGTGAGCCAGACTATGATCAACACATCAAAACAATTATTTATTTAGGCAGACATTCACTCAACCTTTCGGGGCAACAGGAAATCGGTGAGAGCCAACCTGTACATGGCGCAGAGCCGTAAATAGACTTTTTTTGCGTAGCTCGTCATGTGATCTTGATAGGAGAGGTTAATTGGTTAAAATTTAGAAGTGACGTAATATAAACGTGGAAGTAGTTAATTTAGGTACCCACGCTACGCTTTTGATTTTTATGCAATTGAGCCGCCATTTAAAAGTTTTCTCCCAAGGGATTTTAGAACTTAGAAATTCGGTTAATTAAGAGCTTTAATTTAGGTTTTCTTTAGCTTTAAATGTTATAGCTTATTTTTAAATGTCATATATATATGTATATATATATATATATATATATATATATATATATATATATATATATATATATATATATACATATACATACGTACATATATATAGATACATATATACAAAACACATACATAACTATATACATACAAAAGACGTAAGCAACGATAAGTAATCCTACGTAAATAACCCGTGGTAGTTTCGTTAGAAGAGACTACCTGAAATTTGTTTTCCTTTTTATAAATACAATCGACCACTTTTGTTTCTTGGCCCTTGTAGCTCTCAACATATCATTAGTCAAAATTTTTATCTTTCGGGGCATTATTTATCATTTTACCTAACGAAACTAGTAAAAATCATCAAGCACGGAAAATCGGATATCGATATTCTTTGCTTTCCCTTTAAGTTGACAAGGAACCCATTTTTTCCCTTTTCTGTTACGCTAACGCAAGCAATAAACAATTCATTTTCAAGAAGGTGGTAGATAACACATGCCTGTGTTTAGAATACACAAATGCTCTCGACGTTGAGAGGTATGAATATGAATAATATGTTTGAAAACTGAAGTGATACTCTATTTTCTTTCTTTAATTTTTATGCCTCAGGAGAAGTAAAATTCTTGTAGAGAAAAACTATGCATGAAAAACATTGAAACAATTCAAAATTGATTTTTTTAATAAGATGCGGCAGTGCCTAAAATCAAGTTTGAACATTTTTCTAGGCCGTCTATTTCAAATATACTAAACTTTAAGAACAAACAAACAAAACTATACATACTTAAGCTCTCATGCTCTACATCATTGGTGCGCAAACCGTGTCGGTCGGAACCCGCAGAGGGATCGGGAAAAATATTAGATGGGTCGCAGATAGTTTGAAATAAATTTATATCATATCGAATTTAATTTACCCTAATATTGTTATTTAATTAACTCTTCTGTCAGAACATGATTATTTTCCCACTTAGTGGGAACATCTGCCTGTGAGGCAGATATAGATGCAATATCTCTTACCCAGGAATTCTTAATTAGAAATTGAGAGGGTATTTGTGGTTTATTACATTTCATGGTAGCCACAATCGCCATTTCTCCTTAATTCTTGACCAGCTTCTATTGAACAGAACCAATTATCACAGGTTATATTACGGTTCGTTTTGTAGAGGCATTTAAGAAAATCAGTCTTACTCAGCCTTCGTTTCAAAACAGGTAACGTAAAACAGGGTTTGGCAAAAGTTGTTCCCAGAACCTTCAAAATCTCAAATATTGGAAAATTTTCACCTTTACCGTACATTTCATACAAAATGTATGAAGAATATTTGACTGACAGTCAGATATATAAACAAATTTTAGTGGGAATATCTGTCTAGTAGACTAACAATGTTCTAGAAAAATGGCCCGTATCTGAACCATAGAAAGCTGGCGTCATGAATCTATCTTCCAAACTGAAGACAAGATGTTGACTGGGGCTTATGTAGACTCACAGTACCCAAGGTCGAAGGTTTGGGGGCCCCAGCGTTGAATAAAGAAACCACAGCTGTCTGAGAGACAGATGCTCCGGCCGAAAGGTTAAAAATATGCTTTAAATTTTATATAATGCCTTAGAGATTACGGCCACCACCCCTATTCGTGTACAAGCCACTGTCAAACTGAAGACCTTTTCTGCGCAGCAATTCCTGAAACTCAGCCGAGGATTGATTTCCCCTGTTCGGTGGTGTTTCTTATAGGCCTGAGTGCTGGACGGACAGTACAGATCTGCCGATCAATCCCGGCAACCCTGGGCCCCTTAAATTTTCTATAACGATAATTTTTTAATTTTTTAAATATTTTTCTATGTTTGAAAATACATGACATGATATTGTTAAATAAGGTGTCAAACAGTGTTGCAATGTTATACGAGAACTTACATTGCTTCCATTCCATTCTACCTATCAGTGTGAGACTGGGTTTTCAATATGAGTTGACAAAAAAATTAAAATAAAACAGCAACTAAGACTAAACCCGAAAGATGACACAAGAGTAGTACTCCCAAATACTTCACTTAATATTGAACAAATGCTATCTGAGGTCCAGGCTCACCCAAAAAGTTTTAATAGGGTTCTAGTGGATTTCCATTGAAAGAGAGTGGGTCACGGTCAAAAAAAAAAAGGCGCACCCCTGCTTTACACGGAGCTCATTACTGAAATAATACAAATGTTAAAGATTTTAAAATAATAAATTTGTCAGGGCATTAGCGGAGCTGACATTTTTTACATCTTAAGCTAAGGCTGTCTTACAAGTGAAATTTTAATAATAATTTTTGTTATAAGAATAAAATTCATAATAACTTTTACTAAACAATTTTTTATAGTAAAATGTTTTTTAATATAAAATGTTTTTTATACTAATATTTGTTTCGGTTGCTTTGTTTATTTACTGTCTGTAAGTTTTGTAAAATATAGTAGGTCATGTTTCTTTTGTTGTAATTCTTTAGTACCAAATTTTTTATTTCTTGACTTTATTTATTTAAACCCCCTTTATATACTACATGACATATTATTCGTACTAACTTTATTATATGTAGAATGGTTTGATAAAAATTTCAGAACATTTTAAGGCATGAGATGTGAGACATAATATATTTCTTGTTTTTTAGTTTATAATCGGCTGCAAAGAATTTTATAAAACTTGTAAGTTGCTTTGAAGGTATATCAAAGTAAATAAAAAATGAAGAACTAGATTATTAAAAGCATATTGCAAGCACCACTGACTTACGGACAAATCACTGGTAGTGGAAGAAATTTCAAAGTACTGACTAAAAATTTATTTCTTACAGAAAATAAGTTTAAATTTATTTTGATAATGACTATTAGTTTCAAAATTTAAGTATAAATAATTGCCTCCAAAGAGACACACACACCACTGTATTGCTTTTAGTGTTAGTATGCATTTTTAAACAGAGTTCTCTTTTCGTGCTATTTCATTTAAACTGACGTTGCATGTATTTGGCATTGCCTGTATGTGACTCAATAAACAGAAATACTGGTCAGAAATGATAGCACAGATCATTAATTATATCTTTTTCAGGGTTTCCTTGACGCATTTTCCACCAGTCAATAAGTTTTCCTAATACTGTTTTGCACAGCTTTGTGGTTTTAGTAAAAAAAACACACACATCCAGCACTTTTCTTTCATTGCCTGCTCAACTGTACCCCGTTTCTCTAAAAATAAATAAATAAATAAACTTCTTATTTGTAGAACCTGCAAGCAATAGGATCAGCAGTAAGAACAAATTTAACTGCAAGAAAAAACTTATTTCGACAGGCGCCGTTGGCATTGCAGTACGGCTCTTTATATAATTTGTTTATCGAGTGGTTGAATCATATCACCACTCCACAAAAGCATTCTTGACAATTTACGGCCTTTTCCGTTGCACTTACAGTGTCTTAGATTTAAGAAATCCTGCACTGATATATATATATATATATATATATACATTCATTCCTCATCTTAGAAATGCAACAACGCTTTCATTTCAACATGTCTCTTGGTCTTCGATTTATTTATAGATCTATAAAAAAGGTGTCAGATGGAAAACAAGAATTTGAAAACAATTTTCGACTAACAGCATCCATTCTCCACTTTCATTTTCAATTATTTTTCTAGTAATAGTAACACTTAGGCCGTTTTCTTGCATTCCTATTTTCTCATTTAAGAAGTACACTCGTGACATTGCGATTCTAAATTGAATAAAAGCAGCGAAAGAGAAAAGAAAAGGCAACTCTGTTATTAGTGTCGGGTTCCACACCCCGTTCTAGATTGGTTATTATATAGATATCCGATAGTTCTGTAAAAAAACCCCGTAAGGGAAAGCATTTAGCAACAGTATTCCGCGGGAGAAGAGCATTTTTAAATAATTAAATAAATAAATAAATAAATAATTAGTCTGAACGGAGCTAGCCAACTTTGTGCTAGCCAACAGCCTGTGTTCCAGACTAAAAATGAGAAGGAAAAGGGATGGCATGTTGAGGTAAATACTTCCTCATATCATCGGGGTAGATCGGCAGGTAGAATACCGGTACCGAGGTTTAGAGACCCAAGTTCGAACCTGGTCCTGGCAACGGTTAAAAGTTTTTCTCATTACACTGATACATGGATAGTTTAATTACGATTACGCAACATTGTTCAGCGTTATCCTGCGATAAAATTATTCAGATAAGAAATGTAAGTAAATTATTCACAGACAAAGTAACAATGAAGATGATTTACGACCTATCTTTTCAGACTTTATACTATGATAAACGCGTCAACCATTTCGGATTCTGTTTTCTATTTTTAGATGAAGAATGAGTATTGACTACATGCTTACCGGTAGAGCGTATAAAAAGGGATCACAGAGCTACATTAATTATTCTTTTCGTCTACCATTTGCCGCTTTCAGATTTCATGTCATATAAAAATAGAGACATCCAGTAGTAAGCTGGATGCCTGCCAAATACTGCAGTTTTCAACGTGAGCTTTACCGTTGCATTTGAATCATAGATACATAGAAAGAGGTGACTGTTGGGAAAAAGGGGGTCAAATCAATCAATTTTTCATTTATCTTCTCAAACAATTTTGATAAAAATGTTAAATATTTCAATTTAAGGAATGGATCAAAAATGAGAGAAAATGCAAGTGTACGGGAGAAACAATATGCAAAAAAATTGTTACCAAGATATTAAATTTATCTGTGGTTTAATTTTAAAATATTATCCTTAAAACTTATTGAGATTTTGACCATCCTAGAAAAGCTGCTGATCACATATGTAACCAGTTACGTTTTGTATGTTAGAAATGTTGATATTTTCCCCCATAGACTCATGCATAAACAATTAGGGTTCACAATTGTATAAACTTTCTTGTTGCAGCACATCCTATATATTACTAACTAAAAATTCTGACAGAAATATTATGTTAAATTTATACCTAAAAAAAAAGATTTTTATTTGAATTTTAGCAGTATAAATTTATTAAAATAATTACCTTTATGTATTTATTATTTTTCCCAGTGGATATTATGGCAAACTAGTAAAACTTTAATACGGTCATGTGAGGTAAAATGAACAGCAGAAATAATGATTAAAGGAGATGTTATTAAAAGACGAGAAACATAGTGGTTTTTTCTGTAACAGCAGACATTTGTCTTTTCGACTTTCACCCACGCCACACTGCGAAACAGAAAGTGTAATTGCTGCAAAAATAAACGAATAAAACCATTATCGTGGTGGGGCTAATTAAGTCAGTGTAATAGCCTTAGTCAGCATTGTTGAAATCTTTATTATACTCTGCAAAATATTTTGCTAACGTAGTATTTATTCAAAATACATCCGTAAGCACCATAATGATCCACTGCAATGTGTACGGTGATAATTGTGATTTCAAAGCAGTTGCTCGATAGCATAACGTCTCAACTATGAATGCAATAAGGAGTTTGGATTGATGCCTTGCCTTTGTGGGAGGAATTCATGAACTGTTATATGGAAATTAGTGATTTAGAGTCGGTGTACTATTGAAGCTATTGTTTTAGGCTTTAAGACGTATCGAAGACTAGCAATTAAGAAATTGTTTTTTTTATCATTTTCCAAGTAGTTTAGTTGAAAATTGTAAAACTGGTTTCTCCCACAGATTCTAGGACACTGCAGTTACAATGGTATCTGATCGTTGGAACGGGCAAATTTGGACCGTTCCTGGAACATATAACAAAAGTTCATCGAAGAAACGTCAGTATAATCGAAAAAGCTTACATATCGGCAGTAATCCTCTGACGTTGGACAGAAAAAAGAGGAAGAAATATAAAATTTAGAAATGTGAATCTCTTACACCACCGCTATTGCTAAATTCTTAGAACAGAATATTCAATCCTGGAATTTAGCTTATACAACATGCTTGAAAGCCTAAAATCATCAAATAACACAGGCCTACAAAATTTAACTTTTTGTCTGGGGTTTACTTAAATTTATGTTATAGGTTAGAATTGATGCATGTGTTGGACAAGCAAGGAAACATAGAGAATTGGCCTTTATCATACATTTATTCGACAATACTAAAAATTATTTTAAAGTAAAATTAATAATAAAATAAGGTTCCCATTCATATTATCACTTAATAGTGAGGGATCCAGAAGCAGAGACAAAATATTCAGTCAAAGCAATTTTTTCTAGGATCTTTCATAAGGCACTTACGACTGTTGAAGAATACAGCGATGAAGGCTTTTATTGACAGGTTCCCACATCAGGTCATACTCAGCATCATCATGTCATACTACAGGAACTTCCGCTAGTCTCCGCGACAGCGCAATCGGCTCTCTATGGTCAGAGCTCGTTGGATCAGCAAGCGAAATCTGTCGACCTTTTATTTGTTTTTTTGGAGAGGCTGGTGTCCGTTTACCAGGGCTATTTTGTCCCTCCCCATTTTCTCTCATTGGACAGCGGGCTGCCTTTATATTAACAGTTCCTGCCCCAATTGGTCCCTTATTTCACTGCTCATGTTCGCAGTATACCAAGTACTTCCCCACCATAATTTTCGTTTTGGATACCACGTTGACAATTATTTGAAAGTTTTATTGTGGGCCATAAAATAACGTCACCATCTATCTTACAACATTTATAGTCTTTTTATCGCTATCAATGTCCACAAAGACAGTTTTCCTTTTACGCCACCTTAGTGTTCCTCAAGTCGTTTTGCCTCTATTTATTTTTTACCTCTGGAGTGGTTATAAGAGTTTTACTATTGACAGTCTCTCGACCACACACCGAGGTGAATTATAACATCCAGAGCTTCTACATATGTAAATTATATGATATTTGTTATGCTAATTTCAAAACTAATATCCATTTTTCTCTATCACATAAAGGTTTTTTCAATAGTGAAACTAAAATTTCGAATTTGAGACATTTATAAAAATACTCGTATATACTATTTACAAAACATTTACTATTTTAACAAAATGAACTTACAAAAATACTTGAAAATATCAAATAAATAATAATAAAGTCAGATATATATATATATATCAAAAAAGAAATTAGATTAGAAAAATTAGACAAATTTATTTTACTTTTCCTTCAAAGGAGCGCTTGTGTCCTTTAGCTTTTGAAACTAGTTCAATGTCTCTTTTTAACCCCCAACAGTAATCTGCCATCATAATGGCATTCTAGTGTCTTTGATATCGTTTTCCCAAGCATTTTATATCTTGGTGAAATCTCTCCCCCTGTTCCTCACTCAACACAGCAAGATTTTCAGAAAAAAAAATTAAGATGTAGGTGCGAAAAGTATATTTTTAAGCTCATGTTACAACCCAGTTCTTTAATGTTTTGTAGAATTTTTCCACTCTTATTGTATAGTTAGGAATCTTGAAATTAACTAAAAATTTCTGAGTGACGTCTTTGAAACTAACCCCTCCTTTAATCTCGGCCGATTTCCTTTTTTTCACTCGAATTTTTTACCTTCATTAACAGTCTTATACCTGGGCCAACGAACAAACCTTCTCTGATTTTAACCTCCAGATAAATGTGGAAAAACATCATTTAAATATCGAAAGCAATCACCGCTTTTATTTAAAGCTTCAACACATTGTTTCATCAACCCTAATTGTATGTGCAAGTGTGCTAAGAGGACTTGTTTTGGATCCACCAAGTTCTTTCGAATCACATTCTTTGATCCTGGATTTAAATTTTTTTCTCAGAGGCCATTTTTTCCTCATCCAGTGCCTTTTTTTGGGTCTAATAACCTACATATCATACAGGGCATTTTTGCATAACCACGTTGCTTACTTAATAACATGGTTAAAGTTTTAAAATGCCCCCAAATTTTCTATTTTAATTCCCGATATCTTATTTTAATGAGGACAAAATCAACGTTTCGTATGATTATTTTAAAATTGCAAAAGTACTACACGAATTGAAGCGAGAACATTGCCATCATACAGTAAGACATCTATTAAGATTCTCTTCCCAGAATCAATAAATAGTCTCCACTGACATGGATCATGATTAGTGGTGGAAGATAAATGAGCTGCAGATCCAGGAATATCCATACAGTATACAAGTAATGCTGTAAAAAATATCAATAAACGAAAAAAAAATAAAAGTATGTAATCACTACACATGCGAGGGTGCAAAAAAGTGTCTTTACAAGCAACAAGTTATTGACATAGTGACGTTATCTACAGTTTTATTTTTTAATTTTACTTCCTTTTGTGTAATACTGTATTTTATTATCATTTTACTTAGAAAATAATTTTAAATTCTAATAACAATGTATTTTATTCGATTATATTTCACATTAATTTTATAAAATAGCCCCCTCCTTTTTTTTCAATTTATGAAAAATCTATGGGTGATGGGGAAAAAATGTTATTTTTGTGATCAGTGTATCTGATTTACTAAAAGCATCTGACATTCTGCAAACTCCAGATTCGTGTTGACCTGTGTTTTTTTATCAACCACTGTTATATTCCACCTGTCAAGAATGTAGGAATAAGTAGGACGGTATTTTGTGTGGTCAGAGTAAGAATCCTTGTGTTGTAGTATCGGGAACCTAGAAGTGAAGTTGGAATTGACACATACTTGACAATAGAGTCCCATTACTGTTTGTCAATAGCATGAATTGAGCTTTGGTTTCTCAGCTCTAAACTGCCCATTGCACGATTGTCATTATCGTGATGCGCAAAATAAATTAGCCTCCTATAATTTATTTTGCACATTAAACGCTTTAAAAAATCCGAAATTTAATTCAACAGCAAAACTTCAACTTGAGGCATCATTTACTGCGACTGATAATTTCCTTCTATATCTTTTTTTTTCCATTTCAGTGACCGCACAGATCTTTTTTTAAACATTCTTGTAGTTTCCACAACACTAGTAAAATGTAAAAAGAATTGTACAATAATTTTAAGTTTATGTATTATTTACAACAATGCCTTTGCAATAGAACTTTCCTTAGGTTGATGCTGAAATATTACACTGAAATCTTCAGTTCAGATCTCAACCGCATACCGTTATTTTGACCTGAAACAAAAGATGTGATTTTGACATCAATGACTTACTCTTACTCAAACCATAATTTAATATTTCATAAAATATTCTAAGGAATATCGAAAAGATTTTATCGTCAAATTTTAAAACGTTAACACGTAATTTCAACATTTACTGAATTTAAAAATTTAATATGTAGAGTCTTTTAGTGGGATTTTTTTACAAATCACTCTGGATGACGATTTATTATTAGCTACTTAAAACAAAGGAATTTGTGTTGGGAAAATTTTCTCTGAAAATGAATTCGATAATTTTGTTGAAAAAAAAATTATAAGTGAAATAAAGTTTTCAAATTGAACTATACGTGTGGTGTCATACATCGATTAGCGTAAACTTAAATAGAAATCAGACACATTGTGTGTGTGTCCATCTTTGATATTTTTCTTCATTGTTTGTCTTATTGATGGTTTGTAACCATCGAAGTAGGCAAAAAAATTTCACTGCTGATTTATTTAGCATGTATTTTCTGAATGTATCTTCTGAAACATTAATTGGGAAATAGTAAAATATAAAACCCTCTACGTTATGATATAAAATGGTAATTTGGTATTTAAATAAGTTCTTAAGATATCAAGCTGTTTATAATTTTACCCGTATACGTATGCGGCAACACGTGAGAAGAATGGATAGGGAATGTTTGATCATTTGGAGAATATAGTCCTTATACGATAACAAATTCTTTACTGCATATCTTTAGTATATTGTATTGGCAATACGAAATAGATGCAGCAAAAAAAAGATTATAATAGCTCATTATTGCAAGTAAAATGACAATATTTGCATTGTTGTTTCGGTCTTGAAAACTGTCTTTTCATGAAAGGAGAAAGATAAATAAGTTATTTTTTTAATATCTGCAAAAAGTAATATTTAGATGCCAGTTTTTTAATTTAAATGAGATATTGTATTGATTTAACTGACTTCTGATTGTTTATGAATAAATTAATTTTGGAATAGGTAGAGTGAAACGTCAAGTTTGATTTTTACATTTTTTAAATAATGAATTAAGAAAGACAAATATTCATATAATCCATATTTTTCAAAAATCTTTTAACATGATCATATACGTACAAAAACATGTATAGGGATTTGGATTTATGTCTTTTCATTAGATAGATGGAAATTTTTCAACAAGCAAAGGAGAAGGGACCTCATAAATCTTATTTTAACAACAAACTTTAAGCTGTACTGCGCTGAGTGCCTTATAAATACATCTTACATTTGTTACCATTGCACAACTATTGGAAATTTGAAATCTGATGATGAGAGTGGATAACAGATATTTCTCATCCTGTTTATACTTGGTTTTGATAAAAAGTTTCATAAAAATAGAACGCTTTCTTTCCTTTTGGTAAATTGGCTCCAGTCCAGCGAAACCTTTCATTTCTAGACGAAACTAACGAGTTGGTATTTGTATAAAAAATACTTGGAGTGAAAGATTTCCTCCTCATTGATAATTTGTTAGCTTTTTCCTATGGCGAGGTTTTTCTTGCCTGTGAAAAGATTGTAAATTTGTTATGTGAAGCTAAATATATTTTAGCCTCCTATAATTTATTTTGCGCATTAAATGCTTTAAAAAATCCGAAATTTAATTCAACAGCAAAACTTCAACTTGAGGCATCATTTTCTGCGATTGATAATTTCCTTCTATATCTTTTTTTTCCATTTCAGTGACCGCACAGATCTTTTTTTAAACATTCTTGTAGTTTCCACAACACTAGTAAAATGTAAAAAGAATTGTAAAATAATTTTAAGTTTATATTTCATTTATAATTCATGCAACAAAATCCTCAAAGCATATAAAAATGTGTTTAAAATGCATTAATTCTCTTTAAATAATAAGGAATAATAATAAAAAGAAAGCGTGACAAAATATCATTCGTAATAAATTATATTTTGAAACAATTAAACGGAAAAGACTGAGCCTTAAAGAGCATGAAAATAATATCCAAACGGCTAAACAGCTTTTTGACAGAAAAATGTAATAAATGTTTGGAAATGTTAATAAATGTTTGGAAATGTTAATAAATGTTCTTAAAGATAATAAATAATGAAAACAGAGTATCGCGGAATTTTGAGTACGGCATTTAATACGTGTTTTCTACTTTTATGATTTTGCATTTAAATGCTACATTTATTAATCTTACATTTTCAACGTTCTGATGTGATGCTTTTTTTTCTGCATTTCTTTTTCTTTTTTTTATGGTAACGAAATTAATTCATACTTCTACAGATCGTTTTTTCCGCTATTATGCTTTCAGAAAAATGCGTTAGAAAAAAATTACGTTTCCACAGAAATGCAAAATGATTATGCCCGAGTTGTTTTGTCGCTGTAGTAAAATGACTTTTTTTTCCGTGTGTTAAAATAGACTATAAATGGTATCGTGTATTTCTATTTGACTTCACATTAGTTTACTTTATGTGCCACGGTATTTGGAAAAAGCTGCAATGTTTAATTTATCTGAAGGGTGTAAATTTGGCAAGCTGCAAAGAGAAATGTAGTCAAATTTTTTAGAATAATTTTGCTTTTAAATACTGGATTTATCAAAAATTGAATAATGAGAACTGAAACACTTAAACCAAACTTAGGAACTAGGTTTGTAAGGGTTATAAAAACACATAAATTTCAAATAAATAAGTATTTGCAGTTTTAAAATGTAATTACTATTACTCTTTCCTGTCAATTGAATTTTATAATTCAAATTGTTACTAATTGGACAAGTTATTGAAAATTTTTGCTTACTCCATGAAATACTGAAACTTGCTGAAATAAATAAAAGGATTAGCAGAACTTAAGAACCGAATATTAGGGTCCCCGTTTATATGATTTTTTCTTTAGATGTTCATAAATTTGAAAAAAAAAATTTAGGAATTTCGAATTGTGATTGCATTTACTATTTTTAGTAAATATAATATTTCCGTTATATATTGAAATATGCAATAGGAGCATTTGTTTTATAAAAAGTTTTAAAATTATTTTTTTTATTAAGTTTTATTACTTTTAAGTATCTTTTTAAGTATCCAGAAGGAACTTTTAGAAGACACACAAGGTTGTTTATTTTAAATTAAAAATTCATTTTCAGGATTTGAATTGTGCCGAAGTTTTATATGTTTTAAATTCTAAAATGTCTGAAAATAAAAAATGAAAGATTGCTTACACCATCCTGCTCTTGCGAAACACTTATATTAATAGCTGTTACCTGAATCCTAAGAGAACTTTTGATTTAACGAAAAAAAAAATATAAGAAAAAACATCGTTCAGAGTTGATTTTGCAGCGAATTAAGTTTTGGAGAAAAATGGAGCAACGTCAATAATCTGCTTTCCCTGATAGATATAGACGAGTATAAAACGTCACCTTATAACCTTATATTATCTCCGCTAGCATCCGTTTTCAAGAAAAAGAAATTACATTCACTGTTCACACATTATTTATATTTTGTATAACCAGTGCAGTTATAGAAGTATTCCAACTTCTACTACAGGGTGGCCATGAAAAACTTTGCCGATATATGGACCTCTAGCGGTTGTTACGTTGAACCAATCGAGATGAGATTTCATATATAGTTATTCAGAGGTATGCGCTCGGGATTCTGTGAACGGCAACAGATTGGTGGTCACGGTTACGGTAATAGGTGTAGAAACTCGAAATTTTGGAAAGGCACCGCCCACTTTTTCCTGTCGCAAAAAGCTCAGCGCATGCAAAATCCCCAAAGAGCGTTGTATGGGTACGTGTATCACAAAAATCGGACACGTTATGCACGCACAATAAACAACTCTGCGAACGGCATGTGATGGCACTAATGTGGAAAAGTGTAATTCAAATAAAAGTTTTTTTTCTGTCCGACATGTGTTGTTATTAGTGATCGGCGCTTTGCCTCTGTCATATGTAAATTTCCTCCGTGCGCCCCGATCGTGTTTTTGTTTGTCGTTCCCAGAGCTTTTTTTTGCGTGTGCATAACGCGCCCGTTTTTTGTGATACACGTACCGTTCCAACTCTATTTAGGATTTTCGCATGCGCTGAGCATTTTGCGATGGAAAAAAGTGGGCGTTGCCATTCGAAAATTTCGAGTTTCTGTACCTATAACCGTAATCGTGAGCGCCAATTTGTTGCCGTTCACAAAATCCTGAGCTTATACCTCTGAATAACTATATCTGAAATCTCATCTCGATCAGTTGAAAGGAACGGTCGCTAGAGGTCCATATATCGGCAAAGTTTTTTTTATGAACACCTTGTATATTAGTGTTATTTTAGGCTTTATCTGTTGATTGGTGTTATTTAGTTGTTATTTTTGGAGTCTGGAAGCTGTGAAAAGTTAAACTTTCATAAATTAACGGTAATAGCCTTTCCACTTGAGACCTTTCCACTTTAGGCAAGGCTTCTTAGAAATACTCTACTTTTGGTAGAGACGGAAACCATAGACTTTTTTCAGTAGAAAAGGGATGAGCTAAGTTGTTTTAAATCATGATAAAAATTCGAGAGAGATTTTACTCTAAATTATTTTTTTCGTCCTAATCCTTGTTTGGTATAATAAATAGCTTTTAGGTGATTATTGAGAAATAGCAGTAAAATTCTCAATTTAGTACGCACTTAAAGAGGGTCACATTCTAATTACTGGTTTACTTTTATTTAATTCTGCAGTACAAATACGTTAATATGAAACGAATTTTTCCATCAGCAACTCGTATCGAATATCATTCTATTTTGCATGAAATTTTTGTTTTAAATAAAATTAACACTTGCAATATAGTTTTATTTTAAAATATTTTCCTTTTGTTGTAACAGGCATAATTTAGTTTTAAAATTAGAAATTTTATTTACTGTGTTCTCAAGCTGAGTTTTGAAATTTCAACCATTGCAAATATTTTTATAGAATTAAATTAATGGTTTAAGAAACACTTGTCCGATTATCTCTGTGACAGCAAGACAAATAAAAAGCAAAATTAAAACCATGAAATTTGATGTTACTATGTATATATATATATGTATATATATATATATATATATATATATATATATATATATATATATATATATATATATATATATATATATATATATATATATATATATATATATATATATATATATACAGTAGAACCCCGATTTTACGTTGTCCGTTTCGTACGTTATCCCGCTTCCTACGCCATTTTCTGCTGGTCCGTGAATATTGCCTATACTGATAATGTTAAAATATCCCGGACTTTACGTTACCCTTTCCAGAAAATCCCGCTTAATACGTTTTTTTCTGAAGACAAGATCAAAATCATTTTTCCGCTACAAAGCTCACACAAACTTTTTCGAGTTCTTTCTTTCAAGAAAAACTTGTTTCTTACCTGCTTGAAGCGTTTCTGGCATTCTTTCTGTTCTGTCTTATTGCCCTTTTGTCTGTGTTTTAGTAGGCAGGAGGGGTTCCCTCCCAGTGTTAAAAGCAGAAGGGTGGGGAAGGAGCAAAGCTCGGGACACCCGCAAGTGAGGGGAAAATCACGGCAATGCCTTTCGATTCTTCGATCACTCTCTGTTAACGAAAGAAAAAGAGAGGAGGGATTTCTTTTGGATCTATTGTCCAATCACACTTCTCATGGAAAGGGGGGGGGGGCTATGACCAGCCCATGCAACCCACTAAAGGTAGAACTGGTTTCAACTGGTCTGTAAGAGTTCGTTTGAGCACCGTAGCCATTTTTGTCATTGTCGAGCGTACTTAACCTGAAGGATGTCTACACGAAAATGTTTCTCTTTAGCCGAAATAGTCGAAAAAGCTAAAGAATTTCATGGTACTAAAGTTGATCTTGTTAAATCTTTGGGTATTGCATATTCAACTTTGCAAACGATTTTAAATCAAGAAGCTTCAGTAGAGTTGAGTGCTGAAAATCTGCAAAGAAACGAAAAATTCTTAAGACATCTCCGTATGATGATTTTGAAAAAAATTTAATCGAATGGTTCAAGGAAGCCTGGGCATCAAAAATTCCAATAAACGGTTCCATCGTTAAAGAAAAGGCGCTTGAAATTGCTGAAAGGCGTAAACTCCAGGGCTTCTCTGCATCGAATGACTGGATCGGCAGATTAAAAAAAAAAGGAACAATTTATGTTTTATATCTATCTGTGGTGAATCCGATGGTGTGTATATTGCAATTGTGCAGCAGTGAAAAGACAACACTTTGCGAAATTTATTAAAGGAGTACATTCCAAGAGATGTAGTCAACGCCGGCGAGACGGGACTATTTTTCAACTTGTTACCCGACAAAACACTGATGGTCAAAGGAGAAAATTGCCACGGGGGAAAGCTTTCAAATATACGCTTTACTGTTTTATTATGTACTAATGCTGAACTGAAATGAGAAATTAACGGCTCTTGTGCAAAGAAACCACAGTGTTTCAGTAATGTGAAAAGTTTACCTAAGGATTACACTTCGAAAAAAATGGCGTGGATGACTTCGATATATAGTTTAATGTCCGCTTCCGATGACAGTGGTGATGAAGGATGAAGAAGGAATAACGGAGAATGTAGTACCCACAGCTAATCAAGCGATTCAAAGCAAAAAAACTCTGAAACAATTTTTAGTTTCGAATGTTAACCAAGAAGCAAATTTGCATCTAAAAGCAAAAAACAAGTAAAGATTACACATTTTTTTCCAATAGCTCATCCGGCAAGTGTCAATTTTTGAGCAATATGCTTAGATTTGTTTTAACCCCGATTTTACGTTTTCCCGTTTCGTACGTTTTTTACCGCTGGTCCCATGAAAAACGTAAAATCGGGGTTCCACTGTATATATATATATATATATATATATATATATATATATATATATATTTATTAAATTTATAAACCCCAACAATATAATTGAAAAAAACTATTGTGTCATACGCTACTCAAATAAAATAATAGATAA
Organism: Dolomedes plantarius; assembly: GCA_907164885.2. Classification (NCBI taxonomy): domain Eukaryota; kingdom Metazoa; phylum Arthropoda; class Arachnida; order Araneae; family Dolomedidae; genus Dolomedes; species Dolomedes plantarius. The sequence continues at coordinate 51,457,926 of OU015492.1, forward strand.
TATCAAACTAAATCGAATATTTAACGAAACACACAATAAGTTTCCTTCAAAAAACATAAAAGCAACCCCGGCATTTAAATACAACACCCCATACTGCAGAAGCATTTACAATTATAATAACGTTTCCAAAGAGCTTTTTGGTAATAAGACAGATAATTGCGTATGTCATACTGAGAACCTGGCTGATCAATATCACAAACACATTATAACCGGTAACCTAGAGATATTTAAACACCCTGGGCTCAGATCCACTATGGATCTCGGTACTAACTTCAGGTTTCAAACCTCCGGAAATAAACATAAAATATACCAAATCTTTATTGGGGACATAAAAAAGTTTGTATATAAGTGTGCAGTTAAGTATAGTATGCCGATATGTGCATTTGACGAATGGAAAGATTCGGTGGTAAAGAGGTATGAAGAATATATTAGAACCCTAAGCTGTAAACCCTATGTATTCGACAACATAAATACCGAAGATATAAAGAAGGAAATAACTACATTACAAGATAAATATGTGATAAGCTACATTGACAAAGTAACATCAAATTACGCCATAACATGCCAAGGCTATTATTGTAAAGTATTTAACAAAGTATATAGCGATGAATCACAATACAAAAAAAAAATGCTAGAAGATAGGCAAATAATAGGAAAGAGAATAATTGCATTGTATAAGAAATTAGGACTTAAGATAAATAACATTAAATACCCATATGTCGTGTTAATCCCTAAAGTACACAAATAGCCAATTAAATTTCGTTCCGTAACTGTGGGTTGTAAATCATATCTAGAAACAGCTAACACCAAACTACTCAACGTAATTAAGAATATATACATAAAAATTGCTGGTTACGGCTGTCACATCATAAAAAACTGTAAAACTGTAAAAAAGTAATAGATCTAGTGGAAGGATTTAATAACGTGACTAACATCAAATCTTATGATTTTACCGATTTATTCAATTCTATGGACATTGAAGACCTAATATGCATCATGCAAGAGGCATATGCAAAATATGACCTCAATGAATACATAACACAGACAAAATATTTGACATTATTGCAAATCGTGCTAAAGGAGACTCATGTAAGTTATGGACTAAATTTATACAAACAAAAGAGAGGTATACCAATGGGGGGAGCCTGCTCTTCCGCACTTGCTGACATTTTTTTGCATACATACGAGAGCGGAACAGACCTTAACAACGATATGATATACCTCCGATACGTAGACGAAGTCCTAATATTATTCCGAAATGGCGGATCTGTTATTAAGTTCGACTTTTACCCGGAATACTTAGAGTTGACAGAAACATAAAACAATACGGATGAGAGTATAGATTACTTAGACATAAATCTAAGGCGTGGAAACAATGGCATGATATAATATAGAATATACGACAAACGTACAAAATATAACATCAGAATTAAGAAAACTGACAGATTGGCGGTCTGCATTACATAAATCGATATTTCGAAATGCCATTTTCAACCACATAACACGATGTGAAAATTTATACAGTGATAACGAGAAAAAAAAATATAATAACTTCGAGTATATAAAGTGATCATTAGATTATCACTATCCGTAGTTTTTCGTAATGAAAAACGTGTGTGGATTTTTAAATATTACTAGGGATGAGTTCCTTAAAAATATCGAGTTAACTGCGTGACTGACTGTATACGGATTTATGGGCGTAACAGAATGGGCACATACAGAGTGGCTCGGTTGTTCTTGATGTATTGTTAATTGGTCTTGTATTTTTAAATATTTTTTAATATTTTTTAGTTTTACTCTTTTATTCAGCTCTTTTTGTACAGATGATGTAGATTTCTCTTTTATCGAGTCTTCGGTCTCGCGATGCTTTGGTCCACTGGGAGTGTTCGCCTTGGCAAGAAAACATGTTCAACCAGGGAAGAGGGGTCACAACCCCCCTCTGACCATTTGTGTGCATAGCTCCATCAGTATAATTCGTCTTATTTATTTTAACTAAATATATCCGTATTGTGATAGGGGGTGTGTTGCTGTACGCGCAGGCACTTCTTTTTTTCGAACTGTTTTTCGATTTTAGTGTTTTCGCAGGTTTTTGTACCGCTCATATATATATATATATATATATATATATATATATATATATATATATATATATATATATATATATATATATATATATATATATATATATACATATATATATATATATATATATATATATATATATATACATATATACATATATATATATATATATATATATATATATATATATATACATATATATATATATATACATATATATATATATATATATACATATATATATATATATATATATATATATATATATATATATATATATAATATATATATATATATATGTCAGAACTTAAGTTGGGAAGGGAATAATCAATGTAAATTAAAGGGGGCTTGGGAATTAAATTATATTCGTGGCGTAATTCGCCTCTAATTGTTCGTATTTCAAGACGCGAATCGTTGAAGGGAAATTCCCCTTTTCTTTATATAATCTTGGCGCGTCTGTGGTTTAAGCGTTCGAAGAGGAAATCTTATATAATTCTCCTTGAAAGATGTCTAGTTTGGGCTCTGCGCATATGCAGAGAGAGTTGGCGTGCGGAATTTAGCCGTGTGATCTAGCAGAACGCGGGATTTAATCGTTGCTGGTGGACGTGTGTTAGCTGGGTCCACAATTTGAAAATGGCGAGTGCTCAAATATGCGCTACTTGGATCAGTGGTTGCTGGAAGAAGAAATAAATTAAACTTGATTTCGTTGGAACTATGTTTGTTTATTGGATTTAGACTACCTACCACTCGCCACCAGTTTTAAGATGATGACTGCAAATTAATGTGAAAATAGGCAAACCAAGTGCCTGTCATATATATATATATATATATATATATATATATATATATATATATATATATATATATATATATTTATTTATTTATTTATTTTACATCAGTGATCTTGAGATTTAAATAAATGAAAATTAATGCAAATGTTTACACCAATTGTGAGAGGTTTAATTGATGCTGTATGTGTTTGGGGTGCATTTGTGTGTAATATGTTGAATTTATGCAACAGAAATTTACTAATTTTTAAATCTACTAATAATTATAAACATTTTCTGAGGATCTTTCCAGTATTTGCATATCTACTTTCAACGTAAATAATTCTATACATATGGCACAATCAGTGTTTTTTTTAGAGAAATGTCGTTATAAAAAATGAGGTTGAAACAGATATTCTTCATTGCTGTTTATTATGCTTGAGGTATTGCTTGAAGTTATGCTTAAGTATTGGATTTGGTTGCTTCTCCCATGATGGTTGCGTCTTCAGTATTTGCATTCTTACACATGCACACTTTCATATAACACTAAAGTAATAGTTATAGGTCTCACAATATAAGCGATTTCTTTAAAAATTATAGGACTTCGTGAAAAAAGGCAAAGTATGTGCCGCACAAAAAGGGTTTTCTTAAATTGCAAATCAACGTTGAAAGAACCATTCAATAAAGTCGTTTATTTATCAAACACTATTTTTAACATAAATCTGGGCAATTAGTTCTTTTAAGAATTTTCTTTATAAAACTACGAAAAAACCCAAAATAGAATATTCTACTGATATCGAATATAGTAAATGCGTGCTAACATACTCAATGCATTATAGAAATTTTTGCCCGATGTGCAACAAATAAGCGAAAATCAAATGTTTGATAGTTCCTAACTGAAATAAGAAGGAAATTTGTTTCAGTTACTAATGAAATAATTCTGAATTAATTTTGTTTTGTTTTCAAATTATCTAATATATCTCTTATATGGTTTAATTATTATTATATAAATCTATTGTGCTGTTGTGGATCAAAGAAAGAACTTTTATAAGGTTTCATCATCATGAAGAGAGATTTCATGAAACACAAAAAACGAAAGACGCGTGTTACATTGCAATGGATGAACTTAAAAGAGAGATATGGACATGGCTTCCTCGTCAGCCAGAGGTACAAAAGAGCGCGGGAAGGTCTTTTGTTTTGCGTATATATAAAATGAATATTTCCCCATTTTAACAGTAGAGCTTGGAATTATTTGATTGGTTAAAATCAATCGTATGGCTTACACATGTGAGGTTTGATGTAATAGTCGCATGGTTTTACCGGGATCAAGTTCACATTACTACGTTCTGTTAGTATGCAAGAATGTGAAAACATGCCTTATTTAATACCTATTCTGACCAGATATGGTGATTGTGCAGTGGCATGCATGATGCCACTGCACAAGAAGGAAGAAAACAAGTGGACTTTACTTGGCACAACAATAGCGTTTATTGCAGCGATACATGTGTACAAATGATGATATAAAGTAATACAACTGAGTATGTTCGTACTCTAAGCGTGCCGAATGGCAAAAAAACACCGTGATCTTTCTTAGTTGGCGAAAGGCCAAAAACGAATGAATTCTGCGAACGAGCGTGCACCGCTTAAATGCGAATTCGCCTTTTCGCGTTTGCGCAGAACAAACAAAACATGCAAATAAATATTAGAATGCTAGAGAGCGATCACGGTTATAGGGATCGAACATGCCGGCCACCTTGAAATATATCATTTCAAAACATAACATTGCTAGATATACAATATTAACAAAGATAAACAGAAAACATTGCAAATGAAATAGAATATTTAATAAATTTAAAAATTGTATCATTACAGTTCTAATGGTAACCTTGATAATTTTACAATTGGCCTCTTCACTAAGCCATCTGCAGTTTTGACTGATACAACTCGAACACAGTTGTCCTTGCCTGTAAATACTTCTGCGATTCGTCCCATCCGCCATTTCATTGGTGGTAGGTTGTCCTCTTTGATCAATACTAGATCTCCCACCTGTAGGTTGGGTTGCCGGGTTAACCACTTGGGTCGTTGTTGTAGACGAGAGAGATATTCCGACTGCCAACGCTTCTAGAAGTGCTGCAAAAGTCTTTGGGTTAGCGGCCACCTAGAAAGACGATTGATTTTGGAAGACGTAAAATCTGTCTCTGGAACATCTGTAAGAGGACTTCCAATAAGAAAGTGACCAGGTGTTAGTACCGTGAGATCATTTGGATCACTGGACATTGGGGATATTGGCGCGAATTCAGAAAAGCTTCTACTTGAGTTATGATGGTATACAGCTCTTCAAAGGTCAAGATGATGTTAGTTAATATTCGCTTGATATGAAATTTAACAGATTTAATTCCTGCTTCCCAGATGCCTCCCTTATGAGGTGCAGCAGGAGGGTTAAAATGCCAATTGATACCTTCATCAGACATGTTACGACTAATTATCGCGTTGTGCCTGTGATACTTTCTGAGAGCCGTAAAATCTTTAAGCTTTTTGTTAGCACCAACGAAATTAGTGCCACAGTCACTATATATATCTAAACACTTGCCTCGTCGCGCAATAAATCTTTTTAACGCGAGAAATGAGTCAGTTGATAGATCACTTACAAGTTCACAATGAATTGCTCTGGTAGCAAGACATGCAAAAAGTGCTAAATAAGCCTTGCAGGTTTTAGATCTGCTGCCTTTCGACATTCGAATTGTAAAAGGGCCAGCAAAGTCTACACCAAATTTAAGAAAAGGACGTGATGGATTCACGCGACTTGGGGGTAGATCTCCTAACATTTGTTTAGCTGTTTGAGCTTTAATTCTAGAACAGATCATGCATCGTGTTATTTGGGAACGAATAGCGTCTCTGGCTGAGATTATCCAATATTTTAGCTGCAAGCATGACTGTAAAAGTTGAGGTCCAGCGTGTAAGTTAGTAATGTGATAGTGAAATATGATTAAGTCCGTTAGAATTCTCCTTTTTGGAAGAAGAATTGGAAATTTTTGATTTTCAGGTAGATTTGAGTAACGTAGGCGACCGCCCACCCCCAGCATTCCTTTTTTATCAATGAAGGGATTGAGGGGCAGAAGCTTACTTCTGGGATTGAGCAATTTTGACTGTTCTATCGAACAAATTTTCTATTCAAATTCTTGCCTTTGCGAGATTTTTATCCAGAAGGTCAAAGCGTCAGATAGTTCCTGTGATGTCAAGAATTCAAAATTTCTTTCACTGCGTGGTCGTCTACTGTTGCCGATGAACCTAAAACAATAAGCGGTTACTCTTTGTAATTTGGAAGAAAATTTTCTCAAAAGATTAAGAATGTCATTTGAAGATACGGGCTCGGATGTTTTTCCAATTGAACAAGACAATTTCTTTCGTTCTTCCTTCAAAGCATTTTCAAAAAGCGATACTTGATTCGAACATTGAATATTGTGATAAAGCCATTTTGGGCCTGACCACCGCAAGTCGTTATAAACAAGTGCTGAGGGTAAAAGTCCTCTAGTTGCGCAATCAGCAGGATTGGCTTTACTTTTTACATGATACCAATGGGTTGAAGATAATACCTATTGTATTTCGGAAACCCGATTAGCTACAAATGTTTTCCAACGGGTTGGTTCCGAATGTAACCACGCTAATACTATCGTTGAGTCAGTCAATCCGTAAATTCTATCAATCGATATTGGTAAGGAATTTTTAACTGCTTGAACAATGCAATATGTGGTAGTAGGACAGCTGAACATAAGTCTAGCCTGGGAATAGAAATAGTCTTCAATGGTGCTACCCTAGTCTTTGATGTTAAAAGACTTACCTTAATTGTGGAATTGTTGGATGATCTTAAATAAATTACAGCTGCGTATGCTTTCTCAGATGAATCACAAAATGCGTGCAATTCGACAGTAGTAGCTTCAGGCAATAGTACACATCTAGGTATATGAATATCTTTAAGATAAGAAAGTTGAGTTAGATAATTCTGCCAAATGTGCTCAATTTCCTTTGGAACCGGGTCATCCCATGATATTTGAGCTTTCCAAATGTCTTGAATCAATATTTTAGCTGTTATGATAAATGGAGCTAGCCAACCAAGCGGATAAAAGACTTTGGAAATAGTGGACAAAATTGTTCTTTTTGTAACGCGTTCTTTACTTTCTGAAGTGGCGAAATCACAGGTAAAATGATCTGAAATTGGATGCCATTCCAACCCTAGGACTTTAATGGTTTTGGTATCAACAATCTTACATGAAGAATTCCCAGTGCTCTGTAGTTTGAGAGATTCTTCAAAAATTGATCGATCATTCGAACACCACTTGTGTAATTGAAAACCCCCTTTATACAATAACTGACACAACTCAGGAATCAAAGTAAGAGCTTCTTCTCTGGTATTTGAACCAAAAAGGACGTCATCTATGTAACAATTACTACTAATTATGTTTGCAGCGTTTGGAAAATTAGATTCTTCATCTATAGACAATTGTTTGAGAACTCTAGTAGCTAAATAGGCAGCTGGTGTTGAACCATAAGTAACGGTATTCAATCGATACATAGCGATTGGTTTTGTGGGGGTCATCAGCCATAAAATTCTTTGAAAATTACGATCCTCAACATGTATCAAAATCTGACGATACATTTTTTGTAAATCGGCAGTAATTGCTGTGTTGTAACTTCTAAACCTTAAAAGAATGGAAAATAAGTCATTTTGTACTCTAGGACCATTCATAAGGGTATCATTCAACGATATTCCAGAAGACGACTTCGAGCTAGCATTAAACATTACACGCAATTTAGTGGTTAAACTAGACTCTTTTTAAACCGAATGATGAGGTATGTAATAATGTGTGTTCAACTTATCCGAACTGTTCTTGGGCAACTCTTCCATGTGGCTAAGAGACAAGTATTCTGCCATAAAGTTTTTGTACTGTTGATATATCTCAACGTTGTTCAATATTTTTTCAAGGCTAAGAAATTTGTCTAGCGCTAGTGATTTGGAATTTCCCAATAAACTTCTATCTGGTTTAAACGGTAACTTTACTGAATATCTACCATCGTCATTACGAGTGAAATTTTCCAGAAAATGAGTTTCGCATAATTTTTCTTCCTTGGTGAGAAGTGGTGACGAAAGTATTTGTTCCAGATCCCAAAATTTTCGAATTCAATTATCGGTATGTACATTTAAGTTATTAACTGAAACACAGTCAATCTCGGAAACTTCAAATGAAGTTCGACCTGAAATAATCCACCTAGTTTGGAACTTAACGCAAATGGAAGCTTTTCACTTCTTTTAATGATATCTGGTTTAATTAAAGTCAAAAATACGTTTACGCCTAACAATATGTCAATCTCTTGCGACTCATAAAACAACCGATCGGCTAACACTAAATCATTAAAATTGTCACACAATTCTTTTGGTAAACTAGCATGTGGTAATTTACCCGTTATTCTATCAATAACAAATGCCGATGTATTAACCCTCAAGTTGCTTTCAAAATGAGGTTTGAATAACAAATCAACCTCTCCACTACTCTTTGTAGTGGAAGTTCCTAAAGAAGATATTGAGACTGATTTTTTCCGCACAGTCAAACCTAATTTATCACTGCAAGCTTTGCGGATAAATTACCTTTCATTTCCAGAATCCAGAAGACATCTGCATACGTGGAATTGGTTATTTATATCTTGTACTCGAATTAAAGCAGTACACAATAACACTTGATTATTTTTTAGAGCTGCATTAGCTCCGACACTGAAGCTTTCCTCAAAGTTAGCGCACACAGCAGTTTCAGGGTTATCTGCTGAGGATTCCCCGATATCCGTCGTGGGAATAAACTCCTTTGCTTTAGGGCATAAGGGTGTTGGATTAGTTTTACTTTTACTATCCATGTGTAGAATAGTATGATGCAGTCTTCCACAATGTTTACAAAAATTTGCACTTTTACACAATCTTAATTAATGGAAACTTGAAAGACAATTAATACATAATCTTTTAGATTTTACAAATTCAAACCGTTTCTGAACTGGCAAATTTAAGAATTTGTCACACTTATGTAAATTATGGTCTTCTCGGCAAAATTGACATTTCCCTATATTTATTAAAACAGTAACGTTGTTGGGTACGCTTTTCTGCGATTTGTATAAAGATTTACTGTTTTGCAAAGTTCTGGCATAATCCTTCAGGAATTCTATAAATACTGTAAGATTAGGAACCTTGTCCTTTTTAAGCTGTCGTTCCCACCATAGTTTCGTAGTTGTATCCAATTTCTGCAAAACTATGTACATGATTAAGGTGTCACTAAAACTTTCTACTTTCTGTCCTAACGCTTCTAGAGATCGGGTTACCTCATTAACCTTATCTACCAAACTCAAAATAGATGAAGCGAATTCCGAATACAATTGAGAAATACTAAAAAGCTTTTGACTATGTGCGAATATCTGTTCCCTTTTATTTGAGAACCTCTCCGTTAACAAATTCCAAGCAATTGCATAATTATGATCGGTAATCAAGATAGATTGTACGATTCTGAATGCATCTGACTTTAGCGAAGCTTTTAAATACTGCAATTTTTATGCGTCTGATAAACTATCATCCATATGAACACTCGCGTTAAACAAGTCTCTAAAAGTAAGCCACTCAGTTATCTGACCGCTAAAAGTTGGTAACGTTAGCTTTTGTAGTTTCAAACCTTCTTAATTGACTTCTATTCTAGAATTTTGAAATCTTTCTTTTTCACTAATTTCACTCGACTTCCTAACGAGATTCAAATAGAGTTCATCGATTTTCTCAGTATTTAATTGCTCTTCATCTATAAACTCATCAATAACTGCTTTACCACAGACATCATAAATACTCTTGAATATTTCTTTCAAACCTAATTCGAATGTTTTACATTTGCTTATTTCTAAATCTAATTCAGCACTGTCAAAAGCACCAAGATTTATTTTGTCCTTAAACTTTGTAAATTGGGCTTTTAAAACGCTCTTTCTAATACCTAGTTCTTTCATTTTTTTTTCAGACATATTTTTTAACTGTTAAGATAAATAAAGTATCGAGCACTCACCAATTTCCAATAGCTGGCGGTAGTTTCTTGATAACTGAAATATGTCGTGCGTTCTAAACTTTCGGCGTTACTTTGTAGCTATAATCAAACCAATTCAGCTTCTTCGGACATCAAACATTCGAATGTATTTTTAGCTCTTGCTTCTGAAGACCAGATCGGTTTATCTCCGGATCGACGGACCAGTGTGCAGTGGCATGCATTATGCCAGAAGAAAACAAGTGGACTGTACTTGGCAAAACAATAGCGTTTATTGCAGCAATACATGTGTACAAATGATAATATAAAGTAATACAACTGAGTACGTTCGTACTCAGTTGCATACTCAGTTAGCTCGTACTCAGTTAGCGTGCCGAATGGCAAAAAACCACCGTGATCTTTCTTAGATGGCGAAAGGCCAAAAACGAATGAATACTGCGAACGAGTGTGCACCGTTTAAATGCGAATTCGCCTTTTCGCGTTTGCGCAGAACAAACAAAAGATGCAAATAAAAATTAGAATGCTAGAGAGTGATCACGGTTATAGGGATCGAACAGTGATATTATTGAAATTTTATCATCGATTGCGAGGTAGGAATATTCTAGAAAGATTCAGTGTTAAGGGTAGCATAAATATTAATTTATTAAAGTTGCTTTTAAAGTTATTATTAAAGTTATCTTTAGGTCGCATTTTGGAAAAGAGATTGTATTTTATTAATAAGAGAATTTGGAATACGCTTTAAAAGTAATTTAGGAGAACGCGGTTTTTCGTTACACACACACACACACACACATATATATATATACTATCCGAAGGTAAGCCTTTCCTCTCAGTTTTCCATAAATTCTTAAGTTCAGTAACACAGAGAAAAAGGACTTGCATCATATTAAAATGTTATACAACGGTGATTGCCAAGTTTTAACTGGAGTCCTTATTTACAGGAAGGCATGAGAATGTTGTTGCTTTTGATCTGGAGAGCTTCCAGAAAACTCTTCTTGTTTATTACAGAGCAAATAAGTGTCATATTATTTTATCTTTTAAAATACTTTACTCGTTACCTTCCTTATTATTGCGAGACTAAAAATTTCATACTAGCATATTCTTAGTGAAATCTTAGTATAAACTTAAAATAATATGGTAATAATAGTAATATAAATTCTATAGGTGTAATATTAAATTTAAGATCTAAATTGCAAGACAGTAAAAAATTACGGCATATGTTAAACTGAGTTTCATACACGGAAATATATATTGGTTTAATTTATCTTACTTTATTGTTTCTGCAGTAGAAAATAAAATACATGCTCGAGCCCTTTTTTTATCGATTGAGTAATACAGTTTTTTCTAACAAAAATTTTTTGAAAATACATGATTTTAGTAAGACCTTAATGGCGGATTATTTTTCTTTTCAAAGTGTAATTTTGAATATCAAAATCTTTTTCCGATCGTACAGACATGAAGTTTTTATACATTTACCTTATCTAAGCATTCGTAAATTTTCCTCTGTGCTGTAAAAGGACAAAAATTTTATGAGTATTTTATATATATATATGTATCTCTCTCTCTCTGTATATATATATATATATATATATATATATAATATATATAAGTTGAAATAAAAAGAAAGTGATTTCACAGAGTATTTGGAAAGAATTATAAGGACATATACTTTTTTACGAGAGATTACAAAGGATGAATGAATGATAACCAAATTAACTGAATAAATACTTTTCTCATAAATATGAATGAATTCTTGTGAAATCAGCTTTTTAACCAATAAGATAAAAAGTGACCTCTTTTTTGCGTTCTGGTTTAGTTTGTGAAAATCTATGAAAAAGAAAATCACTCAATAAAAATCTACTGTATCGCATAAAGATGTTATGCTTGTCGATTGCCAACTTTTTGCTAAATAAGTCGTTATCCTAGAAACGCATAGTATGTTTGTAATTTGTTCATTTGGGTACTTTCCAAAAAAGTTCGTTGTTTATCTCGCATCAAATATGTATCATCTTACGTAATCGCATGAACCTCCTTTTTTGCCTTCTCGTCTCAATTTTTTTAAAAGAAAACCTGCAACAAGGAGTTTCGTTTACAGAAATAAAATATGATAAAGAAACTAAAGATTCGCGTGTAAATAATTCTTTGGCTTGTACGATGTATTAATATAACAAGGTAAAATTAGTTCATTATCTTCAACTTCAAACTTTATTAAAAAGCTTTATGCTAGTTTATTATAATTCTTGAATCTTAGAAAAGTAATCTTGTAAATCTGTTGTCTGATTCTTATAGGAGTAAATTTTCTCTTATAACAAGGTTTACATTCTACATAAGGAAGATGGATGAAAATTAATTATAGGTTAGACCCGCGTGTGGAAAAATGAATAGTATCAAAATCCCCAAAGCACAATAAACCTAGTAACAAAAAGGATGTTGAAAGGGTGTAAAAAGAAATTAATAAAACTGAGCTAGAAATTATTTTGGTTGATGGACTCATCAGTCTTTGTTAGTATTGTTAAAAATTAAAATGACGCCGTATAGAGTAAACGAGGAAAATGTGTAAAATTAATCACACAGAGATTGCTCCGACTACCAAACGTATCGTCAGCCAGTCGATCGTGACTCAAATTTCGGTCGCTTGTGAAAATAGTTCCAGCCTAATGTTGTTGCAACATTCCAAGCCACGACTATTTGGTTTTCTTGGGTCAATATTTTTGTTACTATTTAAAATATGGAAAGTTGTGATAAACACTTTTACTTCGTGACCTGAATTATTTGAACGCAACATGCAGTGACATTTTCTGGCATTTTGAAGACACATCACTACATGACGTTACTAATCTTCTTACTAATCTAAGACTCTTCCTTTTTTCTCGCTTGCACTGTTTGTACAGTTGAACCTGGTTTATAAAAATTTTTACTTTGTTTATGCGGAACTTTATTCGCTACAAATTAATTCTCTACAAGAAGGACATCGAAGTAAGCGAGAAATCCACACAAATGAGGACTTATCAGACATGCATTTCTATATTATAACAATATAACTGTTATATCTCGGAAATATTTCTTTAGAGCAACGAGTAAAAACGACTTGATTTCCTTTAAAACACTTTAATGGACGAACGCACCACAACACCACACAGCAACTGACATTCTGAAGAGCGAACTAAAAACTAAAAGTTAGGCCGTCTGCACACGGAGCAACTCAAAAGAAACTGATTACTGACTCCAATCACAAACCATTCCGTGATGAGTCGTAACCTATGTAATTGAATGGAACCACGCACACGGTGCAACTGGTTACAAACCGGTCCAACGGGTTTGTAACCAGTTGCGTCTGCACACGGAGCAACTCAAAAGAAACTGATTACTGACTCCAATCACAAACCAGTCCGTGATGAGTCGTAACCCATGTAATTGAATGGAACCATGCACACGGCGCAACTGGTTACAAACCCGTCTACATGGGTTACGACTCATCACATACTGGTTTGTGATTGTAGTCAGTAATCAGTTTCTTTTAAGTTGCTCCGTGTGCAGACGGCCTTACAGTTACATTAGCTGTTTCCGGCGCGCGTTAGAAGCGCCGTCTAGTGAGGAGGTAGGATGACGCAACAATAACTTTCTCGTATAATTTTATTGCATATAGTTATTATTTGGTAAGTGATTTGTTAGTTTTGAAGTGTTTTGCTTCTACAGTAAAACCTCATTTATCCAGATCTCCGGATGATCCGGATCAGATTTAAATACATTATTTTTATTTAATGATTTCGATAATAATTTTTAACTATGAAAGCAAGAACGTAACTACGCCAAATATTTTCTTTTTAGTTTGATTCAATGTACAGTTCCTGCATAACTTGTACAATAAATTACGGTATTAAAATTCTTTTTGCTAAGTTTAAGAAATCTTTACTAGGCTTGCGAATTCTTTGTTAAGAAATGATGTGAAAAAATATTTTTATACTGTTTTATGTCTTGTAAACGATATTATGTAATTTTGTTACAAAACATAGTTTTTTATCGTAATAAACGGTATGTCTGCTTAGTTAAGGATTTTGTTTTGCTTATTTCCCATATTTCCAGGATTATACAAACTTTCGATTATCCGGATTGCCTATGGTTCCAGTTGGTTCGTGTAAACGAGGTTTTACTGTATTGCTAAAGTCCAAAATTTCTTAACAATGAAAATGCGGCGATTTAAGAATTTTAGAGTTTTGATTCATTGCATAAATAAGTCTATTTCGTCAAAACGAAAAATATGTTCTTGAGTAACCCGAAGCAAAAATGGACGTATTCCGTATCTTGACAAATACTTCATCAAAGATTTTGGCTCCCTGATATTGAAAAATAAATGAGAGTCTGCAGTTTATTTTAGCTGTAATCAATCCATCCGTATGAAGTTATAAAATTTTTTATATCTAAAGATTCATCAATTTCTTGTACCGTTTCGTGCATGAGACCGTCATTCATTTTATAGATCTATTGTCCAGGTTCGCATGAGCAGAAAAAAAATAGTATATTTTCCATTTGTTTTTTGTTTACTCGCTTCTTTACAATCAAAGTTAAATGCTTTTTTATTCCTTGAGAGCTTTTTTTTATTTAGAGGGTTGAGAGTGTTGAAGACGAGAGTGCTCACAAAGCTGGAAAAACTAACTCTGACTTCAATACATAAAACACTGTACCGAAAAAAATTAAGGGAATCCAGGACACAAAATTGTTCAAATTTTCGAAAAATTTTTTATTGCATTAAAAATGTTTTTGTCCTTTTACGCTTAAAATGACGTTTAAATCATGTTTATATCTTAATTAGAATAGTATAAATTATTATTTTTTTTGCAACATTCTAATAGTAACCAACCGTTGTTTAAACCTGTAAGTGCGTTTTACTGCATGATGGTTTTTTTTCCTGTTTCTCGTCTGTAAATTGTTATAAGTCAAGAACCGTTAAAGATAAATGGTTGAAACTTGGAACATGTCTTTTTCAACTATTTTGCTTTAATTTTGATTCAGCAAATTTGAAAAAAAGAATTTTGTTTTGAAAATATGATTTTTTAAAAATAAGTTACAAAATTTTCTTCGTAATTTTTAATCTAAATATTTTTAATTCCTTTAAAAATTAATATTTCAAAAAATGCTGAAACAAAATTAAAACTTTTATATTTCTGTTTAATTAAATGAAAAAATTTTGAAATTCGACAAATAATATTTCGAGTTATAAAGATTTTAAATTACTTTCTTTTATTCAAAATTTTAAATTTAATTTTTTTAAAAACATTTTGAGACATTTTATGATGTGATTTTGTTTAAAAATTGTATGGTTGACCATCACAAAAAAATTCAAAATTTTAACTCAAATAATTTTTTTTAAAAATGTGTCCCGGACCCTCTTAAATGCATTAGGATATGGTATCACGCAAGTACGTATGATGCGGGTTCCAATGTTTTCTATTTAGAACTAAGAGAACGTCATCTCTCTTCTAAAATGAGAGAATGTTATTACAAGAAATAAACAGCTAGAAAATGAATCACAACCGTCAGCGAAAATAAAATTATGAGAGAGCACTTGGCGTCCGACACTTTAAAAAGTGTTTGATGTTTAGTTAGTGTATGTTTGGTTTGTAAGATAGGCTGATGTTTCAGTAAGAATTTTTTTCCCCTAATTTTTTATATATAATCATGGTGACATACGTGGAGCAAAATCGTTTTATTATAGAAAGGAAGAGAGCATATCTAAAATCCCCTGAGAAAAGTTTTCAAATAAATATGCAATTTCACTTTCCTTATATTTTTCATGAAAGGATTCGAAAAAATAGTTTAGCAGTGATCGGGGAACTTTAGGAATCAGGTAGACTGAATACAATTTTTAGTTGATCAAAGAAATAGCGACTACATATTTCTGAATGAGGAACTTTTAAACTACGAAATAATTATTTAAAATCTAGTAAAAATTATATAGTAATACATTAATTCCAGTTGCATATTGGAACATGCCTGAGGGTATTGTGGAAGTATAAAGACAATGCGTCAGAACTTTTTTTTCTAATGTCCTTAAAAACCTTTGTTAAACTATAAAATTTTAAATTAGGACAGGAGAATGTTTAATAACGAAAAAAAGAAAAATGTACACAAAATGAACTATTTTAGTCTGACGATGATATGAAACGGATCATTTTACATGATCTTTTAAAAGTTGAAAAATTCTGGCATTAAAAGAATTTTTTCATGAATTAGAGAGAAACATCTTTTATTGTAATAAGGTTTTAGAATATTTGCAATCTAGAAAACCCTGAATGCATGAGATGCATATGAAATTTTAACATGAATAAACTTGCCTCTTAAATAACTTATTAAACTTAAAAAGTAATTTTATGATTTAAATTTCTAAAACATTAATTTTAGATAAATTATTTATCTCTTTCTTCGTCTTAAATTGGTTTTCAGATTCCTCACCAGTAAGTGTCTTACGCGATCATCTAGATGCAGACTAGAAAAATTATAAGAGTGCTTTCATTTACTCATGCTAAGAATTCCTCGAGCCAAAAATACATTAACATGTGTTTTTCATTGGAGTTTCTTCATCCTTGTTAATGATCCATCACTCCAAATAATTTATATTCCGAACCAATTAAAAAAGCATTTGTCTGAATCCATATGCAACCTGTCACAGAACAGGTGTAATTAAGATCTGACAAAGTAAGTTTGAATTCCTTTGAGATATCTCAGGAGGATTTCTTATTTAAAACAATTTTTTCAAAGATTTCTCTTACGAAATTATAGATGCTAATGATACATTATAATGCCATTTAATAATCTTAAAAAGGATGAAACTTTTAAAGTAAATACTGTTTTTTCCATTGGAACTTTGCTTGTTATATAAATATATGCAAACTATAACATAAATATAAAGGATAAAAGTGTTTGAAGGGATTGGAGAGGTTCTCAACTTTCATCTAGACATAACTATGATTATTTTAAGTCAAAAAGTACTTTTTAAAATAATTTTAAGTGCGATAAATATTCTATCACAGTTTTTGAAACATTTAAAAATAATTTTTAAAACATAATTATCAGAGTAATATTACCATATTTGTTTCTTTTATCGATTCCTTCTTGTATATGGCGTTTGGCAAATATTTTTTCTCTTAAACGTTTAATAAGATAAATTCAGTGAAAATCAGAGTAAAAGTGAATAAAGTAATTTATATATAAAGATGAAAATGTTTGGCAAAATATATTTTTTCAGGTCGAGATATTAATAATGAAAAGTTCCCATTAATCATACAACTGAATGCTGGAAAATCTCCAATTTGAAAATACCTTAAACTTTTCTAACGTGGCAGGTACTTTGTACTGGGGATGTTAGTCAAACCACCCTGCCATCCACTGACACCATCTTAGGCAAAGATTCTCAACTTTTTTATATCTAGCCCCTCCTCCCTTTGGAAGGTCTTCAGACCCTAAATCCCCCCCCCCTAATTTCTGCTAACCATCTGCGACTAGCCCATCTTGATCGATTTACCCATCGAATGGGATTCAAATGAATTTTCATATGTTCTCACAAGCATATCCATAAAACAAAGAAAGCGCAACACATTTATTTACCCACGTTAACGTGTTCTCGTCATTGCTATGCTTATAGAAGGTTTTACTTTGTTTATTGAATTAAAATATTCTACGCAATATACAGAAATATAATGTTCAGGGGGTGCTGTCAACTTTTAACATGACATCCCTAGTCATAAAGCAGAGATAATAGCTTCCAGCTTTGTTTGAAAAACCAGATGAAAATATTCAACAACATCAAAATTTAATGGAGTAGCAAACTACTAATAGTCCCTCCCACCTCGCTTCGCGATTTTGCTCACGATGAATACGAACTTTTTCTGTCTCTCGAGTAAAGACTTTTCTCTGAGCATTTTGTTTTTAATACTCCTCTGATGGAAATTGATGACTTATGACTGGCAATTTATTTTTATACGACATAAACAGAAATCTGGTCTTTACATAGCAGTTGTATACTTAGAGATGTTTTACTGCGATTTTCTTTAAATTTTTATTTTATGAAGCATGTTTTATAAACACATAAAGGAAACGGTTTTTTAGCCTGTGAGAAGGGGGAAACTTCAAAATTGGAGAACAATGCAGGTTTAAAACGACGTACGTGTAGTCGACAGATACTTACCAGATTCCTCTTGATTTTCGGGCAAGGGTTTTATCACTAACAGACGAACATGTCTAATAAATACTTTTATTGATCCACACTAATTAATCCTAATGTATACACTAAGACGTTTTCTCAGACGGGAGAGACAGTTACTGAGCAAAGCCCTACTAGTTACTTTTAAGGCTGTTGTGTACTAACCTATTGAATTCACTCACCTCAATGTTAACCAATGGAGAAAATGTGTCCAAGGATTGCTGACTTGGATTTAAAGATTTAAAAAAAATTGTACACTGTAATAGAGAAAGAAATTTTACACCTTGAGGCATTTTTTGTTTTAAAAAATGCAAATAATATTTTTAAATTTAAATTATTCGGGGAAAAATCTTGTATAGTCTATTAAACGCTCATAAATTCTTTTGGTGGATGAAATTTATAAAATGAATCCTGTTGCAAGGTGCAGAAAAGTTCACGATACCTGAAAATACCATTTTCTATGGATTATCAATATTTATATAGCTGTAAATAGTAGATAAATTTTCTCCATAGGTAAACATTGAAGTGAGTGAATCCAATAGGGTTAGTACACTGCAGCCTTAATCGGAATCAGTATGGAAGGTGTAACCACCTTATGCAAGGTGATATCGGGTTGGTTTCATTTATATAACGCTTTTCCCTATGTGACACTCAGTTACACTGAATTTGAATTTTGAACGAGTACTCAGTTACACTGAAGTTACACTCGTACAAGATTCCGACCGCATATTTGCCCTTTAAGGTTCAAAATTCTGTTTTATTTTAAGGATGGAGCAACACCTACACATACCTGCATTAATGACTTTATATTAACACTTAGCATTAATGACTTAGTATTAACAATGGATATCAGGCACCTGGGCTCTTTCCGTACATTATCCCGCTTCAAAATACAATTCATCATGCGTAGAATGCGTAGGTAAAATTGTAGGGTGCCCAAGTTACCATTTACCACATTGTTTTTTAAACTGAGACTTTCTTTGTTGTTGATGACCTCTTACAGGAGCGTTACAAGATAACGATCTGCTACAGGGGTGACGAGAGCCGAAGCCGAAGCCGAGCCAAGAGGAATGATTTATCTCAGTTTCCAGACGTTATTAAAACCCCTCTTTTTGAGTTACGGGCAGGAGAATCTTAACCTTTTACTATACAGTATTAACAATACAGCAATAAAGATAAAATTGAAGTGACGCGTTATTCTGAGAAGCAGATACTTATACAACCTTTAAATGTTGATGGAAATAGACAGGTCTTATAGAAATTTAGCAATGAAATACGCGTATGATCTGCAGCCTGTAAAAGATTTACTATTTTGGTGCTCCTGACATTCACAGAGGTGAAACAGCCATTAAAATATTTTTGGTGATAAAATCCCTAGAATTATGAAAGGAAAAATTTTGGCTGTTCTGCTAATATTAGAACTTCAGTTTCCTATCAAAAATGATTATTTCAGGAATTATTTGTTGCAGAATTTATAAACCGAGTTATGATGTTTTATGCGAATGGCAATTTCGTAGGTACTATAAAACGTGAAGAATAATACCCTTAGCATTTTTGAGACATGTTCAAGTACGCTCCTGAAACTTTGTATGCTTTTGTGATTCCATGATACACTTCAGAGGTGAGCCTTTTACATCTTAGACAGAAAATATAGAGTTTATAAAGAGAAATGATAGCACAGAGCAGAAATTATTTGAATTTGCAAACTACACATTACCATCAAAAAGATACTTTGCCTCTCTTTAAGTTTTCTTACTCAAAGTTTAAGTAATTTAATGTATATGTAGTTATGCTTGGAATGTTAATGGAGATCTAAAATTCAAATGCAAAATTTTATTTTTTCTCTTTGAGATATTCTCTCAAACTAATTTCTGGAACATCCAATAACTTGAAGATTAATTGTAATCGTAATCGAAAGGATAAAACTCTAATTTATTATCAAATTAGCATATAAAAAGTGACGTTTGTGCCTTGATAGTGTGTGAGCTCATAGCTAGAATCTACTTTTAAAGTTACTGTTTAGTACTGCTTACATGAAACTTATGAAGTACGCATATCAGTAACTCTCACCTCCTTAAAATATACTATAAAAATTAGCAATAGCAACTGGTTTCGGAAAATTTTTTATAGTTCTTTAGGATTCATTTTTATGGTTTTTCTTATTTCTATAGGGAGCACTTTTTATCACCCGGACTGATTCCGAATTATATTAATTAATTCATTTGTAATTTTTAATTCATTTGTAATTCATTTGTAATTATATCATTTGTAATTTTTATTGTGGAATTTTAAGGAACTGGATATTCCTGTTTTTCTCCTTAGTGTGAGATACTGCTTGCAGTTAAAAGTCTGCTGGAATTCTGTTAAATATTTGAAGCTGATAAATTGATTTACTGGCTTATCCATAATAATGCCAGTTATGGAGGATAAAAGGATGGAGTTGAATTTTATAAGTTACTGGGGGGTTTTACACCGTATATGTCAAGTTTTGTACTTGACAGTTAAGTGTACGTTTGAGTGGAACTGTTCTTACTCAAGGTTCAATCCTCTTTACACGACAATCAAGCTGTTATTTTTCTTTTCCTCATGGCAGTGGTTGATTACTAGAGACAGGAATCATAACAGTAGTTAATATTCACTCAAAAAATTGTGTGCAAATAGAAAAGGAGCAGTTAGAAATGAAGCAGAGAATTTCTTATAAAGGAACGAAAGTTTAAATGTGATGCATTTCTGGGAAATTTATGAAATCCTGAAACTTTACTAGCGAGCAGTCTTACCACATTTGAATTTCTATAGTTTATCATTATTTTTTGCGTAGGATTATTCAGAATAATAACTTAAATTCAAAGATCTTTGCAGAGGTGAAATATTTCGGAATTTTCTTTTTCTGAGGTTATTTTCTTCCACAAAAATAAACTAAATCCTGTATTTATATGGTTTAAGTTTTAAAGAATAGTTCGCAAACATTTTCTCTATTGATCTTTTTTATGCGCTTTATAATACTAGTAAATGTGTATTTTAGTATTCAGGGAAAGTTTTATTATCCAAGGAATATTTTAGGAATGACTTCGGGATGAATATACACGTCTAAGGACGTATAGTGTGTCCTTACATATAAAAATAGACTGCATGTAAAAATGGACTAGAGATACAATTTTGATACATAAACTTCCTTTCTTCGGAAAATAGGAAAATAGTTAATTTTTAGAATATTACTTTCATGTTACATTCTTCACAGAAATAGCAATCAGTTCGAACACGGTAAGAATTTTGACAAATTGACGAAAATATACGTTTTTTACCTCCTATGACATAAATCAATCATTTTACTTCCCCATCTATACCATTGTAAGAAAGAATGCTCTTGATCCGAAAATAGAAAAGTCTTCTTTTCCTTAGAAAGAGGTAATCTGAAAGAAAGAATAAAAAAAAGTGATAAAAATAGTGTTGAAAATTGGGAAAATAACCTTCATTTTACACCGACTACACGTTTCATCATTTGTATTTTTCATGTACGTGTTGACATGCCCATTATGAATGTAAAATATAAAGCTAATTTTCTCTGCACAGTTGTGGTCTATGTGAATTTTTTTTTGTCTAGCAAAATGCAAAAATTCATGTATAACTGATAGTTAATAAGATGGGAAGAATACCCCTAGCATGTTTGAGACAGGTTCAAGTACGCTCCTCAAACTTTGTATGCTTTTGTGATTCCATGATACACTTCAGAGGTGAAAATTATATTCAATATAGTGAAAGATATCAATATATATTTTCGACTTGAAAGCGGAAAATTACGTTTTAAGCGAAATTGTTTTGAACGTTTGTTAGTTGTTAAGTATATGCCCTTGAAATTTGTAAACTAAAAGGAACTTGTGTTATTACATCTAAGTACCACTGAAATAAGTCTCACCACCATGGTTTCATGGTAAGAGCAAAATAAAAGTCTGGATTAAAATAAATAGTTTATTGAGGGCATTATATTATTACATAGTACTTGTGGCAAATTGAGGGCTTGATGTTAGTACACCACTATTATGCTTTCAAACAAAATAATAAACTACAGCTTCTAAGCGAAGAATACTTAACACAAGTTGCTAAATTGGAAGACATAAAGATTTTGAAACCCTATTTCTTATTTAACAAATAACTCATTCTGTCATGCTTAGTTACATACTGTATTTACTACATCTTGTTTCTAAGTCGGTCGTTCGTACAACATATTTGATTGGCCCTCATCTCAGCTGATCTAATCTTGGTAGACTCGAACATCGGGCACAGTCACAGCTGCAGTTGAACTCAGCTATCAGTACTTGTTTCCTAGTTAAGATCAGAATGTTTGGGAAGTTATTCATCTCGTTTAGGGACTTATTTATGCCACTACGTCCTTTTTCATCACTTCTAAATTTTGCATTCTCGTTTACCAGGTGATAGAGGTCTAAGGATATTGAGATAAATTTTGCTACTTTTGCGATGGGAAAAGAAATTGGTCATGACCGCGGAAGGGTGGCCATATGGACAGTTATTTTAGATATACCTAGTAGTTAAATCTTTCTGCTTGACTCAATTTTTTTGATATCCTAATGTTGCAAAATAAATAAATGAATGAGTTTTAACTTCGTTAAATTATGTATCCACTTAAAGAATTTAAATTTTTACTTTTGTTTCAGTTTACAAGAACTCACTTTTAAGCCAATGAAGTTAGTTTTTTTCTTAGAAATTTTTATGCGTGAAAAGAAAATGTCCCACGGAGTCTCAGGGGCATCATCTAATAATTAAGCAAGACAGTATCTTATACAGTATTTTTGACAAATTATAAATTTTGGGTGCTTAGTAACAGTATAGTTTAAAAAAATAATTTATAAATATTCTAAGAAAAGTAATAGAAAACAGACATTTAAACCATATACATTACATGAGCTAATTTATAATATAGACATGTTTAGAAATGTAAATTAGACAAAATATTACATTATTAGACGTAAAGTAGTGGAGATGAAACCTGAGAATATTTCTGCGTAAGCATACTTTTTGAGAATTTTGTAGCGTATTAATCTAAACTAGTTGGTACCCGTCAAAACATGACGGCTAGATAGTAAATAAATGTACTAATACACAAATTATACTCAACACATCATTGACAAATGTTGAATATCATAATAATGCGCAGAAACAAATTAATGTTTAAGCAGCCTCGTGCTTAGTGAGTATCTAAAGCCAGATATAAAACTGTCACTGAGCATGCGCAGAAAGCTAATTTTTAATCGTAAATTATCGCTAATTAAACAGCACGGAATAAACAATTTCCATCATTTTTTATCTTATATTTCACAAACATAATTATCATAAAAATAAAAATGGCAGAGAGAGATCTAGAGAGACTCCACGGCATTAAAACATGTCACTGAGCACGCGCAGAAACAGTGACTTTCTAAAGCCAGATTGAAACATGCCACTGAGCATGCGCAGAAATAAAATTTTAATTGTAAATTATAGCTCATTAAAAAAATTGCAGTTACAAAAACCAAATTTGACAAATCTACAGATTATAATCTTTCGTTTAAGACCAAAATAAAGTAAATTGATACAGTAGTTTTCTCTCACGGACTGCCCAAAAAATCGGCTTAGCAACTTAAATACAAGTATATTGATTAGAGATCTTTTGCAATAGAGAATCACACAAATGATTTTAACTTTTTTACTAAAATTGCAATGTTTCAAAGTTGTAGTAATCTGGCTTTTATCAATGAATATTTTCTTCGAATATAAATATATTTTATGCAAAGAACTGGATGAATCATTTTGAGAATCAAAATCAAATTAAGATAGTCAGATGAAGCTCTACCCTCAGGAATTCAAAATTGCAGACCATTTGTTTAGAAACATAGATAATTTTTGACGAATCTATAGTGGGGGTGTCATATCTACAAGCTGACGTACTAATTTACTTTTCAACTGAAAATTTTTCTGTAACTATCTGTTACCTACATTATTTTTTGGGTAATCTGTATCCAGCATACTTTTAAGCTTGAGACGTGACATGAAATCTATGAATATTTTTCGCATATTAAGAAAGAGGCTAAGTTTAGGGAATCTAACAAGGTACTTACTTAAACTAAACTTTGAGTTAGAGGAGTAGAAATGAAATCCCACTCAATGATGCGGCCAATAAGTGGTTTCATAGCATTTGACAACTGAATTGGGCCCCCATGGTTTTTCAAAAAAATGTTCAGTATTATATGAAACCCGAGGATTTGTCACTGAACCTCATTTCTTTTTGGCTATTTGTGTGCTTGATAATTAACAAATTTATATCCCAGTTGCTGCTTATTGCAGATTATTTATTTATGAACTTGCAAAGAAACTTTGGCAAAGGGCTAATACTTCTTAATATGATATATTGAAAGAAACTTTTAGACGTATTTTGAAAGATGTTGAGTAATGAAGTGCTTAATAGAGGACATATTTATCAATTAATCTCAAAATTTAATGGAATCACTTACAGAAAGTTGCTTTGAATGAAACTTCTAGATCTATTGTTATACATAGCTGCAAAGCTTTTATGAAAAACAAAGTAATTAAAAAAATGTTTGAGTTGTACCATAAGTATTAGTACCAAAATCATTACTGTTAAGATGATTTAAACGCATACATCACCAAATATTTGATAAACATATAATTCCATTTTTCTAGAAAAAATAGTTTTCAGGAAAAAACTAGAATCTAGACAGTTGAGAATGGTCTTTGAAGATATCCATACATGCATAAGTAGTATTAAACACAATGTAACACTTTTAAGTGATTGCTGTCGACAGGTTTTTCGAAAACACAAAATGTCTTTCACAGCCAAAGGAACAGTATGATACTCACAAAATGATACACAGTTATAGAAATGCTAAAAATAGCAAGTGGGGGCTGCTAGTGTTTTGCTCTTCGAGAATAAATCACTTTAAAGCTTTCTAAATAATCTTTAAATGGGATGACTTAAAGCTTTTAATAATGCATTCCCGTGATTCGATTTAAATAAAACTGTTTATTATTTATTTTTTAAGACATACGTTCCCAATTATTCTAGATTTGTAATCATGCAGCAATTTACCCACTTTACTATTTTACTTGGAGCATATATCAAGTACAATGAATGGTAAGATTATCCTTTTCTCGTGTTCTTATCTCTGTGTGGAATTAATGAATACTAAGCAATATTTCAAAAAAATGGATGTGATCTTACATGAAGAAAAACGATACGTTAAAACGACATATCTCTTGTCTTTTATTGAGCTGCAATGAAATTTGATTAAATGACATGTTTTCAAATGAGCCGCATGTAATTCTTTTGAAATCTTTTCATCTACGAATATTTGAATCGATAGACGTTTACAAGTAGAACGTTTCCGTCTCTTAAGAATACGTGTCACTTAGCAATTATTGTTTTGGCAAATTTTCAGGAAAGTTGGTTCTACTACTTTCTCAGAGTACGCTTGGTAGACACGACAGAAGGATATTCGCCATGAGAAAACGATTGATAATTTGTGGGTGGTGGAATATAATTAGGAGAAGGTCTCTATAAGTTGTTTTTATGAAACCTGTAATGCATAGCCATATGCTATTGATAAATAAGAAAAAATTGGATATCCTTTATAATGTAAACTGTGGAAATGAATTACAGATTCATATAGTGGTATGCATTTTTCTTATTGATGCAGAAAATTTAGATACTTTTAAATTTTGTGTGGACGACGTAATATTATGCATTACCAAATGCTGCGAATTTGGTTACAGTGCAGTGCAAAATATACGAATGTAAAACAAAGAACTAACATTCCAATATGCATATGATTTTTTTTGAACAAGTACTATGTCTATAGACTTACTAGCTTGGGTAATTTTCTTTCTTTACGTTATTAGCTTTTATTTTAACATCATTGTTGCCCCATGTGACATATATTATTTGCTCACGCACCTTGTTTTATTTTTCCATACTACTACAATTTCTGGACATCTGTTGAACGCATGTATAACCACTCTTTGGCTTAACGATACTTTTTCTTTCCCTCCAACATTGCATGTACGTTTTCCTAAAGACATCTACACAACAATTAGGTAGAGTACTTTATTGATGAAGCACCATATACGTGAATCAATACTACTCCC
Organism: Dolomedes plantarius; assembly: GCA_907164885.2. Lineage (NCBI taxonomy): Eukaryota > Metazoa > Arthropoda > Arachnida > Araneae > Dolomedidae > Dolomedes > Dolomedes plantarius. Next base: position 51,484,178 of record OU015492.1, read on the forward strand.
AATGAGAGGAAAGCACGGGTATGTTCAAGGCTTAGTCGCGATCCGAACCCGAGTCCAATTCGGGGAAACTCAAGACCCTAACCACTATACGATGTGTGCAGGAAATGTAATGAAACTACGAAATTCTTTATAATATCTTTAGAAATATTGCTCTGTATTATCATTTAACATTGCAAATACAACTGCTCGTAAAGAGAATACGGGACCAGGTAACCTTACCAATGATGAAAATTTAAGATTAAATTTTGTCTTCCTTTGTTCACTCTTGCCTTAGTTTTTTTTTACCATACTACAGAAAGTTGTTCGCACTTTATGGAAATGATTTTGATAGTTAAGTTTTACGTATAAACGTCGTATTTTTTTGCGGCGATTTGCTTCTATCTGATAGCCATGGTTCTTGACAATAGCTCTAGCTTGAATTTTCCATGAAAGTAAACTTCTTCTTAGCACTGTCATGTCAATTTTACCCCATTCCTCTTGGAACGTTTTCCAAAGTCCGTTCAGTTTTCTTGGATGCCGTTTTCCTAAGGCTAGTTTTAATAAACCGAAAGCGTTAGGAAATTTTACAGGTATTTAATTAAATGGGATGTACTTTATTCTTGTTTCTGATTCTTTTTTTGCTGAATAAGCGGCAGTTGATTTAGACATGTGACTAGGGGCTTTGTCCATACGAAACTCAACTTTATCAGTGTCCTTTCTATTTAAGACTGGAATTTCTTCTTCAAAAATTCATTCTAAAATATTCTGATGATAGTAGAGTGAATTAATTTTGACTTTACTTGAAACTTTTTTGATTTTTAAATTGCCGTTGTAACAAAATCCTGCAACTATGATGAATCCCTTTGGGAACTTTTCTGTACAATGACGAAGCCATTTCGTACGGCCATTAACGTCAGTTGAGCAATAGAAAATTGATCTTTTTTATTACAGTCACTTAAATATACCCATGCCTAATCTAGTGTTACAACAAATTTCCATTCTCAGCAGCTAGGTGTTTTTCATATAATTTTCTACAATTTGTTTTTGTTTCAGCAATATGCTTTGGTAAAATCAGATGAACTTTAGGTTTAAACATCTTTTTCAACTTCAAATCTTTATGAATGATTTTACTTATAGTGCCAGAAGACATTCCTAGTGTCGATGCAATGGATCTTTGAGTCGGCGGATTTTCATTTAGGATCACAAACTTCACTTTCTTGATGTTACCTGCGTTCGAACAGTCTAAGGATGAGGTTTCGCGGTCATGTTTTCATTTTTACTTTCAGTTAGACTTCTTTTCCTTCTAAATTTAATATATTAAAAATACCTTTTTTTGAAATGTCATAAATGCGATTTTTACACCGCTTTATAATTTGTTGATACGAATATTTCTCCTCGGAAAGCGCAGTTACGCAACCTTTGAGCCATCTATCAATTTTAGGAGCCACTTTCAAAATAAATATTTTATTTTACATTCCAATCAAAAGAAGACAGTAGCAATAGATTGTTCTGAAGTTGTCAAATTTTTATCTCAAAATGCAAACGTCAAAAAAAATTTACAAAACAGTTTCCATAAAGTGCGAACGACCCTCTGTAGTATGCTGTTGAACTATACCAATATTTTACATTTATGAAGACTATGTGAGTCAGTTGGTGTCATGCGTTGTCAGACTATTTGAGATTATGTGTATTCAGTTAGTTACTTGCTCTACATAGAGCTTTGAGCGAATGTATGCGTTAACCCACGATTTATATCACGATTATTTCCAACTTATTACAATGAATGTCTGTAAGAAAAATATAGGAAATAGAGTGTCCAGAAGTAGTGCCTGTTACCTTTTGATTCCGTAGATTCATTTTTTGACACCAAAAAATTTTTCTGAGAGAAAAATTTTGTAACACTAAGCGTTATACTTCATTTGCATAAAACATTGCTTTTCTGGAATGACCCTAAGAGAGTAAGTAGCTTGTATCCTGACACAAGACCGTGTACATTTATATATATATATACACTGCTGGCCACCCAAATTGCAACACCAAGAAAGACAAGAGATATCACAAAAAATTTATTTTGTAGATAACATGTTGACCAAGTATCAAATGATTAAATTTATAGACTTCTGTGAAGTGTGGTTCCTGCCAAAATCAGTAGCCAGAGTAGCCGCCATTGTTGGAGATCACCGCTGCCACACGCCTAGGCATTGATTCAAAGAGACTTTGGATGAGTTCTTGGGGTACAGCAGACCAAGCAGCTTTCACACGTTGACAAAGTGGATCTGTTGTGGCAGCTGGGGATGGAATCTGGATCAATCGTAGAGCAACCATGGACCACATGTTTTCTATCGGCGAAAGATCCGGAGAGCGAGGCGGCCAGGGAAGCAATTCAATCTGGCGATTGACGACGAACCGTTGGACACTGCGTGCCACGTGTGGTCGCGCATTATCCTGTTGAAATATGGCTGTGGGCAAGCCCTGAAGGTATGGAAGGACAACTGGCTCCAACACCTCGGAGATGTAGCGCTGGCTGTTTAAAGTACCGGCAATGCGTACTAGATGTGTGCGAGAGTGATATCCAATACCGCCCCATACCATAATACCCGGTGCAGGAACAGTGTGGTGGTGCATAACGCAGCTGTTCAGCATCCTCTCTTCACGGTGTCTCCAGACTCGAATGCGACCATCGTGGTGTTGCAGACAGAAGCGTGACTTGTCAGTAAAGACAATTTCATTCCATTCTGCCGATCTCATCCTTCTGTCATTGCACCATTGGCGGCGGAGACGTCTATGGTTCTGCGTCAAGGGTAGACAAAGCAATGGACGTCTTGCGGACAGACCACTCTGCTGTAAACGGTGTCGAATGGTAAGCGCAGACACTGGATGATGCGTTACAGACTACATGTGCTGTGCTATGGTTCGTGATGTGACTGAGAGATCCGTCACTGCCATGCGCACAATTTGCCTGTCATCACGTGAAGTGGTGCGCTGAGGTGGATGCGATCGAACACGCCGGTCCGTCGTACCCTCCTGCATCCAACGATCACATATCCGCATTACAGTTGTTTGGTTTCGTCCAACACGACTACCGATTTCCCTGAAAGATAATCCACAATCTCGGTAGGCCACTATCCTTCCTCTGTCGAACTCGGATACTTGATCAAAAGATGATCGCTGTTTTCGACGAGGTATAATTGATCGTTTTTTTGAAAAAACCACAAGAAAAACACAATTGCCGAACTTGAAATCGTCGAAATCTCCAAGCCTTAAATTGCGCTTTGAAGTGGCGCCACAGGCGCACGTGATGTGCGTCTGCGCTGAAATTCTAATCATTTGCATATCTCATCTCCGCTAATGCATGTTGTAAATTTCATGTTATTTGCGTGTTTCTTTCAGGGTATTGCATTTACAGTGGCCAGAAGTGTACATAAACACAAACTAGGGAACACACTATGAAGGGGTTATTAAAATAATGGAAACATTTATTTCGAAAATGGCCCTCAGGAAAGTAATCTGCCATCATGGGCGTGTCACATCGTTCTTGGTAGAGGTCCGCCATAGTTTTAATATCTAGTGAAATCTTTCACCTTGTTACTCACTGGTGTCTCCTAAATATTCAGGAAAATGGTCTAAGTGGCTGTGTAAATAGTGCACCTTAGTGCTCATGTTACACCTAAGGGATCTGAAACTGTTTAGCATTTCGTTCTAGCATTTCGTACTAGTTCAACATAGTTTTCAGATTTGCATTTGCCCAGAAAATTTCCGACAATTGCAAAAATGTAGTCCATGCTTTTCGCTCAGCCTCATTCATGGAATTTATGAAGATGATAAGTGCAGAAAATGAGTTGTCTTATTTGTGGGCCGTCAAATATTCCTGCTTTAATTTATTCCGTACTTAACTTAGACATTCTCCCCGCTATTTATACGTATGCAAAGCATGATCCGGTCTTATCAAGAGCCTTTACAAACTGCTTCATTTAGCCCAGCTTGATATGCAGTGGAGGAAAGAGGATTTTCTCTCGTCCAACTATGGGGTTGTTAATGACATTCTTTTCCCCCAACGTCCATGTTTTCTCTCTTAGGCCACTCTTTTCTAATCCAGTGGTGTGTTTTGTCTCGCTATCTCAGAGGCACACGATGCAAGGATAATTGGTGTAGCCACTTTGCTCTCCAAGGAGAACGTTTACCATTTTTAAGTCCACACAAATCCCCCATTGATGTTCATGATAATTTATCTTCTCCCAGACCAAAGCTATGGTGTCATATTCCTCTTTCATTTCCATTGAATGAGCAATTGGTATTGAACCATATTTGTTCCCATTGTGTAGAAGGATATATTTCAAACTTCGCTTTGAGCTGTCAATAAATCGGCGCCAATCATCTAGAAAATATTCAGGATGACCTATTTTTCTTAGGAGGACAAATCACCCATACATGAATGTATTGAATAGAAAAAACATTGATAGATTAGTGGATGTACAGTAAAACCTTGTTTATTTGGCTCTCTTTGATACGGATCTCCGGATAATCCTGATCAGATTTGTAGATTTATTTTAATTTAATGTTCCCATTAGATAATAATTTTTAACTATGATAGTAAGAACATAGCTACAAGTACGCCAAATAATCACATTTTAGTTTGATTCAACGTACAGTTCCTGCATAGATTGTACAATAAATTATGGTAATAAAATACTTTTTGTTTAGTTTAAGAATGCATCACTAGACACGATTCTTCGTTAAGAAATGATGTGAAAAGTTATTTTTATATTTTTTAATGTCTTGTAAACGATACTATGTAATTTAGTTACAAAACAAAGTAAGTCTTCTTAGTTAAGGATTTTGTGTTGCTTATTACCCATATTACCCGAATTATCCGGATTTTCGATTGTTCAGATTGCCTATGGTCTGAGTTTAGATAACAGTAAAACGATGTTTTACTGTTATCTAAAAAAGTAGAGGTGATAGAGAAAAACTGATTTCATTTTTAGATTCAGCGCACCAAATATAGTTAAAATCAGTCCTGAAATCCTAGGCACAAAAAAAATAATTTTTTTTGCAGCCCTATGTAATATAACCCAACTTTTATGTATATATATATATATATATATATATATATATATATATATATATATATATATATATATATGTATGTATATATATATATATATATATATATATATATATATATATATATATATATATATATATATATATATATGTATATATATATATATATATATATATATATATATATATATATATATATATATATATATATATATATATATATATATATATATATATATATATATATATATATATATATATATATATGTATATATATATATATATATATATATATATATATATATATATATATATATATATATATATATATATATATATATATATAGATAGATAGATAGATACATATATATATACATATATACACATATATATAGATACATATATATATACATATATACACATATATATATATACATATATATATATATATATATATATATATATATATATATATATATATATACATCATTTATCTAAAGTTTGCAAATACTATAGCCATATGCATGGCGCAGCCTAGCAGCTAACACAAAAAGAACAAAAATACAGGTGCATTCCCACCCAAAGATAGAAATATAGGTGAATGAACACCCAAAAGACAAAAAGTCAAGCAATTAGACTGAAAAAAGTCAAAAAGATATCAAGGAAATCATCTGTCTTTGCTTGGCTCATCAGCCGTGGGTAAAGCAAAGAAACATAATTAAACACAAGTGGTTTCGCCATGGTGTCATATTCCAAAAAAACCCTTATAATTAATATGGCTAAATCAGATGACAAAAAAGCTAAAAGAAATTATTATGATACGACGGTTGTAGGTAGGTGCTACAAAATAACCGCTTATAAAAGAAATATGAGCACCACCCCACGGGACCACTTGTAGACCTGCAAATAAACGAAAAAAGAGAAGTCATACCAGAATAAACTGATTTAAATTAGAAATCTTCATATCCAGGCTTCAGAGCTCGTACAAAAGAACAGACGACTTGGAAACGATGAACATATCCGTCTATACCTTATATTCGTAAGCCTGTACACGTGCGGTCGTTCCACACATACGTCTGCAGCCATCCTGACCCGGACGTCCTATGGCTTTAACCCGGGCCATTCATATTCTTTACGTGTGCAGTGGAATATCCAAATTAGTAGCGGCCGACCCAATATAGCATTCTAAAAAATCCAACGGTATGCTATTATCATAATATTGTTTCGCCTTGAAAATAAAAAATTGTTTACTAATAGCTTCCTTAGAATTACATATTCTGCAAAATCTTAGAATCTGGTATAAGATAATGTCGATAAAGATTCTCTTCGCAATGTTTGATGATCAGTGTGTTAATGATATTACTTTAAAAGGGAACGTTATTCATTTATCGTACACTGACATATATAAAATCTTTTCTTTATTTTGAAAGCAATATCTAGGAAGTCCGCGTTAAAAGAGCCGTCGTTTGTTGTTTTTCTTCACGTTGTGTATATATATATATATATATATATATATATATATATATATATATATATATATATATATATATATATATATATATATATATATAAAAGTGGGGTTATTTTAAAAATATTTTTTTTGCAATGTTTTGACTCATGCCTTTCTAAACTGAATCCCAGATTTATTCTTTTTTTATCGTATGATACTGTGCTGCGTTAAAAATGCTGTGATATGATAAATTTAAAATGTTTCACAGTTCTTAAAGTCTGGAGGAGAATAATATTAATATTTTTAATTAACGAATTTTTTTTTTGACTTATTAAACAATGTCAGCTGGGAAAATGCTTACAGCTATTATTAAAGTCTATGATGCGAAATTTAACTGTAATTAATTAAATTTTTTATTATTAATTTATTTTATGAGAGTGTCACAAAAAAGTAGCAGGTTTCTTCAATTTTTCATATTTTTATAATGCCTTGGAGAATTAATTAAATGAATAGTTATTAATTAAAGCTGTTAAAGGGACAGGGAGTATTTATACATGACAAATTTTGAATTTAGCATAGGTTTTTATATGTTTATACCATTCTTAGTATTTAAGACAGATTTTTCTGTTGTTTATATAATTCAATGAACTTTGTAAAACACCTTAATAAAAGATTGAATCGCCCCAAGGTTTTACCAATTACCTCATTCAATTTTCCAGAATAAAAAGAACAGTACGCGGATACCTTCGAGGTAATCTCTTAGAACCTTTTGAAAAAAAACTGCTCTCAAGTTTGTACTGCACAATTATTTTGAGCATTTATGGTCTTATGCATTCTTTAAGCTGCTTTTAGTTTTTTTTTTTTACACTTTTCATTTTTTGCTGTTAATAGCTTCCATTTATCTTTATATGGACTTCTTCATTCAGCACAAAAAACGTCATCTTCTATCATTTTCGCTTTATAGTATACCAAAAAGTCACAAGGAGTGAAATCAGTCAAATATATCGAATATACAGGGCAATGTAAAAAAGATGTCCGTGATTTCAAAGTGAAATAAAGAACCATATAATCGAACTCATGGTGTTTATTTTTACTTAAAAAATACAGAAACTTATCAAGATTTGGATATTATCTATGAGGTTTCGATATGAGCGCCCCTCGCCGCTCGGCCCACATCTAGGCTAAAGTCGATCCCCATCCCAGTAGCCATCATAGCAGGAGTCACAGTGGCTATTGCAACAGTGATTCTGTACAATAAATGGCGTAGTCCCTGATCTTTTCAGTGTACACAATGTTTTTCATGGTAACCCCGTAGAAAAAAGTGTTCTTGGAGTCAAATTGGGGCTTCTTGGTTGCCAAAAAATTCGGATCGCCTCCTCATATCGAAAGTCAAAACCCATGTAAGAGGAAGCACGACGTCACAGCGTCAGCGCTTGCCCCCCAGTGCAGTCACTGTCACCATGACGTGGAAAAATAAAACTCCCAGAGTTAAAAAACCATCGGCTGCTACGCAAAATCCGATCTGGCAGTTGCTGTTCCCGGTGTGTACAACTGGAATCACGGATACTGTCGTAACACTTTTTTGCTAATTCATGTTGTTTCATAATACCACGCAACGCAATTAGGGACAGTTCCCTCATAATTCCTACGTTTATGTATTTTCCCCAGACAGTCGGGATAAACACATGAAAATGCAACGCTTTTCATCCAAGTCCACTGCCTAACTTCTTATCAGTAAATTCTTTCTTAATCCCCAAAAGGGGGGTGCCAAACTATAGGCTATAAGATTCACCATTTATCCCTTTCCCCTCGTAGAACACACAAAATAATCTTTTGTACTACAGCGTTGGCGAATAGCTGGCGAGCAGCTCTAGGTCGCAAATATCCAGGTGGTTCCGTCATCAACGTCACGTGACCGTACCAGCACAGGAGCGGAGTTTGAATCGCAGAAACAGATGTCGTCTACCCCTGCCAATGAAGGATGTATCGAGGATTCATGCTTCCGACACCCTGGGAGAAAGTACTCCGACGAAACAACTGGAAGCCATGTTGGCCGCCTGACTCTCCTTTGCTGAGCTAAGATCAAAGATGTAAATTTTTGTAAACGGCAATAAGCCACAGGCCCTAAGCCTCATCTAGTATATTAATTTAAAAATAAATATGAAGTACTTCGTTTTAAAAATCGACTTGTTGTCTGGCCATTTGTAATGCAACACCAGAGTATTAAATGTGACTCCATCTTTTACTGTGACAACAGCAGTCTTTATTAATGCGGAAACTCTCCCTCTTTTTCAATGTAACAGATACTTTTTCCGATGACCCTTTACTTTGTGCGATTAAAGTCACTGCGTCGTTGACTAAAATTGTATACGAGCGTGTCGTGGTGGTGTCTTGATTGAGGAACAAATGTGCTTTTCGATTTTGAATAACATATTTTTTTTCATTTAGAAAAGAAGAAATTCTTTTTGGTTGTAAAGGACATTATTGGTTATCGAGTTTTAGTGATAAAAATTAAGTTTTAATTGTCTGTCCTACACAAAGATGGAATTTAGTTGGGGATACTTTGTTCTCCAATTTAGGTCAAAGGTTTTCAAATCCATACTGTAATCCCACGTTTCCTCACCTTTTACGTTGCAGTTAAAGTCTTAACACTTTAAATCATGTAATAACCGTTGTCCACCTCTGAATTTTTCTATCATAAATTTGGGCCATTTACGTGTCACATGCCGTTATTCGTATGAGCGGAGATGAGACATCCACCGAGTATAGTACTTGATTTCGTGCAGACAATCGTTAATAATCAGTGTTTGGGCATCCTTTATAAAATATTCAGACTTGTACCCATTTTAGAGAATGTGTTAGGGTGATTCTTTTTCAGTATAATACTAGCAATATTGATCTTCTTTTCTGTTATCATAGAATGGGAACTTCTAGAGAAATAAATATTTTCGCTGCTTATCTAACCTTTCGTGGGTCATTAAGCTATTTTATGCTAAGGACAAGAAAAATGTTAGATTAACAGAATACATCTGAATATGATTGGAGGTATTGATAAGCCTTCAAACTTTGTATACAGTCATCGGAACAGGAAATAAGTATCTAGAGATCTCCATTACTGAAATGCTAATGACATTTTCTCACTATGTCATTCGGTTATTATCTCTCTAGAAATGGCTGAGCTTGATTTGATAAATGATTTTCATTTGTTGAAATTGGAATACTTTTTCACTAAATGGTTTTGAGGATTATAGTGTTTTTTTAGGTTAATTTTTAGCAGTCAAAATCTTTTCACGTGATGTTATAATAAAATTCAGTTCAGAGTTTTCTTTATTTTATGTAATACTAGCTGAAAACCCGCGCTTCGCTACGGAGTACATTCAAATTAAATACAACGGTCAACGTATGCAATTTATGCCAAAAAATAAATATATATATTTATAATAAATGCGATGATCAATGTATACAATTGATGTAAAATATATATCTATCTATATATATATATATATTTATAAAAAAATCGTAAGGGATATGCATTTTTTTTTTGATAATATCCAATCTTCTGCTGCATTAGAAAGAGAAAATTTTTTTTTTTGTCTATTTAGATGTTATGCACGTGACGATAAATTTATTGAAAGTACCAGAAAAAGAAATCACGAGATCAGCATTTAATAAATTAAATTCTAAAAATTAATCTTTAAAAATTCACGAAAAATCAGGAAATGGAGGTAAAAATTCGAAAAACATTTCATTTTGAAGGATTTTTTATGATCTTTCTTGTGATATAAATTTTATAACACTCAATGTATTATTTTAATGCAAACGTAAAAAAAGTTTAAAAAACAGCTTAAAAATTTAATTTTAAAAAATCTAAGAAGAATTTTTGAAAAATCTTTCTCAATGCACCCCTACACTATTAGAAGAATCGCCATACAAAATTTCAGCCCTTTAGGTCCAGCGGTTTGGTCTGTGCGTTGTATGTCAGTCAGTCAGTCAGTGAATGAATGAGTCAGTTACGGAACTGTTTTATCTATACTTATATATGAAGAGAGAGCGATTTTGTACGTGGAGGGTAATCTTCAGAACCACTGTACCTATTTGAAAAATTCTTTCACTGTTTGAAAAGTACAGTATTCCAGATGGACATAGGCTATATATTATGTATATCTGATCAGTAGAAATAAAGTTAGGGGCTTAATCCTAACAATCTCCATTGTTACCGCTACTGTCCTCTACCGCTTTTTGTGCCGAAGTCTTCAACGATCCTTAGCGTGGTGCTATCTATACTTATATATAAAGAGAGAGCGATTTTGTACGTGGAGGGTAATCTTCAGAACCACTGTACCTATTTGAAAAATTCTTTCACTGTTTGAAAGATACAGTATTCCAGATGGACATAGGCTATATATTATGTATATCTGATCAGTAGAAATAAAGTTAGGGGCTTAATCCTAACAATCTCCATTGTTACCGTTACTGTCCTCTACCGCTTTTTGTGCCGAAGTCTTCAACGATCCTTAGCGTGGTGCTATCTATACTTATATATAAAGAGAGAGCGATCTTGTACGTGGAGGGTAATCTTCAGAACCACTGTACCTATTTGAAAAAATCTTTCACTGTTTGAAAGGTGCAGTATTCCAGATGGACATAGGCTATATATTATGTATATCTGATCAGTAGAAATAAAGTTAGGGGCTTAATCCTAACAATCTCCATTGTTTCCGCTACTGTCTTCTACCGCTTTTTGTTCCGAAGATTTCAACGGTCCTTATCGTGGTGCTATCGCCGTGGGCTTCTGTTCTGACGCTAGCGGTTCGAACCTAGCCGTTCTCCGGCATGCCTTTTTCTTTAAAAAATTTATTTTAATTATTAACTAACATAAAATTAATTTAAGGTATTATTTAGGTTATTATTAAGGTAAAAAAAGATTTACAATTTATTGGCTATCAACTGGAAATTTATTCGTATAATATTTTGTTCAACCCAGACAAAGTCGGGACGGGCCGCTAGTATATATATATAGATATAGATTAAACGTTTGTCACTTGGAGAAACGTTTAATTGACAAAACGTTTACAATATGGACGTTTACAATATAAACGTTTATAGATACACATTGGTATCTAAAAATTAGAGTAAGAGATGAAATAAAAATACAAAAATAAAAAAAGGATTTTAAGTAAAGAATGTTTTTTTAATTATTTTAAGCACAAAAAATAATATTCAAATTAATATTACGTTACTTAATAATTGTGTGCACGTCCGCCATCTTGGATTTTTTTGCGTCAACTTGGCGATTTTACCGTGTTTTGAGGAGTGGAAAAATTCTCGCCAATGTGTTTTAAGCGGTGTTTTCAAAACGCTGGACTTTGAATTTTTTTAGCTTTTTTAATAAAAACCACCTGTTTAAATTATGAAACTTAGAAAAGTTTTTGAAAAATCATTTAAACGTTGGACTTAGATTTATTTTTGGGTTTTTGATAAAAACCACTTTTTTCTGAAAAAATCATTCTCAAATATTGGAAATTTTGGGTTTTTCTTTTAGCTTTTTTAATAAAAACGACCTTTTTAAATTGTGAAACTTAGAAATATTTTTGAAAAATCATTTAATCTTTGGACTGAGATTTTTTTCGTCATTTTTAATTAAAAACTACCTTTTCAAATTATGATCCATATGAAAAATTTGGTCAAGTGAATTTTACTTACAGATAAAATTTCAATGCCATCCATGTATTCAGTTTGCCCTAACTCTTTGACTAATAGAAATGAATCACCAAAATATTATGCAAATATATTGTTAATTAGTAAAAAAATACAGCATTTTCGTACCACCTAAATAACTTGCAATTTAAAAATTATCTAAAATTCAGCTTTAAAAAATGTAAAATAATTATGAACCCATAAATTTATGGTGAGTAACCAGATCCTCTTTTTTTCTTTTTTTTGGTTAGGGCATTGTGGTAATGAAATTTTACTTCAGATTTGACCTTAACCAAATATTTGGTGCATACAATAAAATCGGGACAAGGATTATTTGACCATTTATCCTGCTGTGTTGGAAATAAGAAAAAAAAAACCTTTTCCTAAACCAATAACTTAACCTTAACTAACTTTTTAACTTAGGTTCCTGGGGAGAGAGAAGTTGAACTTCAGTTATTTAAATTTATTTGTAATCCACTACAACTTGGAATTATAAAATATTTTAAAATATATTGTATTTAAAATGTATACTGTATTTTACATTTTACGAAAAAATGATGGCAGATAATTTTTACTTCAAATAAATTAAATGGTGTATCATTATAGTATACTAATTGACAATCGATAAACAAAATTAAAAGCAACTTAAATTTAATAAGTTAACGAAAAACTGATAATGGATTCAAAAATTTTCAACAAAAAGACTCTTAGTTTTAAAAATAATTTACTCTTTTGAGTATAGTCAATTTGACTCAGATTTCCAGGTCAAGGCCAAGATCTGACCTAAAATTATTATACTGTAATTAAAAGATCACATCAGAAATATCTGTTTAATCTTAAAATTAGAGAATTTGACATTGGGTTATTTTTACCAGAACGCAATAATTATCGCCATGCGAAATGCGCCAAACCCTGGCGGAAAAATCCAAGATGGCGGCCGTGCACACAAATCTAGAGTATCCCCCCTAACTTTATTTCTACTGATCAGATATACATAATATATAGCCTATGTCCATTTGGAATAATGTACCTTTCAAACAAAGAAAGAATTTTTCAAATAGGTGCAGTGGTTCCGGAGATTACCCTCCACGTACAAAATCTGCTCTCTCTTTATATATTAGTATATAGATTTATTAAAAGTTGTAGTAAAATACAGAAATCCTTTACGCTTTTATTCAGCGTTAAGTAAGTGATATGTACTGAAAAAATCTCTAAAGTTTGCATAATTTAGAAAGCAATTTAAAAACTTGCATTACATTCCTTAATTGTGGGATGCTATGATGTTCGACATAACATGTGCAATTGATGTAATTTTATGAGAATACTGCATTAGTTAATATCATCCTAATACGTGACAATGAACATAGTTTTAAAAGAAACCACGTCCTCTAAGCAAAACAGGCAGTGATTAAGTGATACGTCTTATCTACACTTCTTGGAATTCTTATTTCTGCCTGTTCTTATTGCTAAAATGAGCTCACAATTTAATATGCATTATGAACAGAACTGATTAAATCAATGCCCACACCCAATACACTTCAAGTCGGATCATTGGATAAAAGCCAGAGTTCCGTAATGTTAACTTCCAATAACCATCCCCATTCCCCATAGGATTTCTACCTATTTGTGGAGTTCAATATAAATCAACAAAGTTTGAAATGGATATAATCTAGAAGAAATTTCTCACTTTTACCTCTTTAAAAAAATTACAACGCCAAGGATGGCAGTAAATAACGATTTAGATATGAAGGAAAAATTTCGCATATTTACATGGTTAAATTTGTATTCAAGGTTTATCGCTTACACAAGTTTTGTGAAAGCGATAATCCTTGAATCGGATAGGTTTGGATTTACATCAATAACATTGCAGCTTCCTTGATAAAATCCTGTTTATCGTATGGTATGGAAATACCATTTTCACTACCTTAAAATTTTAAGAGGGACTTTTTTTACCATATTTCAAAAATCTGATCATTTAATTTCCTAAGAGAATTTGGACTGTGTAACACTCGTTTTTTTTTTTTTTATTTAGAAATAATTATAAAAACTTACTGCCCATAATTTTAAATTATAAAACATAGTCTGCTTTCCCTTGAGTCTGATCTGAAATATTTATTTTGTACCTTTTTTATGAGATTTTGTTTCATAATCATACCTAAAATAATTATGGTAAAATCCTCATAATATTGATGAAACTATTTCTATTGGAGTAAAATTAGCTGTAATAAAAAAGGTTTGCACGTAAAAAGGTTTTTCTTTATTACTTTACCTAACTTTCTATTAGAAAGTTTCAAAGGTAAACTACAGCTAAGTTATTTATCTAACTGTAAGAAAACGATTTATGAGGCTTGTCTTAATTTCTCAAATAAAATTATGTTTATAACTAAGGAGGGATTTGCAGTTCATATTTTTAAGCCAAGGTTTCGTGTTGCTTTTGGCAAGTCTAGTCAGCCATGAAATACTCAGCACAGAATCAAGAACAAAAATTTTCGGCTTATTATGTCATTAGAGAAAAATTTGCATGTGACACTAAAACAACTTCATTTATGAGCTACCGACATTTTACGTACGCAGTTCCCATTTGCTTTCAACCTCCTGTTTAATTTTATTTTTTACCTTCCTGGGCTAAAAATAATATGCGGTTTTCCGAACATTTGGTTGGGTTATGTAAGACTTGAAAGACTCAACGTAACCCATCCAAGTGGCCAAAACCTAATGAGTTGATAAATAGAAATGCTATATCTGATAGATACAGCAGGTTGACCAAGTAAAAATTAAAGAAATTCGTGAAGATGTGGTCATTAGATTGTAAGTATAATGATATATTGAGCATCTCTTAAATTGTAAAATCTTGTGCTGAAAGTTGAATACACGAATTTGGTGACACACTCAACTAAGAATACAAAGATGACCGATCTATTCCCTTGACATAACGTTGTATGAATTTTAACTGTCAAACCAACTTTTAAATGGCAGTTTCTAGATAAACAAAGCTACTCAGAAATGAAACAATACGTTTGGAAACACTTATATATAATTCTTAGACCACGATAGGAATTGCAGAACCGGGTACCTTGTCCGGGTACCGGGTTGTAGACCAGGTATTCGAAAGTAGTAAAAAATAGGTTTAAAAAATCAAAATTTTAATGGGGAAAACAGTTTTACTATGCTACAGGGCCGCCCAGAGACTTTAAGGGGGCTGGGGCAAACTTATGTTGGGGGCCCCAAGAAATATGATTAATCGAATAAATATTTTTTATTTTTTTTTTTGGGGGGGGGGGGCCCTTTTTGCAGGAGATTATTTTGAATTTTGAAGTACGGTACAAGTTTCAGAATTTTCTTTCGGAAGAAATCTAATAAATAATTTTTTTAAAAATTTTTTGGGGCCCCTCCGGCAGTTGGGGGCCTGGGGCAAAGTGCCCCAGTTGCCCCCCCCCCCTCTGGACGACCCTGCTATGCGACACAGTTTATCACTAACGAGATCTTTGAAACCCTTAGTTTTCTGTGCATCCACAGTTTTACCTACTAGATACTTCTCAACCATGTCAGAATTCAATCTCCTTTTGCCGTCGAAAGATATGCCATCGAATGTCATTTGTTTTTATTGTTTTATTTTATATAAATTTTCAAAAGAAATTTTATTTATTGCAGTTATTAACAGCAAAAAATAGATTGAATTTTATGTTTTTTTTAAATAATCTTCGACAAATTTCTAATCTAATGTCAAATTGAAAATAAAAACATAAAATATTCATAAATAATTCGGTAATTTAGAATCCATTTCCTTAAATTAACTGATACTTAATTTAAAAAGAAATGTATTTTTTGCATACGCAGTAAGCTAAAATTCTTTACATTATAAATAAATATAGTTTTTATTTAGGGGAAATGTTTTGTGATCATGTATTATTCAAACCCAGGTAATACCTGGTTACCTGTTTCTGGAAAAATTTGAGAACGGAAACCCGGTTTGGAACTTTAGACCGGTTCCCCAATCCCTAGACCACGAGCATTACCAGAGCCGGGCCGATCAATCATGGCGCCTGAGGCAAGTTTTAAAAAAAGGGTGCATTATTGTATTTTTGCAGGGACTAAGTAATGAATGTATCACTGTGAATTGTAGTCTACTTTTACTACTTTTACAAAATTTTTGAGAAAAATATGTACTAATTTAAAAAGAATTTTCATTAAAAGATATTAAAAATTGCAGAAATTTTAAAAAATCAGAAAAAGGTGCAGAAATTTGAATACAATTTGTTATGTAATAAAATTAATGACTTAATAGTTCTTCGAGCTTTTATTACTGCAATTTCCTTGATTGCATCGCTATAATTAATTGTTTTAGATGCCGTCTTTTCTATAGTATTGAAAGTTCGATCATTGCTAGATCAATTTAATAAAACAATGACTTAATAATTCTTCGAGCTTTTATTGCACCTCATTTATCAATAGTATCTCAATAATTAATTGCATCAGATACCACATATTCTATAGAAATTATTGCTAGATCATTCAATCGCTCTTGGATCATTGTTTTTTGTATAAAAATCCCTAAATTTATCAGTTTAGAAAAACTGCGCTGAGCTGCCGCTACAGTTACAGGTAGTGTTAGTAGATTTCTTAGAGCCACAACAATGATTGGGAATACCCATTCAAAATTTATTTCTCATGATCCAAAATTCGGCATTTTCTAAAAAACAGTCTAGATATTCGCTTATATTTGTGTATTTTTACGAATGTCGTCATATATGAGATTAGACTGTTAATATAGGGTGTCCATATAGTATATCCGGGGTTTCCTTACTTCATAGCTTTTGATTTAAAAACATTACGAAAAATATTATTACATATTTAAAGTACAACTCAAAAAGTTTTTTTAATAGCACAAACAAAGTTATGAATACACTAATAAATGAATTATGAGAACAAAGTTAGATAGTTTCCACATGGCAAGCCCTTCGTGGCACGTAACACATCGAGATGGAACTCAAGTGTCCTCCAGCATTTGCCGTGTAACCCTCACCACCACACAACGTCGCTTCAGGAGTATGTACAGGAAAGATCAGCCTTCAGATAATTATAACCGACGTTGGTTATAATTATCTTCAAAGCAGTTTCAGGAAACGGGTAGCGTTTTACAACAAAAAGGAGTGGGAAGACCAAGCTCTTCACAGGAAGATGTTGATATCGTTGCTTTTTTTGCAGTCCAGAGGGGCTCAGAGGACCCTCAGACATATCTAGAACAGGAGAGGGATGGCCCGGAGGTTAATGTTTGGTGCTCTTTGTCGTACACTGAAGTTGTTGGGCCATTCTTCTTTATCGAGAAAGCAGTAAACTCCTGTGAGTTACCTGGACATGATACAGTTGTATACGGTTCCCCATTTGCAATGCCGTCAGCCACATGTGATATTCCAGCAAGATGACGCACCACCACATTGGGACATAATTGTACATGAATTCCTGGATATAACCTTTCCAAACAGATGGTGTGGACGAGATGGACCAATTCCATAGCCTCCGAGATCACGAGATATCACACCACTGGACTTTTTCTTGTGGGGGTATGTAAAGGACATTGTCTAGAAAACCCCTGTGCCCTCACTGCATAAACTCAAGCACAGGATGCTGATGTGATACAAAATGTTATACCGCAAATGCTAAAAAACACTTGGCTGGAACTTCGGTTCCGTCTCGATATGTTACCACAAAGTGCCATGTGGCAATTATCTAACTTTGTGCTCATAATTCATTAATTTCTTTATTCATAACTTCATTTGTGTCATTAAAAAACTTTTTGAGTTGTACATTACGAACATGTAATAATATTTTCCGTCATGTTCTTTAATCAAAAGTTATGAAGCAAGGAAACCCTGACAATACTTTATGGAAACCCTTTACTTTTTTGTTGTTGTTCCTTAAAAATTTTATTTTTTTTCTTATGTATCACTTTGGCACCTATTTCAATTCAGCGTATAAGGCAGTCGCTTCGCCGCCTCGCCTTTGGAACCAGCTCTGAGCATTACTTTTTTGCTTTGGGTCACTATTCAATAAGAAGGAACGTAAGCTACACGTATATATAATTTAGAAACTCTAAGCTTTTATTTTTTTACCACAGGCATTCTATATACTAAGAACAGGTAGATGAATCTGGCAAAATCACTGTACTTAATTATAAGGATACCTGAAACCTTTGTCTGTTGTTGTTACTAATGCCCCCCCCCCCCCGGCCAGAAGTTCCAGACCAGGTCCATATAAGCTTCGGATTGATGTGTGCGGTTCCAGTTTATATAGAACCGCAAGGGTCGGAGTCTGTCTTAGCGAAGCCACCTCAATTATTGCTACCTCAATTCTGACCGAACAACACAAGCGGTGACGTCTGGGGGATCGCAACCCCTCCCACCCTCTATGACCTCATAGAGGGACTTTTCATTCCACGGATTTCAAGTGCCCATATACGACCTAGACATTTAGGTATTTAATGGCGCGTGTCGGAATTCGATCGGAGCACCCTCAGTACCGAAAACCACTACCAAAAGGCTACCCCACTTTGTCTACATTGTTAAATGAAGGACAATAAATGAGTGAAGAAAAATATAATTAAGGATGTCATAATGTGTATATTATAAGTAGGTCATTCAATGTTGTTTGGAGAGCAAGAAAATGCATTCAAGTGGCAGGCGGACATTTTAAAAATACTGTGTAAATGTAATTGAATAAGTCTCGTTACTATGTACGTTAAGATCTCACCCTGTAAAACGCAAGCAAATCAAATTGAAATTGCTATAAAGTTATCTGGTATTTATTTCATTAAATATACTCGCGTTACACTTCGTAAAGATATCTGTGCAACTTTAAGACCGTTCAATATATTGATTTTTAATTTTTTTTAATACTGAAGTTAGATTACAAACTTTTGTCCTTTCACTTTAAATTTTCTTTATATTCCAGACAGGATATCTGAGGTTAAAGTTTTAAATATTATTTAACGGGGAATGAAATCTAATGACTGTTATTTTTATTTCGATATGAATATCCTCAAAAATATGTAGGGTATTCCCTATAAGAAAAATATCCTTTAAGTACTTTTAAAATATTATACCTTCAAAATATTCGTAGAGAGAGAAGAAACGGCTCAAAAAATAAACTAATCGATTTTTTTTTAAAAATCAGAACAAGCAACGAATGACAATCTGGATTAAGACATTCTTTTTGTGTATTCGAGTTTTAACAGCTGCAGCTGTAAAGTTTGCAGGATTATTTTCTTGGTTAGAAAAAGTGGCATAAAAGAAAGTGTATCTTTTTAATACAAATAATCTGTAAAATCTTATTCTAGATTATTTTTTTCTTTCTAATTATTAAGATCGAAACACGTATAAAGATACACCATATTTTTCCTACGTGTTGTGAAGTTTGAAAGTATTATAATTAAATATAAATCGTTCTGAAAGCAAAATTCTGGTTGTGAACACAAATTTCTCTGGAAGAGAACAAGCAGATGACATAAAATTCAAATGATTCATCTGTTACCATGAAAAGAAGCCACCAGATGTCATTAAAAGTACGCACGTGTTATGAATAAAATAAAAAAAATTTCTGAGAAAAATGCTATCTTCCAGATTTTTTTGTGTATCTTGTCTTGGTTGAAATTCTATAATTCTGAATCTGCTGGGCTTTGACTTTTCTCAAAGCGTTTATAACCCTCTTAGGGTTCTATTTATGATAGCATTAATCTTGGTAACCCTCCGAATTTTTTAGGCAGAATACATTCTGCGATGGTTTGTAGCTGGGAATCGCGCCGTTTTACCCCAGCATCTACAAAAGTGGCACGAGTGGGCAGGGAACGCATAAACAAGACCTCTTTTTTTCCCCACAATTTTTCTACGCCGTGTGTGTATCTAAATAAACACGATTCGCAAGGTAAATTAAGCCACAGTGTCTCATTTGAGTGTGCGACTACCGACGAAATGGATTTGTACCTGTGTAGATCTCTGCTGCTGCCAGCTAACGGTAAAAATTCGATTGAATTTTGGATTTGTTTTCACTTTTATTCGATTGATAATTAACGAATGATATGATCGGATTGTTTTTGGCCTTACGATTCCCACACACGAAAATGGAACAGTGCAAAGTTTGTGATGTTATTAAGATGTGCTGTAATAATTCCATTAATTTTGATATTTTAAAAAAAGATTACTTTCATTCCTATCTACAGCATTGTAATAAGAAATCGATTCTTTAAATCGAATGAACTATTCATTTTCCCTCTTGTTTCAGCTATCCATTGACTAGATTAAAATATATGACAGACTAGTTATCAGGATCATTATTTACGGCTTTGCGATATTTTCAGAGTTAACACTAGAATTAAATTTATTGCAATTTTTTTTTCGTATAAATAATTTGAAATCGGGAGATCTATACATAAAAAAAATCATGCGATTTTCCTCATCATATGATTGTCAAGTATGATTGCCCGTTTGTTGATGTTACATATAAAGGTGAATAACTTTTTAGCAATTTTAAAGCGATATGATTATTTCATCCCAGTGAAACATGTTGTCATATATATTGAACTTTTCTTTATTTGTGCTAATGCACGAGTACACAATAAAATAAAATTCAGATAGTCTCTTCTAACGAAACTACCACGGATTATTAACGTAGGATTTCTTATCCTTGCTTTCCTCTTTTGTGTGTATATATATATATGTATGTATGTATATATGCACCTATATATATATATGTCTGGATGTGTTATGTATATATGAACCTTTATATATGTACGTATGTAATTATATATATACAGGGTAGTTATAAAAAATTTTGCCGATATATGGACCTCTAGCGGCCGTTTCTTTTAACCTATTGAGATGAGATTTCAGATATAGTTATTCAGAGGTATTAGCTCGTGATTCTGAGAACGGAAACACAGTGACGCTCTCGATTACGGTTATAGGCACAGAAACTCAAAATTTTCAAATGGCAAGGCCAACTTTTTCCCGTCGCAAAATGCTCAGCTCGTGCGAAAACCCTAAAAAGCGTTGGAACGGAACGTGTATCACAAAAAGACGGATGCGTTAAGCACGCGCAAAAAACAGCTCTGCGAAAGGCTTGCAAAGACACCATAGGGGCGCACGAAGGAAATTTGCATATGACCGAGGATAAAAAGCAATCACAGAACGCCGTTCGCCAGATATTCAGTGTAGAAAACCGATAAAAAGCTCTCTGATCGTGTTTTTTTAGCCATTCGCAGAGCAGTTTTTTGTGCGTGCAGAACGCGTCCGTTTTTTATGATACGCGTACCGTTCCAAAGCTTTTTAGGTGTTTTCGCATGCACTGATCATTTTGCAACGGGAAAAGTGGGCGTTTCCAACTGAAAATTTCGAGTTTCTATACTTATAACCGTAACCGTGAGCGTCACTGTGCTGCCGTTCTCAGAATCCCGAGTTCATACCTCTGAATAACTATATCTGAAATCTCAACTCGATAGGTTGAACGGAATTGTTGCTAGAGGTCCATATATCATTTTTGTTAGCCATTCGCAGAGCTGTTTTTTTGTGCGTGCATAACGCGTCCGTTTTTTGTTATACACGTACTGTTCCAACGCTTTTTAGGATTTTCGCATGCGCTGAGCATTTTGCAACGGGAAAAAGTCGGCCTTGCTATTTGAAAATTTAGAGTGTCTATACGAATAACCGTAACCGTGAGCTCCATGTGGTTGCCATTCACAGAATCCTGAGCTCATACCTCTGAATAACTATATCTGAAATCTCATCTCGATAGGTTGAACAGAACGGCCGCTAGAGGTCCATATATCGATAAAGTTTTTTATGACCACCCTGTATATATATATATATATATATATATATATATATATATATATATATATATATATGAATATATATATATATTTCAAAATTTTGACGTATTTTTGGTACTTTTCTGTTTAAGTGTTTATTGTTTGCCCAAGCGATACTGACTGAGTGTGGCACGCTGCCAAAATTATAACTCGTGACGAAGGACATCTGAAATTTTTCTATCCGGAGGACCGTTATGGAGGAACGTAATCCTACGTTAAAAGGGATTTTCATACTATAAATCTACAACCAGGAAAAATACTTTTGTACAATAAAAAAATCAGAGGTGACGAATGTTCTACGAAGAGTGATTTAAATAGGGCTAAATTTAAAAAATCTTGAAAGTCATGTAAGTTTTTCTTTTTTCTCCAGGAAAATGACTAATTGCATTCCCCTTTGTTTATATAATGATATTCTTGGTTGTTTGTATTCCCCCCCCCCCTGATCTTTTCGTTTTGTGGTGCAAAGAAAATTTACAAGGATATTCGAAAGTTCAGCGTAATTTTTTATTCAATAACTTTTAACACCGCAAGAATAAAAATTTCTTCAAATGATAATGTACGTTTACTAAGTTTTATTTATTTACTTGTTTATTTGTGCGTGTGATGGTGTTCAAATATATTCAATTATTAAATTCTTTGCGTTTTTTTTTATTTCGTTACAAAAATCGACAGTTTTTTTTGGTAAATGGAATCGGTTTCTTTTATAAAAATTTCATTCTTCATATTCTTTTTATTTTTTTGGTATCTTTTATTATTTTTTTATTAATAATTTCATAATATATTTTGTTGCTTTGCAAACATGAATAACTGAAATAGTAAATGAATAGTAAATGTAATTGATAAAGTATTTTATTCTTCATTTTATCTTTATTTTTTGCTACCTTTTTTTATTATTTTTTATCATCAGTTTCTTAATATCTTTTATTTCGTTTCAAACATTATCAGTGGTAATGGTAAATGAATTCGATTATTTAATAAAACATTCAATAATGAAGTAATATTAATTTCATTCTTTATTTACTGTTTATTTCATTTTGGTATTTATTACAGATTCGTTTTGTCCGTAAATATTTATTATTATGATGAGTTTTGAATTTTTCTATTTATAAGAATAAATTTTAATGACAATTAAATATTTGAGATTATTTGTATTATGAAAATAAATTAACCTTTCCAGTAAAACTATTTAGGAAGCATAATAATTATTTCAGGAAACTTTCCCTTTCTTGCCAGTATGATTTTTATTTTAATGAATTAAAATAAATAGTCAATTCCTTTTCCGATTTCAGTGTAAATCACAGTACTATTTTATGTGTATGTACTTCTCATTTAAGTAAATAAGTAATTGAGAGAATATTACTGACTCTTCAGAGCTTAATACTACAACTACCCCCGTGAGAGGAAAAGCAAAATCTCATAATTTCATGTGCTGGTAAAAGGGCCAATTTTGTTAGATAAATTTATACCAAAGCTTTTAAACTATTCATATAGATAGTTAAATTTGTACATCTACGTATATATACCAAAACACGTAGCGTAAAATAATATGCAAACTTAAACAGAAGGAAATTTATGATGTGGCTGTATTGCTTCACTCGTTTTTTAATGTACACCATCAAATTATTTAAGATTACGTCTGGAATGTATTACTTTAAATATTAGTGTCTTTACTTTTTTGCATAAAATTCCATTTATTAATAATATCACTGAGATAAATCTTGGCAGCTGATGGATATTACTTGGAGAAATCAGGTTTAATGTGTTTCTCAGACAAATTTAATGTAGTCTCCATGTACTTCAATATAAAAGATAGACTAGATTATCTTTGGAGAATGCCAAAATATTATGGTTGTATTCCCCCGGTGTCTGTCAGAAAATGTTTAGGAAGAATTTCTTTTTCTTTCATATAGGCTAATAACACATCCTTTAGTCCCTTCTTTACTAACTTCAAACTTACGTTCATATTTCACACTTGAATATGCGTAATGCATGCACACTACTGAAATCCTATCTGAGCTATTAATGTTTCAATCGAGGTGAAGGAATTAAAAGGACAAATGTTTATTTTGTTTGAATAAACCATACAATTCAAGTCTAAAATTATTTTAAGCTTATTCCCCACCTTATATGTGTTAGTTTTAGCACAGGCTAATGTAGGTTGCTTTTAGTATTAATTTTTACAATTTGCTTTAGACTCCATCGCCACCAAATATGTGGCAGTTTTTGTAAAGGCTAATAAAGGTTGCTTTTAGTATTGATTTGTACAATTTGGTTAAGACACCATCTCAGATAAAAGAAATGTGTGTATATGAAATTCAGAAAATGTAGGATAAAAAGTATAATGACATTGTAAAAAGTAAGAGGAATGATTGACTTTATAACTGGCATCTTTTCTTACACTCCCCTAACATTTCTTTAAAGTTCTATTGGAATGTAGACGTACCAGAAGATTAAATATGTGTATATATATGTGTAAATAACATTCGTTAATTTTTAAATCAAATTCAATGTCTGATATTTATTTTCTTTACGTCCCGACACTATATAATGAATTATAACCCTTTTATATTTTATAATTTTTTAACTGCTATTATTGAACTTAATTGCGAAAATTCATGAAACGGAAAAAGTATGTTCATACGCAGCAGAAATTATGTCATGCATAGAAATTGTGTTTTATAATTTGCAGCCTTCTCATGTATATATATATTTATTCATAAAGTCAAAACAAGGATTTATTAGAATATACTCCTAATTATTTTACGGGAACTATTTTCTTTTTTAAGGCGAGACTCCTATAGCGACACAAAAATATTTCCTGGCTTTAAATTATAAACCTCTTTGTAATGGTTGAATGCACCTCCATGCTAAAATTTTATTGGATAACCATATCGGAATTTTCTGCTCCGGGAAACACTAAACTGAGAAGGGTTGTTGTGATGAAAATTTCCAGAAGGTTTCATCATTTTCGTTTCGAAAAGGATTTTATTTTAAACATACGTTACATAGTTTCTATGGTTTCTTTGAAAAGAAACCGAGTGAAAAAACGGATAATGCGGATGACAGAGGAGATATTGAGGATTTTTTCCACTTCATTGATTTTACCAAGGGCCAAGTCGAAAATAGGAATCTCGATGTTTAAGCACTAACTCATGTCTTTTATCAGTTCCAGTTTTAGGAATCGTTTACAATCTTTACATTAATATTTTACGTTTAATACGCAGTAATGTAGGTTTTTTTAAAAAGTTTGCAGTCTAAAATCACAGACCATTCCACAGACTAAAAAATAAATAGTTTCGGTAAATTATTATTATAATAGTAAAAAGTAGAAATTTGCTTAATAACAGACTGTTGTAATGAATGCTTATACATATGAAACTGAAAATTTTCTCTGTATTTTATGCCATACTGCTTATTGTGCATGCCATGCTCATATGCTTTCATTCCTCTCTAATCTATTAGTGTATGAATATATATTTTATATTGCTCGTGTATGTCTTAGCCGTCAGATATGTCCCATCCTTCTCGGGTGCGGTTATCAATATAAACCTAAGGTTACGGTTGTTTTATGAGAGTGTCCTTGCTCGTACTTTTATATGCTATTCCCGAAAGCGATTAATATCTTTCCGAATGTTTTTTGGGTCACTGGTGGATACTAATTGAGGTTTTATCTTTCGAGTTCTTGTCATTGCCTGAAAATGAGAGGGACAAGACATTTTTTTATGAGGGCATATATATATGTATATATGTATCTAAGTATGTACATATGTATGTATGTATATATGTGTATATATATGTGTGTATATATATATATATATATATATGTATGTATATATATATGTATGTATGTATATAAATGTATGTATGTATGTATATATGTGTGTGTGTTTGTTTATTTAACGCGCACAGAGCTACGAACGATATTCTCAGTAGCCCGGGGACCAGATATTGTTGTCGTAAATTGATTTCTCTATAGTCACTTGGCATGGAAGTGAGGTAATCATCCAAATCCCTGTGAAGTAGTTATAACACTACATGGTGACATCGGGCGTCAATTTTACCTGTATGAGGAATCTTTTGGTTTCTCGTTAAAGTCAGTTTGCCTCATTGACTTCACAGTGCAGCCACTTGGTTAAAGTCACTTAATTGCCCCAAAGACACTAGATTATGTAGTCAAAATACGGTCACTGATGTAACTGTAACCAGTGTGACTTACAGTGGGGTCATTTCGACCCTGCTACGACTGTCTGTTCTATTAGGAATTATTATTATGCACTTCTCTTATCATGTAAGTATTATGTATGTTTATATACACTGGTGCAAGATAATTCCTTTACACGTGTCACAGGCCATGAAGGTGAGAGTCAACCATCTAGTCGTGTGTCCTGAATGCAACTTACCAAATAATTTCAAGGAATTTCTGCAATGTTCAGATTCTGAGACCTGCTAATACATTACATTGTGTACTCATATGTACGCACATCTCAAATAACGTTCTGTAAAAATAAGGAATGATGAACTGGCTTTTATAATAAAAAAATTGTTTTCATGTTTCAACATTTTACCGTTTTGAAAGTAATCTGGGGTTCTGTGAAGATTCTTAACCGGTTTCTTTTCACGTACAGATGGCATCATGAGGCAAAAGAATCTATAGATTAAACACTTGTTTATGATTAAGATGAAGACAATACTGTTCCTCTCGGCTTTTAGAATTTTGATGTCTGCTCCGTTTCAAGAAACTTCTCTGTGATGAGTTAAAGATGACTCGGACATCAACTATTTCGCAATAAAAATAGTTTGTAGGAGATATTTACTAGTATTACTTGTGTGGGAAATTCTTTTGCACTATGTTGTGAATAGGCCGATACTGTATGGAAAGTTATCATGGTACCAATAAGCTTGAAAGAGACAATCAGAGCACTAGCAAAATTGCAGAACTTTTGCAGACGATAGGAAGAAGACTTTCGCAAATTCTCCTATTTTTCTGCTCGCATTATATGATTACATATTAATTTCGTATTAATTTTGTATGTCGGTAATGCTTGTACCTGCAACAATCACACTGTTGTAAATTAAAACCAAAATAGTCAGAAATTTATTTCACTGTTTCCAAAGACTGAAATAAAATATATAACAGAATAGTAAATCCTTTCACTGGTAAATGTCATAACTGGGAAATAGAATTTTAGGTAGGTTGTCAAATCTCTTGCAAATAGGTTGTGAGATAAACACAATTCTAATTTGAAATTCAGTATCTAGTGCGAACTATTCGGAGAAGTCTGGCTTTAGGACAGAAATTCTGCCTGGACATTAGTATGCATATGCAGTGTCTATACGGGAAAGAAATGTTTGAATTTAATAACTTATTCATGGGAATCAGGAAATATAATATAGATATATGTTTCTTTATAATTAAGTTTTGTTCAGGGTGAAGAAATAGAATTATTATACAGTGTCAATGATTGATAGTTCCTTTCTTGTTATTTAATTTAAAAATAATATGCTTAATACGAAAAACTCTACCATGTGTATATTTTTAGCATTAAATAACAATTTACTGTTCCTATGTATGCCCCCTGAAAGTATTAATATTTTTTTACTCTTATATTATCATATCTTGAATTACATGCTCCAAGAGACTGAATTATGCGAATAAATTTTGCGCGCATTAAAGCCGCCAACGCATCCACGTATCTAAAGAAATTTCATTTAAAGCGTGAGTAATACTTTATTTAACACCTTTTTTTCTAGAGAGATGGAAAGAAGTGGAAAAAAAACAGTACAGATGGCAACGGAAACATTTAAGTCTTTTTATTTATTTATTTATTTTTGTTTATGTTTTCTCCTCCAAGCTGGGAAAAATTGAAATCTGAACATTTCAATGTTGACTGCTGCATTTCGTGTTCCCGAGATTACTGGGAATATTTGTAAGCATTTCATGCCTACAAGCACATGATATATAATTAAATTTACATCGACCAGAATGATTCTTTCAATGTAAAATCAGTAGGGAAATGCAACCGAAAACTCGAAGAGCTCGAAATGAATTACCTGAGTTTTCTTTTTATTCATTGTTAGATGGTCTATATATTTATTTACTGTAAGATGGTAATGATACAGTAAATTAGTTGTTGCTGTTGCGAACGCCCCATGGATGTAAGTGTTCATAAGACCAGGGACATAAGACCAGGTCTATATAGGATTTGCGGGTTGAGGAGCGCAGCTCCTTACTATAGTACCACAAAGGTCGGAGGCCGTCTCAACTAGGTGTCACCTCAATTTTGACCGAGCCCTCTGGGGAAAGGGGAGATCGTACCCTCTCCCACCCTCTCTGACCTCATAGAGGGACTTTTTGGTTTACGAAATCAACGTGTCGATACCCGGCCTAGACACGACAGTATTTAATGGTGCTATCGGGATTCAAATCGAGTACCCTCAACGTCGAACGCCTAAGCACTACCCCTAGGCTACCTCGGGTACGCAGTAAAATTAAAAGAAACTGTATGGAAATTTACCTTTACCTTAAAGTTTTTTTACGAGGCTTATTAATACTTGCAATCAATATCGCCAAGAAAAGTACATAAAGTGCATAAAATTTTTGTAAAGCTTGAAGAATATGTGCTCCGTAATTAGAGGAATGCCTTACAAGCGTTTGTTAAATTATCCTTCTACTCTTATAGAGAGAACTTACATGAAGTTACTGTTCGATATTCTGAAATTATCTATTCGCCAAAATTGAATATCGATTTACAAAATTTTGCCCAACGATTTGACAAAGTGTTAAACATAGTTATGCTCGCGAAATACAATCATAAAAAATAGTTATACTCTTTAACGGCACGTGAAGGAAAATTATTGAGTATAAAAGATTTAGTTATGATGAAAACTAAATAAAATTTTTCGCAAGGAGATTTGCTCATCAGTGTCCACATTAGCCAAATAACAGATATTGTTAATCGCAGAAAGAGATAGTCCGTAGTCAATTATTTCGCTGGCTTTACACATCACAGATTGTGGATGTGCGTTGTCGAATTTATGACGAACTACTACAAATGGACGACAACGTAGATTGGGCTTTTTGGTTTATTGTAACAGTTAACAATTGTAAAACATGAATAGAAAAATGTTTCCCCAGATAGGGACTCCAACGGTGGGTTACATGACCCTTTTTTACGAGGGCGAGGAGCGAACTGAGAAGCGAAATCTTCTTCCTCTCTACGGGCGTCGTAGCACCCCCTCGATACAATTTTCTACATGCGTAAGAAAAATACATATCTCCTCCAGCTTAAAAAGTTAATGTTCAGCTGCTTATGTTAAAGTAAAATTACCCAAAGCAAATAGTTCTTCTTTGCTGACATATTCCCCTCCTGAAATAGATCTGTTTCTACATATTGTATTATGAAATTTGTATGGTCTGATACCTTTTATTTATCGTAGTCTCAGATGAAGACTGTTTAGAGCTTTAACGCAAAAATTTTGCAAGTGATGTGGAAAATGAATATAAGGACTGGTTAGAAGCGAATAATAGTAATATAAAACGCTAGGTACGAAGTTGCTGAAAGTAATTCCTTTCATCGCTGGAATACACAAAATTGCAGCCTCGAAGTTAGTAAACTCGGGTTCGACCTGCACTTTTTTTTAATCTTTATAGTAGAGCCTGAATGATGGAAAGACAAAAATTGACCGTCACGATGCATATTATAAATATTCATTATGAAAAACAAAAGCTTAGTTTAAATATTAGAGAAGAAATAAATAAATATTTAGACGCAAGCAGTCACGTTCTCTCACACTATATAGAAGTCGTCCTGATGATGAAAAGGGGAATGGATAAAGGAAGAATAGTGAATATTAAGCTATTTCATATTGGAATAGTTTAATAGGTTTAATACTGGCCTTTAAAGAGTAGATACACGGTTTTGATTTTTGATTGTGATTTTTTATCTCGTGGTGCAGTTCCCGCCGCTCTCCCTCAAGATCTAAAAAAATGGAATCTGTGTTAGCGGCTGTCATGGGTTGTATATACGTCACTGATTCCACCTGATCTAGATTGTCATTTAGGTGGAAAAAATTCAGCAGCGTCGAATGGCTAGATAGTTAATAAATAAATATATAGAGGTCAATGTCCTATATGATTTGTCTAAAAAGAGAAGGGAGGAATTCGGGAGGGAAGTGATCGAAAATAGCATATCATAACAATGTCATGATGGCTAAGCAGTAACAATACTGACTTGCATGTTTAGAGTCCCAGGTTTGAATACCAGCTGCAGCTCACAATCTTTATAACGCTGCACACTTTATTACAGCCATTTAAAACGAAATTAGATTCTGTGTTAAATGGAATTTAATACTTTATTCTTCTAAATACGGGGACACTTGTCTGAAAACATTCGTACTATTAACCGCAGTAATTTGTTGACCACCTTTTATCTAAGATCCCCGTACATGTGAATCAACAATGCGTCTTAATGCCATCCAAATTTTGAACGAACAACCCCATGCGACATCTGGTGGATTGGTACCCCCTCCCCTCCCCCCCACACACTTGTCACATGTAAGGACTTTCCTGCCTACGTATTTAAGGCTGCTGTGTACTAACCTTACTGGATTCGCTCACTCAAGTGTTAACCTATGGTGAAATTTTGTCTACTATTTACAGCTGCATAAATGCTGATATTCCAATAAAAATGATCTTTTCAGATAGCCTGAAATTTTCAGCACCTTGCAACAGGATTCATTTTATAAATTTCGTCCACCAAAGGAACTGACTAGCGTTTGAAACACACTATGCCATATCTATCCTCCCCGAATAATTTAAATAAAAAAATTATTTGCATTAAAAAAAACGGAAAATATCCCAATGTGTCAAATTTCTTTCTCTATTACGGAGTACAATTTAAAAAATCAACCTTTAAATCCGTCAGTTATCCTTGGACAAATTTTCTTCATAGGTTAACATTGAGGGGAGTGAATCCAATAGGATTAGTACATAGTAGCCTTATCGTGCTCATACCCAGCGTGGCCATGAAGTCACTCAGTGGAGTCACTCAGCGCTGGTTCGGATTCGAGCTGAGCTCCCTCCGTCCGAATTCCATCTCGCTAACCACTCCGCTGCCTCGGGCTTGTATCCAATACGTTACTGCCAATTATTAAGGAAAAGAAAATAATCACATAATACTATCAGAAAACCTATAAAAGAAGTCTGGGTTGTAAAAAATAATATACTGTGGAAACTTTGAAACAAATGTATAACAGTCTTTTACATAAATAACTGCGGGGAAGAGGATTTTTTGCTTTTGTTTTCTTTTTATTATTTAAAATATGGGGAGTAATTCGCAAAGAACAAACATTCGTTGCTACTCAGACATCTACTTCCGATTAAAGAAGTCCAATGATAATAAACTATATAAAAAAATAGAAACATGTATGAAGTCGTTTACTTCGTTAATCACTGCGCAGTGTCCCTGCAGATAACATTTTTCAATATTTTCTCCTTCCGGGTAATTTATAAAAAAAAAAAAAATTTATTCATGAAAATCAGAGAGAGAGAGAGATATTTAGCTCTGGGAGAAGGACAGTAACTGGGTATCAGACAAAGAAAAATGCATTTCTGCAGAGAATGCCAAACAGTCTTTTTCTCGTTTAATGCGGTATTAAAGTTAGAGTCACGGTAGCCTTTTTTTCCATACAGAATGGGACGGAAGGAATAGGAAGAAATTTCCTGTCAAACGAATGGCGGAAATAGTTCCCCATTTTCTATCCCGCTTCATATTATGACGTATGCGTGAATGGATGTAATTTTTTTTCCTTGCTGACAAAAAGTAAATACCGAGAGAAACGTTAGCCTGGATTTTTTTTCTATTTTCAAAAACAGGGGTAATTTTTCATAAACTGCCACGAAATAAGTACGCAAAAAGATATGCTACGTGTAAGAAACCTTGACAAAATCGATAATTTCTCGAATGATATTGTAATGTAGAGTAAAAAAATGGCATTTAAAGGAAAACATAGTTATAAATCAAATTCTATTTTGGTGTAGACTTTTACGTGGAGAATGGATGTCAAGAACATCAATCTCATGAGTGAAATTATTTTACTTGTCCTTATTAAATTTTTTTTCTGAACTAAATTTGCATTTGCTAGTGTTCATTCAAAACAAATACTGTTGGGCACTTCTATTTTCAAATGCAGGGGTAATTTTTCATAAACTACCACGAATAAGTACGAAAAAAGATATGTTACTACGTGTACGAATCATTGACGAAATCGGTAATTTCTCGAATGCTATTGTAATTGTAGAGCAAAAAATGGCATTTAAAGGAAAACATAGCAATATATCAAATTCACTTTTGGCTTAGACTTTTACATGGAGAATGGATGATAAGAACATCAATCTCATGAGTGAAATTATTTTACTTGTCCTTGTTAAATTTTTTTTCTGAACTAAATTTGCATTTTCTAATGTTCATTCAAAACAAATACTGTTGGGCAATTCTATTTTCAAACGCAAGGGTGATTTTTCATAAACTACCACGAATCTATATATTTAAGTTGCTAAGCTGACTTTTTGGGCAGTCCGTGAGAGAAAACTACTGCATCAATTTATTTCATTTTGGTCTTAAACGAAAGATTGTAATCTGTAAATTTGTCAAATTTGGTTTTTGTAACTGCAATTTTTATTAATGAGCTATAATTTACAATTTAAATTTGATTTCTGCGCATACTCAGTGGCATGTTTCAATCTGGCTTTAGAAACTCACTGTTTCTGCGCATGCTCAGTGACATGTTTCAATGCCGAGGAGTCTCTCTAGATCTCTCTCTGCCATTTTTATTTTTATGATAATTATGTTTGTGAAATATAAGATTAAACCTGATGGAAGTTGTTTATTTCGCGCTGTTTAATTAGCGATAATTTATAACTAAAAATGTGCTTTCTGCGCATGCTCAGTGACATTGTTAAATCTGTCTCTAGATACTCACTAAGCACGAGGCCGCTTAAAGATTGATTTGTTTCTACGCATTATTATGATTTTCAACATTTGGCAACGATGTGTTGAGTATAAATTGTGTATTAGTACATTTATTTACTATCTAGCCGTCATGTTTTGACTGGTACCAACTAGTAAGTACTTAAAATGATATGCTACTACGAGTACGAATCCTTGACGAAATCGATAATTTATCGGTTGCCATTGAAATGTAAAGCAAATAAAAAGCTGCTGAAGGAAAACATATAGCTATAAATTCAATTCTCTTTTAGTGTAGACTTTAACATGGTGAATATCAAGAACTTCAATTCCATGAATGAAATTACATTACTTTTCCTTGTTAAAAGTTTTCTCTGCGCTAAATTTGCATTTGTTAATGTTCATTCAAAAGAAATACTTCAAAAAAGGACCTAAGATGCATTTTATTGAATATCATGATGCTGGTGGCAAATTGTTCTGCTTCCTATTCCTGCTCTGGCGGTTTGCGTTTGATAAGAAAATTATTTAATACAAGAAAATGATTCCCAGTGTTCGAGACAATTAGTTTACTTGACAGTGGGAATTTTAGATTAATAAGTGAAGGTCGCGAAATAATGTAATGATCAATGGTTGGGCTATTCTATTTTCAATTATTCAAATTTCAAACACAGGGGTAATTTCTGATAAACTGCCACGAAAAAATCTCTATTAAAGGAAAACATATAGCTGTAAATCCAACTGAGGCGTTCCCGTTGAGAAGAGGGTAAGTGCCAAAATTTGCGAAGTGTATTTTTTCACTGATACAAGAGCTTTTTCCAAGGCTAATGGCGTGGAAAAGGGAGATAATTGCCTAGCTGGTTTGGTTTAGTTCTGTGCTAGGCACTTACCTTCTTCTCCACGCCATTTGCCTTGGAAAAAACCCTTGTATCAGTGAAAAAATACTTATTGGAAATTTTGGCACTTACCCTCTTTTCAACGGGAAAGTCTCAATTCTCTTTTGGTGCAGCTTTTAACACAGAGACGAATATCAAAAACATCAATCTCATGAGTGAAATTATATTAGTTGTTAAAAATTTTTTCTGCATAAAATTTGCATTTGCTACTGTTCATTCAAAACAAATACTGCAAAAAGGAACCTAAGACGCATATTAGTTAATATCAGGATGTTGGCTGCAGATTGTTCAACGTCCTATCTCTTCTCTGGCGGTTTGTATTTTGATAACAAAGTTACTTAATACAAGAAAACGATTCCCACTGTTCAAGCTAATTAGTTTATTTGACAGTGGGAATGTTAGATTATTTTGTGAGACTCACAAAATTATGTAATGATCAAATGTTGCGCTATTCTATTTTCAAACGCAAGGGTAATTTTTCATAATCTACCACGGATATGTCCTTAAAAAGAAATGCTACGTGTACAAGTCCTTTAAAAAATCGATTACTTCTCGAATTCCATTGTAATGTAAAGCAAAAAATGGCATTTAAAGGAAAACACAGCCATGAATCAAATTATCTTTTAGTGTAGACATTAACACGGAAAATGGATTCAAGAATATCAATCCTTTTGAGTGAAATTATTTTACTTTTCCTTGTTAAAAGTTTTTTTCTTAATGAAATTTGCATTTTTTCATTCAAAACAAATACTGAAAAAAACTACCCAAGACACATAATCAGTGAATATCATGATGCTGATTGCAGATTGTTCTGCGTCCTATTCCAGCTGTGGCGATTTATGTTTGGTTAGAAAATTACCGAATACAAGCAAATGCTTTACAGTGAAGCTTATGGAAGATTTCGAGCAAAATAGTTTTTCTGATAGCGGGAGTGTTAGTTTAATTAGTTAAGGTTTAAAAATCATGTAATGATAAAATGTTGGGCTATTCTATTTTCAACTATTCTACTTTCAAACGCAGGGGTAATTTTTCATAAACTGCCACGATTAAGTGCGTAAAAAAGATATGCTACATGTACGAGTCCTTAACGAAATCGATTACTTCTCGAATGCCATTGTAATGTAAAGCAAAAAAAATGGCATTTCAAAGAAAACTAGCTATAAATCAAATTCTCTTTTGGTATAGACATTACACAGAGAACGGATGTGAAGAACATCAATCCTCATGAGTGAAATTATTTTACTTTTCCTTGTTAAACGTTTTTTTCTGAAATACATTTGCATTTGCTAATGTTCATTCGAAACAAATACTGCAAAAAACTACCCAAGACACATAATCAGTGAATATCATGATGCTGGTTGCAGATTGTTCTGGGTTCTATCCCTACTGTGACGATTAGTGTTTGGTTAGAAAATTACCGAACACAAGAATGTGCTTTACAGTGAAGCGTATGGTGGATTTCTAGCAAAATGGTTTATTTGACAGTGGGAATGTTAGATTAATTAGAGAAAGTCGCGAAATCATGTAATGATCAAATATTGGGTAATTCTATTTTCAACTATTCTACTTTCAAGCGCAGGGTTAATTTTTCATAAACTGACACAATAAAGATGCGTAAAAAGATATGCTACGTGTCCGAATTTTTGACGAAATCGATTATTTCTTGAATGCCATTGTAATATAAAGCAAAAAAAAATGGCATTTAAAGGAAAACATAGGTATAAATGAAATTCTCTTTTGGTATAGACATTAACACAGAGAACGGATGTCAAGAACATCTATCCTCATAAGTGAAATTATTTTACTTTACCTTGTTAAAAGTTTTTTCTGAAATACATTTGCATTTGATAATGTTTATTCAAAACAAATACTGCAAAAAACTACCCAAGACACATAATCAGTGAATATCACAATGCTGGTTGCAGATTGTTCTGGGTCCTATCCCTACTGTGGCGATTGGTGTTTGGTTAGAAAATAACCGAATGCAAGAAAATGCTTTACAGTGAAGCTTATGGTAGATTTCTAGCAAAATGGTTTATTTGACAGTGGGAATGTTAAATTAATTAGCGAAGGTCGCGAAATCATGTAATGATCAAATTTTGGGTTATTCTATTTTCAACTATTCTACTTTCAAACTCAGGGGTAATTTTTCGTAAACTGCCACGAATAAGTGCGTAAAAAAGATATGGTACGTGTAGGAATCTTTAACGAAATCGATTATTTCTCGAATGCCATTGTAATGTAAAGCAAAAAAATGGCACTTAAAGGAAAACTAACTAAAATGAAATTCTCTTTTGGTATAGACATTAACACAGAGAACGGATGCCAAGAACATCAATCCTCATGAGTGAAATTATTTTACTTTTCCTTGTTAAAATTTTTCTGAAATAAATTTGCATTTGCTAATGTTCATTCAAAACAGTGCTGCAAAAAACTACCCAAGGCACATAATCAGTGAATATCATGATGCTGGTTGCAGGTTGTTCTGTATTCCATTTCTGCTGTGGCGATTTATGTTTGGTTAGAAAGTTACCGAATACAAACAAATGCTTTACAATGATGCTTGTTGTGGATTTTAGAAAATTAGCTTATTTTA